>OZ018403.1:23375552-23920835 GCA_963969585.1 Drosophila helvetica | reverse complement strand
TAGCAGCCTCTTCAGATCCATATATTTCATCTATCAGACATGCGAGATCTCTAAAAAAATCGGAAAATAGTTATTCTTTAGAAATGTTAAGTTTGTTAGATATTCCTTCCTCTAAATTGGAAGTGGAGGCATATATTACAGAAAAAAATAAATTAGACCAAATCCTAGAAAAAAAATTTTTTTTTTTGTGAAATTGAGATTGAGCTAAAAAAAATGATGTAAAATAATTATGTATAGTAAAATTGACCAATAAAAACAAATTTAAATTCAGCACATTACATAGGAAAATATGCACCGGCAAAGTTTGGCTTTTTATAGGTAAGCTTCTAAACAATGTAGCGCCACGTAATATTGCATACTAAATTTTGGAAGATTTATCTTTCAAATGTTGCTTATTTCATGAAGATATCTTCATGAAGATATCTTCATTCGTTCAGAAGTTATTAATTTAGCAAGCTGAAATGGCAGAATTTTCCACTGTGCGACGGCAATGAAAGTGAAACGAAAACGAATCGGTAGAGTTCCACTAGATAACTGCGCCGATCTCTGAACCAAAGCAGGCAGCTGCAACGTAGACGAAACGAGAGTGCAAGCGCCGTTGCTTGCGTTGTGGGTAACCAGCGAATGACAGAAATAACCGAGAACGTTGAGAGCAAGGCGAGAGACGATAGAGAACACGGCTTTCGGCAATTTTGATAGCAATTGCGAGATGAAACGAATGCTGCAATTTTTGTAGTTGCAAACTATGTACCGACGAAAGTGTTAATAGAGATTGTACATAAATGCGAGTATTTTAATTTTTTACTAAAGAGTTAACACACGTGCCCCACGTTGGGCGCCAAAATGTTTGTACAACGAGCTTTTTCCTTACTGAGGTTTATATCTTTAATGGTGGAGGTGTGCCAGCTCTAAAGCAAATGAATTAAAACCGAAATCGAAGATTATCCGGTCAACGAAAAGACGATGAAGTACTGCTCTTAATGCATGAGCACTGAGCATAAGAAAACATAATGAGAGCATAATGAGCGCGTACAATATTGAGCGTAAGATTTTAGTGCGTGAGGCGTTTACTTAGTTCTATCTTATTTATCCAATCGCTGCTGGATGAAGTTTGCCCGAACTGATTCTTATCGCTAGTTGGCCCATCGACAAGATAGTGAACTGAGAGAACAGCTAAAATTCCGGTTAGGAATATTTGGTTGATAAAATATTCTTGAAGTAATAGTGAAGGCTAGGTTAGGCTAGATATACCCGGACGGCTCTCAGCGGGGCCACTCAAAGGACAGTATGGCCCAGTTATCCGGATGGGTATGGACCCTTACGGGGGTAGTATTGAGGTTTGGAAGTCCTCAAGAATTGGAGGCGACTTCCATAGATGCCTGCGCTGGTGCACCTAGGTGTCTGCTTCTGGCCCGTGAGAGTGCCGAACAGTTGCGTATGAGATGTTCCAGGGTTTCGATAGCTATACAAGCTATACACTTTTAAATTTAAATATGCACTAGTCACAATCGATTTTACGTGACAAACAGTTAAACTTAACTTTAAAAACTAAAATTATAAATTAAGATACTAAACACTCACATTAAAAATTTAAAACATTTAAAATATTATTCTTATAAATAAATTTAAAATTTGGTAATAAATGCCCATTGGTACTCAGATAGTAATATTTTGATTTTTAACTAACTTTTTAATTTATTGTTAAACAGTGGTGCGCTACTAATTGTTATACCCGGTACTCGAAGAGTATAAGGGTATATTAGATTTGTTGAAAAAATGGATGTGTGTAACACCCAGAAGGAAGCGTTTCTTAATCAGCATCAATAGCCGAGTCCGTCTGTCCGTCCGTCCGTTCGTCCCCATTAGCTCCTATAGCTCAGAGACTATAAAAGCTAGAGGAACACAATTTTAAATCCAGACTCCTGTCCTATCACATTGTTACAATTGTATTTCAAAATTTTTTTTTCTTTTTTGTAATAAATAACAACAAGCTCACATACATATATACTGACTGAGTACCGGGTATAAAGTAGAGCCGCGGCCGTAGATGCGGCTCACAACGTTCCCCCTCGTTTTCAAATAGGGTGGTAACTGATTCCAAAGTCCGACAGCCCAGATAAAGAAGTGTCTATTCGAACAATAAAGTTTGGTTCTAAAGCAAGCAAAATTATAGGTCCTCTGCGACAGATTAAAACGCAACTTCTCAAACAGGTAGTCTGGAGTCTTATTGAAAATAGTTTTGTGAAGTTGTATTAAAATTTTTTAATTCGTCCTGTTATTTATGTCCAAGTTAAAAATTCTATTAGCAGAACTAGTAACGTGATCTGTACGACCTAGTGAAAACACGAATCTAGCTATGCTGTTAAAGGCTACTTTCATCTTTCGCTGGCTGACGGCGTCACACTTACAAAAATTGTCTATACCATACATTAGGACTGAGATTATTAATGCTTTTCCAACCATCATTCTAATATTGACTGGCAAAAATGGTTGTGCCAAAGACAGTAGGCGGAGGACACCGTACGTCTTTCCTACAAACTTGTTTGTATGGTCTCTCCAGGAGAGAGTGGTATTAATTGTAATGCCTAAGCAGATAGCTTATAAACATAACTGATTTCTGCATTGTCAATTACTAGTTTACTTAAATTGTCCGTGTTCGGGTACTTTTTGTAGATAACTATACATTTAGACTTAGAAGGATTTAGACATAAACCATTATTACTTGCCCACTTTGATACGCAGGATAGTTCATGTTTGGACGTTGACGTGCAATGACTGCACCATCAAGTGGCCCATGGGACACCAGCCGAATGCTGTTACGCGCGAATCCCAGGCCAAAACGCAGCCCTCCTCCCACCCAACCGACCGAGGGGCGCTGTCGCAAAACGCGCGACTCGTTAACCGAACCGATCGCGATCATGCAGGAAAGATAGATGTTAGACTAGTATTCGAGGAAAATTAGAACTAATCTTACTAAAGGAGTTAATCATGCATTAAAACTATCGTACACCACAACTACAATTACTAACTACGAGAAAGGTATGTGAGTATTAGTAATTTAAGAAGAGGAAGGGAATTAGTTGCCGATATAATATGGTAGAGGGAATTATAATCCGAGCATAAAACTCTAACAGGTTCATGCAAGGAATAATTCGATCTACAAATCGGAAGGAACAGAGGGATATAATTTCTAGTAATTCTAATAGGAATCGTGAAGTTTATGCGGCTCAACAAGTCAGGGCTATCTACGTCACCCTTGATCAAGTTGTGCACTAAAATCACACCAAGCATTTTTCTACGGTTAACTAAAGATGGAAGGTTTATTAAAAGCGATCTACTAGAGTAAGACGGCAGTCTCACACTTGCATCCCAGTTGAGGCCGCGTAGAGCGAAAATTAAAAAGTTTTTCTGTACTGATTCTATACGGTCCTGGTGTACTTTGTACTGAGGGCACCATACACAAGAACCATATTCTAAAATCGGACGAACAAGCGATACATAGAGAGTCTTTGTTATATAGGGGTCGTCAAATTCCTTTGACCACCTCTTTATAAACCCAAGCGCGCCCATGGCCTTATTTACCATGGTAGAAATGTGTTCAGAAAACTTTAACTTGGGATCTAGAAGAACACCAAGATCATCAACTATGGTAATTCTCTCGAGAGAACCCCCGCCTAGTGTGTAAGGAGCCAGAAAGGCGCTGGAGCGATGAAATGTCATTACTTTACATTTCGAAGCATTAAGGTATAACAAATTTGCACAACACCATGACTGAAAGGTATTAAGATCGGATTGCAACCTGGAGTGGGATAAGCTGTCCTTGAACTGGACACACAGCTTAACATCATCCGCATACATAAGTACTCGAGAGTATGTTAATACCGAAGGCAGGTCATTTATAAAGAGTGTAAAGAGTAGGGGGCCTAGATGGCTGCCCTGTGGTACGCCCGAAGTAACCATAACTGGTAAAGATAGGGAGTTTTTGAAGAGGACTCTTTGGGACCTGGAACAAAGGTAGCTAGAAATCCATCTCAAGAGATTGGGTGGAAACCCTAAAAGGTCAAGTTTTTGTGCATAAATTGCTTAATTGCTTAATCTAATACATTCATTTATTTGACTAAGAGGACGACTCACATATATTTGCACATCATCAGCGTGTATATGGACATCACACATAGATAGGACCATGGCGAAATTATATATAAGGTGACGTATCCACCAAACGTGCTCTCTTTCGGGGACGTTATTTTGTGTCAGTCTGTCAAACGTCGTCGAAAGAGGTTGTGTAGCGCACGATTTTTTCGTTTTCTTCTTCTTCATTGTTTACGAATGGACTCGTACACAGAAAACAATGAAGAAAATATGCTATTATATGTACCTATATATATATGTATTTGAATTTCGCCCTATTAAACTTGTTATTTAATTTCTCAAACAAAATTCTTTAATTATGAATTAAAATATTATAATTTTCTTTGAACTATTTCTTTTAATTTATGAGCAGATCTTGTGTTTATTGCACTAGTGAATTTATTACTGTAGTAGTTTCTCTTGGCACTACGTCGGGCTGCTTTGAAAATCAGATTACAACTTTCCCTTTTATAGCGTTTCCATTTGTCATAAGCCTCATTTATCTTTTTAATTGCACTTTTAATTAGACTATTAAACCAAGACGCTATGACTGGCTTTACAGTGCTAGTTGGGTGTCAACCATCGGAAGGGAATAGAGACGGCAATCTTCAATTAAACTAGTATAGCCAATGTTTTTGAAGTCTCTGTATTGGATGGTCTGTTTGTAACTTTCAATCTTCATATCATACGTTAAAAATAAGAGATCATGTTTTGAAAAAGCAGGTACTGAGACTTGGTCATATAGCAAAATGTTTTCTGGTTTGTTGACAAAAATTACATCTAATAAGGTGTTAGTGGTCTTCGAGAAATGCGTCGGTTAAATTGTGTTCACAGGGCTCAGTTCAATGGACTTAATTTCATTTAGTAGATGTCGCTCTTTTAATATGTTACTATTTAGGTCACCTGTTAGTATAATGTCCGTGTCATTGTTAGGTTAGTTATTAAATCTATAAGGTTTGAGTAATCAATATTCTTATGTGGTCTATATATACAGCCGACTAGCATTTTTATATCATAGTTGTTCATTAAAAATGAACAGGAACCGACACAGGCCAACCAATAAACAATACAGTCCACTTGAAGGAGGCCACTTGAGAAAAAAGGACACATAGAGTTCGACCATAAAATCATATACATGGGACGTCGAACCAAAATCTATTAACACATGTTGTTTGCATGTAGTTGGTGTCATTAGAAAAGATGAGCGTGGGAGCAAGTGCCGCACATCCCTCCCTTTCTTAACGTTGGTCTTAGTTTTAATTACCTTATATTTTATAGTGCATAAGTTTTGAAAATAAAACAGTTCGAATTTACAACTCAACTCATCAACATCAACATTTGGTCCATCGGGCGTCTGTGTTTCCCCCACACGTGGTAAGAAATTCAGAAGTATCAGCGCCAGGTAAAGCATAAAGGATAAAGCAATCTAAAAAACACCAAGCCTCTGTTCTCCCCCACTAGTGGTAAGAGACAGAATAGCGTAAACCCTTGAATGTTATTAGAAGGTGCTAGTGGCAATAAAAACAGAATAGCGTAATCACTTGGGTTTCAATACAAAGGTCACTATCAATAATTAAAAAAAGACGACAATAAGTTACTGATCTCCCATACCAGTGGTAAGAGACACAGTAAATAAAGTGACAAAAAGGATACTGATCTCCCCCATCAGTGGTAAGAGACACAGTAGATAAAATCCAAAAAAGGATATTGATCTCCCCCACCAGTGGTAAGAGACACAGTAGATAAAATCCAAAAAAAAGGACACTGATCTCCACCAGCAGTGGTAAGAGACACAGTAGATAAAATCGCAAAATAACCTCAGCCTAAGTAAACACGTCCAAGTTGTGAGTCGGGGCACAACGTAGTCAACACACCCCCAATGGTTCACTTAGGACTAAAAGGTTAAATAAAAATAAAAAAAATAAAAATAATAAAAAAAATGGCCACGATTCGGCAAAAGTTGCTCGAAGAGCGGGAGCAGTTAGAGGAGCAAATGTTAAAACTTCAGGACGAAGCATCAAAAACACCGCTTACTAAAATCAAGAGAGCAGACGCCCGAAAAATTAATAAAGGATGGTGTCGGAAAGAAGAAATATTTCGAAAAAACAATATTTTATTTCTTAAAAGATAAATACATGAAACTAAAAGGACAACTAAAGTGTGAGAAGGGTGTGATCTTAGAAAGAATCATCTTAGACGAAAGGCACTACAGGAGAAACCTACCTGTAGGGTCAACCGGCCCATCTACCAGAAAAACCATAAGTTTCGACGACACATTTTTAGACGGCACCTTAAACCAATCCGTAAGTCAGAAAGAAACTTGTCAGACCAGTAGACAAGCAGAGGAACTGCTACGACTTTGCGACGACATACACGGTGGGATAAACAACAAAATGTATAAAGTGATCAACCAATACGATATCGATTGTCTGGAGGATACATTATCAAAAATGAGAAGACTATATATAGAATCGCAGAGTCTCTCAGAAGACGTCACAAAAATGTATCGCACGACATACACGGAATGTGGGAGAAAATTAGAAATATTAAAGAACCAATTAAAAATGGAATCTAATCGGATCGATAATGATTTTAGATGCCAAGTAGATTTCGAGAAGGTAAAAATACCAACGTTCGATGGAGACGTAAGGGAATGGACGACATTTCACAATCTATTCGAAGAGATGATACATGATCAAAAGAGCATACACAATACGGAAAAAATTATGCGGCTGAAAGGTGCATTAAGAGGTGACGCAACACGTTTAATCCAACACTTGCAAATATCGGCTGCCAACTATGAAGTAGCTTGGTCGACGCTCAAAAAGAGGTACGAAAATAGCAGGATGCTATTCACAGTGCAATGGGACAGACTTTTGGACCAATCAGAAATTAACAGCAACAATGCCGACGATGTAAGACAGCTGCTCGATACAACGAACGAAAGCATAAATATCATTAACGCATTAGGAATAAAAATTAATGAGGAAGATCCCTTTATCGCAAGAATAATAATTCGAAAGCTTGATAATGAAGGAATGCGACACTTTGAGCAAGCCATTCAAAAACCCAGAGAAATTCAGAAGTTATCAGATGTGCTAAAATTTTTGGAACAGCAGTATCGAACATTAACAGCAGTAGCAGGAAACAATCATGCTACTAGAGGAAGGAAGACATATCAAAAGCAAATAACACCCGTCTACTCAAAAATGACAAAATGTAAGTGTTGCAACGAACGGTTAACACCAGAAAACCGATTGCAATGGGCAAAAGACCAAAGGTTGTGCTTCATATGTTTAAAGCACAATAGAAACGAGCAGTGCTACGAAAAAAACAAAAAATGTAGAAAATGCTACCAATATCATAACGAAATGTTGCATATTGCACTAAAAAAAACACCAGAATACGACAATGACGCCCAAAAGTGGAACAACAGTAATCCTAGCAACAGCACAAGTAAGAGCAAAGGCTGCCAACGGAGAATACATGCTATTAAGAGCATTAATCGACCAAGGATCTCAGGTATCTTCGATATCAGAGGAAGCCGTTAAGCTGCTAGGACTTCCTCGTCAAAGAGTCGTCACTAAAATACATGGGCTCAGCGAGACGCTAGTTGGTGAGTCAAAACACAAAATCAGAGTCGAGATAACGCCACGATTCCTAAGCAATCATAGAGAAGAAGTAGAGGCTGCCGTCTTGTCCTCTCTAACCAGTGATCCGTTATTCAATAAATCGGACAGAATCGATTTAGTGTTGGGAGGAGAAGTATTTGCAAGGATTCTCGAAAACAGTTGTGAGGAGTTAATATTCCTCACAAAGCCCTAGTAGGGGATACGGCGAATTCGCCGTACGGGAGCGAGGCGGTCCCGTTATGAGAGAGTAAAAGGCGGACACCGCGAGAGGAAGGGAACGATGACAGTGAGCCGGCCCATGTAGGCCATGTAGCCGGGCCCATGTAGGCCATACATGCCATGCAGGCCATGTAGGCTGGTCCCGGTGGGGAGGACGTGGGAACACAACGGAGGCCGATGGAAAGCTACCGACGCCACCGGAATTAACCGTTGCGGCCGAGCAGCAGCGCAGAGGCTGGGCCGCACCGAGCCTATAAGAGGAGGCCGGCGGCAGTGGATGGGGAGAATCAAGTGCGGAGAGTAAGCGAGTGCGGAGTAAAAACAAGGAAAATACAACAGAGTGAAGCAGGAGTGAGATACAGGAGACAGCGGAAGGACGATCTCGACAATCAGGCCACGAGCCCGATCAAAGGTGAGAGTTACCGAGCCAATTTCCTGAGTGCGGAGTTGTGAGTGGTGGTCAGAGCGGTAGCCGAGACAGAACCCCCAACCGTTGCCCAAAGGAACCCCGAGGACACCCGATTGGTGTGGAGTTGTGCGGGCGGACAGAGCGATAGCCGCGTCAGAACCCCTAGCCCGAGCGCCATCGGAGTCGTGGCGGTAGAGGTACCACCGATATACCCCAGCGAATGACATAGCCGTAAGATAGCCGTAAGATAGCCATAAGATACCAATAAAGCGAAGTACTAGTAGAATACCTGACCCGCGTGTATTTCTTGCTTGTCGTAGGGGCAACATACAAATTCGTTGCAGCAACCTGCCGACCGCTGAGCCAGCCCAGCTGAACTTGACGGAAGAAAGCGGTTCGTTACACAATGTTGTCAAGATTGATGGCAATCTCGGACAATATACTAAATTTGGTTGGATCATATCAGGCATAGTGAATATACCCAAAACCAAGCCATTTACGTCTGCAGTCACTAACTTGGGGAGCTGGAAAAAGCCGAAGACCAAGACGCTAGTACAGAAGAGATGGAAAAAACTATGGAAGAATACAAAAATTCAGTCAAACGCGACAAAAATGGACGATTTATAGTAAAGGTACCACTCAAGGAGGACAAGGAATTGGGCGAATCACGTAAACTAGCGATGGCCCGGCTATTGTCAATGGAACGCAAATTTAAGAGACAAAGTACACCAGGACCGTATAGAATCAGTACAGAAAAACTTTTTAATTTTCGCTCTACGCGGCTTCAGCTGGGATGCAAGTGTGAGACTGCCGTCTTACTCTAGTAGATCGCTTTTAATAAACCTTCCATCTTTAGTTAACCGTAGAACAATGCTTGGTGTGATTTTTGTGCACAACTTGATCAAGGGTGACGTAGATAGCCCTGACTTGTTGAGCCGCATAAACTTCACGATTCCTAATAGAATTACCAGAAATTATACCCCTCTGTTCCTTCCGATTTGTAGATCGTGTAAGGAAGTTCCTGTCTCAGGCCGGGGTACAGCCTCTCAGTCTGTCCAGGGCCCGATCTTCCATACAGCAAATTTGTATTTTTAGACCAAAGAGAGGGATCGGGGCGTGTGTCAGGTGCGGGGTTCGCTCTGACTGAGGGGGGGGGGAAACCCGAGTGCGAAGGGATCGCGCGGGTGAGGGTCACCCGGCGACACACGTGGCTCGCCTAGTACAGATTACCCTAGGTTAGGTTTGCAGGGGCGTGGGAGGGGTGCATCCTCCACGGTGACCGGTCGTAGCACGGGCGGCCTGGCTGTGGCCGCCGGCGGGGAAAACACGTGTTGTGGGGCCGTGGTCCCGGGGGGGGGGTAGGGTGTGTTCAGCACCTCGTGGCGCGTGCGGAGGCGGGGCGCATGGCTCGGGGGGGGGGCTCGGTGTACGGGGAGCGGAGCACGTGGTGTCGACTGTACCATCAACGGGGAAGGCTAGGTTAAGGAGGGAAACCAAGGGGGAAGGGGGAGCGTCAGGTTCGCAAATTCGTGGCGTCCGCGTACAAACTTGCTCGCTGGCGTCCCCAAGGATAGGGAAGGGGGGTGTTCTACAGGAGGAGTTTTCTACTAGGAGGGGGAGAGCTCAGTTCGTGGAAGCCGTGGCATCCGCGTACAACTCCACTGGCTGAGGTCCCAGGCATGCAAATTGAATATTTTAATGGTACAATGACAGAGGGGAAGGGGTGAAAACAATCGGGCGTCGAATATTGGCGGTGGTTCATGGGCAATGGTCATAGATATGTGAATAATTGATGTTTGGTTTAATTCATTGATTTATTGTCTGCCTGCTTATCTATCTATACATATGTGTGTGAAAATCTAATCCCTACATCGCACCTATCTCCCTCTCACTCGCTTACGCCAGGCCAGCTTACCCCTCTTGCTCCGTAGAGCCCTGGTCCATCATCTTTTTCTCGGCGGCTGCTGCTCCTCGCGGGTCCAGAAAAATGGCGGACCTCGTGCTGTCCGCTTTGGGTTTTCGGTGTTTTAATTTTTTCCGCACTCACGACTGCCCTTGGTAGATTCTCGATTTTCACTCCCGATCTCCATCATTTTTGGCAGCCAGCTAAGCCAGCCGTTCGAGCCTCTGCTCCCAGCTTCTGCCGCGACCCGGCGCTTTTGTCGCGTGCCTTTTCTCTCGCTCTCCTTGGGTCATGCGTGGGTGCTTTCGGCGCAGCTTTCGCTCTCCTCGGGGTCGTGCGTGGGCGCTATTGGCGCAGCTTTCGCTCTCCATGGTTTTGGCAGCTGGCTCAGCCAGCCGTTCGAGCCTCTGCTCCCAGCTTCTGCCGCGACCCGGCGCTTTTGTCGCGTGCCTTTTGCTCGCTCTCTTTGGGTCGTGCGTGGCTTGCTTCGGCATGTGAGGGTGGGTTTTGCACTTGTCTTCGCTCCGTGTCTCTGCTGCTGGCCTCTGCCGTTGATCTCTGCTCTGGTCTCTGCTCTCTGCTCCGGTGTCTGCTGCTGGTCTCTGCCGTGATCTCTGCTCTGCTCTCTGCCCTCTGCTCCGGTGTCTGCTGCTGGTCTCTGCCGTGATCTCTGCTCTGATCTCTGCTCTCTTCTCTCTGCTCCGGTGTCTGCTGTCGGTCTCTGCCGTTATCTCTGCTCTGCTCTCTGCTCCGGTGTCTGCTGCTGGTCTCTGCTCCAGCCTCTGCCGCTACGTTTGCTGCCAGTGATGCTCTCTGCTGGTCTCTGCCAGTGCTGCGCTCCCTTAAATAATACTTCCCTTTTCGTTCTCTTACTCTATATTTATGGTATTTGGATTAAGGCTTAATAGCTAGTGAACAAAAGGGGGAAGAAATAAAAAATAAAAATATTCTTGGCAGGCTCCAGCCTGGTCTGTATCTCTTCGCCTCCCGGACGAATGTTGCTCCTTGTTGGCCTACGTCGTTGTGAAGGGGTATGCTCCTTCACACTCCCTTCCTACTTCGGGGGCCGGATTGAGATGAACACCTGGCCTCCCCGATTTGTGGAGACCCGAAACTGTCGGCCCTCGTGCTCCTCGATGGTCCGGGTTCGAGGTCCGTTGACCCGTGCGCGTTGCAAGAGGTTGTCCCGTAGCGTGACTGGGATACGCCTCTCCGGGGTCTCCACCCTCCATTCCGCGGGTGCTACTGGCCACCCCTGTTCCTCCTGGAGCTCGTGTAATGCGGGCATCCCATCGAACAGGACCAGGAGATCTTAGAGCCCTGATTCGCTTAGCTCGAGCGAGGTGTCCGATGGCGCTTGCGGGTCCTTATTCGTGGTCTGATTTTCCTGATTGGGTGTGCGATGGCAAAGGGGGCTCGTTCGGTGTTGACGGGTAGACGTGGGCTGCTACCCCTGGTGGCGACGCG
The DNA here is from genome assembly GCA_963969585.1 of Drosophila helvetica. NCBI lineage: Eukaryota > Metazoa > Arthropoda > Insecta > Diptera > Drosophilidae > Drosophila > Drosophila helvetica. Next base: position 23,909,074 of record OZ018403.1, on the reverse strand, counting down.
CCTCTAGGGTGTCCTTGGTGATCACCTTCTGCCCCTGCAGGCGGTGCGTCGTCCGCCCGGGCGATGTTCGGGTCTTCGTTCCTAAGGAGGAAACCCTCGGGGTTAAAGCCTGGATAATTATGCTATTTCCCTATCCATGCCCTACCTATAGGTGCGACTTACATGCTGGAGCTAAAGCTAAGGTATGGTGTGGTTATTACAATGTTGGGCTTAATGACTATTTACGTAGAGGTGAGTGTGGTCTTACTGTGTGTGTATACGCGGCTGCCCCTTGCGGGGCGAGGACGTTAGGACAGCGCACTGCCCTAAGTGGCCCTCATGAACTCGCGTGTGGGAGGGCTCGTCCGCCCGAGTCGTCTTCGTCTGCGGTGTCTTCGTGTTTTTCATCATCGTGGCGTTCGTGGTATACCTTGAGATCCGCCAGCCCGGCGGTTCGTCGTTGCCGTCCGTTGGGTTGCTGCAGGCGTACTATGGTCGGGGAGAGGAACTTTATTACCCGATATGGACCCTCGTACTTTGGTGCCAGCTTCGCAGCGAAATTGTCCGCTGCCTTGGAGAGATGGTGCGTTCGTAGCATGACCAGTGTCCCGATGGTGGGCCTCCATTCACGTCGTCTGAGGTTGTATAACCTCCCCTGGTTCTGTGATGCCTGTTGGGTGTTTTGGCGCACCACCTTGAAGATCTCCTGCAGTCTCGTAGCTTTGTCGGGAGGCGTTTCTCCAATTTCGCCCAATCCTGGGGTGGTCTCCTCGTAGAGGGCTCCTGGTAACCGTGGCTCCCGTCCCAGTACGAGAAACGCTGGGCTGAAGCCTGTGGTGGTGGAAGCGCTACTGTTGATGGCCAGGCTGAGTTCGGGAAGCAGGTCGTCCCACGTTCGTTGATCTCCATCGATGTACTGGGCAATCATTGTCTTGATTGTCCTGTTGGCGCGCTCGGTGGGGTTTTGCTGGGGGGTGTACGGTGCTGTGTGTTCCAATTCGATGCCGGCTAATTTGCAGAAATTTCGGAACGAGCGACTTGTGAACTGCGTCCCATTGTCGCAGACGAGTTTCCGGGGGCTGCCGAACCTACCCAGAATTCGTTCTCGGAATGCCTTCTCTAGGAGGGCTGTCGTAGCCTTGCGGAGTGGAATCAGTTCTACCCATTTGCTGAAAGCGTCGAAAAACACCAGGAGCATGGTGTTCCCGTGCTTGGACCGAGGCAAAGGGCCCACAAAGTCTGCACATATGATGTCCAGTGGTCCTTGGGCCTGTCGTGTGTGCATATGTCCTGCCGGTTTGACTTGGCTCACCTTGAATCGCTGGCAACTACCACATCGTTGGACGTAGCGCGCGACATCTCGGTAGAGTCCAGGCCAGTAGTACCGCTGGGTGATTCGCGTGACTGTCTTTCGGATTCCTAGGTGTCCTGCTGTTGGGTGGTCGTGGCATTCTTCTAACACTCGTTGCCGATGGTCCTTGGCGACGCACAATTTCCACTGAATGGGGTCCTCTTCGATCGATCTGTTGCTTGCCTGTTTGTAGATCTGCCCGTTTTCCGTGATGAACTCTGGATGTTTCTCTGGCTGGTCCTGGATGCGTTTGAGTAGCCGTCTGAGCCATGGGCAGGGGTTCTCCTCTTCATCAGTGCGCTGGAGCGCCTCCACTGGCTGTCGTGAGAGGGTGTCGGCCACGATATTCTGGCTTCCACGTCGGTAATGGATGTCGAACTGGTACTGTTGCAGTTCTAGTGCCCATCGAGCGATGCGGCCTGTGGGGTTATCGATGGAGTTAAGCCATTTTAACGCGAGATGGTCCGTGATCACATCAAAATGGTATCCCTCCAGGAAGCAGCGAAGTTTTCGAATGGCCCAAACTATGGCCAGACACTCCTTCTCGGTGGCGGAGTAGTTCTCTTCGGCCTTGAGTAGTCGTCGGCTGGCGTAGGCGATGACCCTTTCCTCTCCTGCTATCTGTTGTGTTAGCACGGCTCCGAGGCCGTATGCGCTGGCGTCCGTTTGCAAGGCGAACCTCTCACTGAAATCTGGGCATGCCAGTACCGGTGCCTGGGTCAGTTTTTCCTTGAGAGTTTCGAATGCCTTCTGTTGCTCCTCGGACCAGACCCACTTCTGGTCTTTCTTCAAAAGGATCGTCATGGGCTGGACTATGGTGGCGAAGTTAGGGACAAAACGTCGATACCATGAGGCCATTCCAATGCAACGTCGTAGCTCCTTCAACGTGGTGGGTGGGGTTAGCTTCTGGACTGCGATGACTTTTCCTGGATCGGTGTGAATGCCTTGTTCGCTAATAACGTGCCCGAGATATACCAGACTCTTCCTGAAGAAGCTGCATTTGTTCCGGTTCAGCCTGAGGTTGGCTTCCCGCAGCCTACGGAAAACCTCTCGCAAGTTCTTGATGTGTTCTTCCAGGCTTGCTCCGATCACGATGATGTCGTCTAGGTACGCGAAGGCGTACGGCTCCATGTCGGGTCCAATGACGCTGTCCAGGGCCCGTTGAAAGGTCGCTGGCGCTGAGTGGAGGCCAAACGGCATGACCTTCCAGTGGAAGAGGCCTCGGCCCGGGACTGTGAAGGCGGTGGCTTCTCTGCTGCCCTCGGCTACCGGGATCTGCCAGTATCCGTTCTTCAGGTCCAGCGTTGAAATGTAGAATGCGTTGCGGAGCCTTTCCAGTATGTGATTAATGCGTGGCAGTGGGTAGGAATCTGGCACCGATCGGGCATTTAACTGCCGATAGTCCACGCACATCCGCATCTCTCCCGACTTCTTCCCTACCAGAACGATGGGTGCGCTGTGGGGGCTTTTGGATGGCTCGATCCTACCGTCTTGGAGTAGTTCGGTCACTTGGGCGTCGATGATCTTCTGCATGGCCGGATTCTTTGTGAAGTAGCGTTGCTTCACGGGCTTGTCGTCCCGCATGGTGATGGTGTGCTCGGCGATCTGCGATATCCCGTTCAATCCTTCGAATTTCTCCAGTTCCTCCTCCAAGAACTTGGCTGCTTCGGGTGTGGGAGGTGGCACTGAGTCCGAATCTGCCTGCCAGGGTGAGAGTTCCTCCAGCTCCATGGCTGCGACGGCGGCCAGAATTTCACATTCGTAGTCATCCTCGTCGATTCGTCGGAAGGGGTTCTTCTCTCGTGCCAGATCCACGTCGCGTGCGCGGAATGGGTTCTTCTCTCGTGCGGTGGCTGCGTCCGCTAGTGGTTCCAAATCATAGGTTTGTCCGGCTGAAGTACTGCGCTTACGTGGTGACCGGTCTTGTTGTGCCTCTGCGGTGGTAGTGCCCGCTCCGTTGGGGCGTAGTGTCGGGGTTTTGCGTTTTTTGCCAGTGATGGGTCTTGTCTCGTTGGGTTTCCCTCGGGTAGGTCCTTGATTCGATGCCCCATATGAGGGCATTCCTGTCAAGGTTTCTGCCCGGGGTTGCTGCGCTATGGGGAGTTCTTTGGTCGACGAGACGGGCGTGCTCGTCACGGCCAAAGTCCCTGCCTGGTGTCGTCTCTTTGTCGGAAGAGCTTGGGTCGACGAGGCGCGTTCGCTCGTCTCGGCCAAGGTTCCAGTCCTGCTTGCTGGGGCTGCAGAGGACGCTTTGGTCGACGAGACGTGTGTGCTCGTCACGGCCAAAGTCCCTGCCTGGTGTCGTTGCGTTGTCGGAAGAGCTTGGGTCGACGAGGCGCGTTCGCTCGTCTCGGCCAAGGTTCCAGTCCTGCTTGCTGGGGCTGCAGAGGACGCTTTGGTCGACGAGACGTGTGTGCTCGTCACGGCCAAAGTCCCTGCCTGGTGTCGTTGCGTTGTCGGAAGAGCTTGGGTCGACGAGGCGCGTTCGCTCGTCTCGGCCAAGGTTCCAGTCCTGCTTGCCGGGGCGGCAGAGGACGCTTTGGTCGACGAGACGTGTGTGCTCGTCACGGCCAAAGTCCCTGCCTGGTGTCGTTGCGTTGTCGGAAGAGCTTGGGTCGACGAGGCGCGTTCGCTCGTCTCGGCCAAGGTTCCAGTCCTGCTTGCTGGGGCGGCAGAGGACGCTTTGGTCGACGAGACGTGTGTGCTCGTCACGGCCAAAGTCCCTGCCTGGTGTCGTTGCGTTGTCGGAAGAGCTTGGGTCGACGAGGCGCGTTCGCTCGTCTCGGCCAAGGTTCCAGTCCTGCTTGCTGGGGCTGCAGAGGACGCTTTGGTCGACGAGACGTGTGTGCTCGTCACGGCCAAAGTCCCTGCCTGGTGTCGTTGTGTTGTCGGAAGAGCTTGGGTCGACGAGGCGCGTTCGCTCGTCTCGGCCAAGGTTCCAGTGTGTTGTCGTTGCTGTGCGTCTGAGCTATGGGCCGTGGATCTGGTCGTGGTTTGATCTTTCGGGCCTATAGGGCTCGGGGTCGTGGTCACGTATGGGTTCCCGCCGTGTAGTGCTAAGGTCGTCTGGTGCCGTTTGCGGCGCTTGGATTCCTGGATTGGGCTGGCCGTATGTTCGGAAGGGGTGGTCGAGGACAGGGGGACAGTTGCGACTTGACTTGGCGTGTGGAGGGGCTCGGCGAACGTTACGGTCCGTGGTGGCAGTACCGCCGTGTGGATGGAAGGGTCTTGCCTCAATTTTTACTGGAGGTACGCTCGGCCACAGTGGATCCTTGCCTGGATACCACACAGGAAGTCGAGGCCCAGGATGATGTCGTCCTCGCTGTGATCGCTTGAGTGATGTCCTTCCGTGTTCCATCGGCTAGGCTGATCCGAGTCCTCACCTCTCGTTGATTCTCCGCCGTTCCCAGTTCTTCGGCCACTCGCTGACTAACGAAAGATCGGGTTGCTCCAGTGTCGAGGGTGGCTGAGAAAGCTCTCCCGTCGATGGTGACCAGAGCGGCGATCCTTCCCCCAATCATACTTAATGGGTGGGGGACTCCGGGTTCCGGGTGTGTGCCTCCGTCCGTGTCCCGGTTGAACGGAGACCTGTCCCGTTTCCCGACTGGGTCTTTCGGCAGCAGTAGATTGTCCTGATGTTTCGGCGTCCACATTCCCAGCAGAAGAGTTTCTGTCGGTTGGTACATCCATCCCTGAAGTGTCCTTCTTCTCCGCAGTTCCGGCATGCTCGGCTCACGTCGATGGGCCGCTCCTCCTCCTGAGTGATTACCCGACTAATGCCGTTGAATGCGCCGCTGGTCTCTTTGGTGGGGTTCCGTGGTATAGTTTCGTTCCCGGGGAATGCTCGGGGTCGGTTGGCTCGTCCGGCCTCCTTGCCACGAGTGGAATCTCGGTCCCGTGCCGTTTCGTAGGCTGAGATGAGCTGCGTCAGCTCAGACAGCGTGTGAAAGTCCTGCCTGCGTGTGTAGATTTGGTACTCTGGTCGGAGGTTTTCATAAATCCGGTCCAATTCCTGCTCCCGGGTGTATTTGGCACGCTGCATCATCAACCGGAGGGCGATCATATAGTCGCGGAAGGATTCTCTGGGTTTCTGCTCCCGGCTCCGGATGGTGTCCTCCAAGCGTTGGAAGTATCTGGGGGGCAAGAAGAAATCCAGAAATTCTTTGCGGAAATCCGTCCAAGTCTGTCCCTGCATCTGGAAGGTACGGAACCATCCTTCCGCCCTTCCGGTTAAGAGTCCTGAGATGGCACGCGGTAGCTGCTCTGGGCTTCCCCCGTAGGAATCGACTCGTTCTTCTAGCCTTTCGATGAATGCCAGTGGGTCGTCATGTCCGTCAAAGGTGAGTCCCCATTTGCGGAGCTTGTCTGCAAGGAGGGAGTACGAAATTCCTCCTCCCCCTGGCCGATGCAGTTGTCGGTCATGAGTTGGATGGTTCCCCTCGAGGGCCGCTGGTTCAATTGCACTGGTCGGCTGCCGGTTTGCCTGAGGTCCTGGTCCTTCAGGCCGGTGGCGTGGCTCGAGAGCGAACACCGGTTCCGGAAGGGTGGCTTGCGGGCGGCGGCTTGGGTGTGCCGAAGGCTCGCTTGTGGCGTTGGAATGTCCGATCGCCAAGATTCCTGCTGGTTGACTCGGGCTGGCCACATCGGATATGATTATCTTCAGGGGTCCTGTCGGTGGGTTCTGTTGCTGAATCCCTGCGAGGATCGGTGGGTCGAGCGTCTTCTCCACCGATCTGGTGGGGCTGGCTCCCGTCGTCCGAGAAGTACCCGCTTGGTCTGGTAGACTGAGTCGCTGCGGCTTCACCTCCTTGCTGTCCTCCTGCTTTGCTCGGCTTTCCGGTTTTGGCGAAGCGGCGGGGCTGGGCGGTTCCCTAGGGCTGGGAATACTGCTGAAGTGGGCGTCCAGTTCGTCGATCCTTGCCTGTATGTCCTCGGGGTGGTCTTCACGGGTAATGAACGCGGCAACCCGGATGCGGAGTTCATCCAAGTTTCCGCCCTCATCGAGGCCAAATTCCCGGGCGAGGGTCAGATCCTCCTTGCGGCGGGAATTTAACCACCGAGTGTTCATCCTTCCTTTGGGGGTGGTATTCCCCAGCTCAGGGTTGAGTCTCTTGACGCGGGGCCTGCACTGCCCGGGCGGGTCGGCGATGACTGGTGAAGGTCTCGAGGCTACGTGACACTGGGTAGGGCGCGGTACGCGGCTTGACACTCGGACTCAGGGATCCTCGGTCAGGATTTGGATTACCGTGCGAGGATACGCGGCGTTGCACTGTAGGTCAGGGATCCTTGCAAAGGATATGCTTTACAATGCACGGACACGCGGCGCGACACCGTAGGTCAGGGATCCTCGGTGAGGATTTGGGTTACGGCGCGAGGATACGTGGAACGGTACTGCAGGTCAGGGATCCTTGCAAAGGATTTGGTTTACAGCGCGAGAGTTCACGGCACAGCACTGTAGGTCAGGGATCCTTGAAAAGGATTTGGTTTACAGCGCGAGGATACGTGGCACGGTACTGCAGGTCAGGGATCCTTGCAAAGGATTTGGTTTACAGCGCGAGAGTTCACGGCCCGGCACTGTAGGTCAGGGATCCTTGAAAAGGATTTGGTTTACAGCGCGAGGATTCACGGCACGGTAGCGGAGTCAGGGATCCTTAGTAAGGATATGTTTGTGTCACGGTTGATCGCTTGGTTTTCACTCGTTGTCTTGTTGGTCGACCGTTGTGTCCCGGTTGAAGGTCCGAACCTCAGTTCCTTTCCTGGGCCTGGGCTCCCACTTAAATCCCCCGCCGCCAAGCTTTTGGGCAGAGGGTTCAAGCTTTCGGAGTGGAGGGCTCGGCCGCCCGAGTGCAGCCCTCTCTCGATTCCGTCGTCCCTGTCGTCGTGTCGCCGCTGCCTCTGTCGGGGAGGCTGGGCGCCCTCTCTCTGTCGTCGTGTCGCTTTCTAGTGCTGTCTCGCCGCCTGATCGTCGCTCGTTCTCGCTGTCGCCTTGTCGCCTTGTCGTCTTGTCGCTTTGGCCTCTCTCGCTGCGCGGCGAGGCGCCATTTCTGCTCTGCTTCTAGGCGGCCGCTGCTGCGGTCTGGCTGATGCTCACCGATGCACGTGGGTACAGTTTCGCCAATTTCCGCGGCGTCACTTGCCGTCCCTTTCGCACGATCCGCAGCAATGGCGCGGTGGCTAATGGCGCGTCCGCCGTCGTTGCCTGCTGGCTACGACCGCGTGGTCCCGCTGGTGTCCCGTTTGGGCTCGTGGTTCAAAGCTCGCGGTTGCTGTTGCTAGGGGAGGGGAAAAACCAGCCTCAGCTGTATTTGAGCCAGAGTTTAGGTTGGTGCACCCTCTTTCCTCTATACTTCTCCTGGCTGTCCGCCCTTAAATTTGCGGCACAGCTTCGTGGCCGGGCTACGTGGCCACGTGGATCTGTGACTACTATGCTGTTTGTCTGACTGTACTCAGGCGGGGTGTATGGTAGGCCCGGTGTCGCGCGAGACGCGGGGCGTTTTCGGTCGTGGCTTTGAAATTTTGGTTGGGGGGGGTAAAAATCTGGCATCGGCGGCCACCGACCACCTGTCACTCATTCTATGATCGCTTTTCTACTTTTCCCTTTACCGCACTACTTTCCTCTCGATCCACTCTCAGTCCCTGCTCGGGCGCCATCTGTAAGGAAGTTCCTGTCTCAGGCCGGGGTACAGCCTCTCAGTCTGTCCAGGGCCCGATCTTCCATACAGCAAATTTGTATTTTTAGACCAAAGAGAAGGATCGGGGCGTGTGTCAGGTGCGGGGTTCGCTCTGACTGAGGGGGGGGAAACCCGAGTGCGAAGGGATCGCGCGGGTGAGGGTCACCCGGCGACACACGTGGCTCGCCTAGTACAGATTACCCTAGGTTAGGTTTGCAGGGGCGTGGGAGGGGTGCATCCTCCACGGTGACCGTTCGTAGCACGGGCGGCCTGGCTGTGGCCGCCGGCGGGGAAAACACGTGTTGTGGGGCCGTGGTCCCGGGGTGGGGGTAGGGTGTGTTCAGCACCTCGTGGCGCGTGCGGAGGCGGGGCGCATGGCTCGGGGGGGGGGCTCGGTGTACGGGGAGCGGAGCACGTGGTGTCGACTGTACCATCAACGGGGAAGGCTAGGTTAAGGAGGGAAACCAAGGGGGAAGGGGGAGCGTCAGGTTCGCAAATTCGTGGCGTCCGCGTACAAACTTGCTCGCTGGCGTCCCCAAGGATAGGGAAGGGGGGTGTTCTACAGGAGGAGTTTTCTACTAGGAGGGGGAGAGCTCAGTTCGTGGAAGCCGTGGCATCCGCGTACAACTCCACTGGCTGAGGTCCCAGGCATGCAAATGGAATATTTTAATGGTACAATGACAGAGGGGAAGGGGTGAAAACAATCGGGCGTCGAATATTGGCGGTGGTTCATGGGCAATGGTCATAGATATGTGAATAATTGATGTTTGGTTTAATTCATTGATTTATTGTCTGCCTGCTTATCTATCTATACATATGTGTGTGAAAATCTAATCCCTACATCGCACCTATCTCCCTCTCACTCGCTTACGCCAGGCCAGCTTACCCCTCTTGCTCCGTAGAGCCCTGGTCCATCATCTTTTTCTCGGCGGCTGCTGCTCCTCGCGGGTCCAGAAAAATGGCGGACCTCGTGCTGTCCGCTTTGGGTTTTCGGTGTTTTAATTTTTTCCGCACTCACGACTGCCCTTGGTAGAGGCTCGATTTTCACTCCCGATCTCCATCATTTTTGGCAGCCAGCTAAGCCAGCCGTTCGAGCCTCTGCTCCCAGCTTCTGCCGCGACCCGGCGCTTTTGTCGCGTGCCTTTTCTCTCGCTCTCCTTGGGTCGTGCGTGGGTGCTTTCGGCGCAGCTTTCGCTCTCCTCGGGGTCGTGCGTGGGCGCTATTGGCGCAGCTTTCGCTCTCCATGGTTTTGGCAGCTGGCTCAGCCAGCCGTTCGAGCCTCTGCTCCCAGCTTCTGCCGCGACCCGGCGCTTTTGTCGCGGGCCTTTTGCTCGCTCTCTTTGGGTCGTGCGTGGCTTGCTTCGGCATGTGAGGGTGGGTTTTGCACTTGTCTTCGCTCCGTGTCTCTGCTGCTGGCCTCTGCCGTTGATCTCTGCTCTGGTCTCTGCTCTCTGCTCCGGTGTCTGCTGCTGGTCTCTGCCGTGATCTCTGCTCTGCTCTCTGCCCTCTGCTCCGGTGTCTGCTGCTGGTCTCTGCCGTGATCTCTGCTCTGATCTCTGCTCTCTTCTCTCTGCTCCGGTGTCTGCTGTCGGTCTCTGCCGTTATCTCTGCTCTGCTCTCTGCTCCGGTGTCTGCTGCTGGTCTCTGCTCCAGCCTCTGCCGCTACGTTTGCTGCCAGTGATGCTCTCTGCTGGTCTCTGCCAGTGCTGCGCTCCCTTAAATAATACTTCCCTTTTCGTTCTCTTACTCTATATTTATGGTATTTGGATTAAGGCTTAATAGCTAGTGAACAAAAGGGGGAAGAAATAAAAAATAAAAATATTCTTGGCAGGCTCCAGCCTGGTCTGTATCTCTTCGCCTCCCGGACGAATGTTGCTCCTTGTTGGCCTACGTCGTTGTGAAGGGGTATGCTCCTTCACAATCGAATTATTCCTTGCATGAACCTTTTAGAGTTTTATGCTCGGATTATAATTCCCTCTACCATATTATATCGGCAACTAATTCCCTTCCTCTTCTTAAATTATTAATACTCACATACCTTTCTCGTAGTTAGTAATTGTAGTTGTGGTGTACGATAGTTTTAATGCATGATTAACTCCTTTAGTAAGATTAGTTCTAATTTTCCTTCGGTTCGGTTAACGAGTCGCGCGTTTTGCGACAGCGCCCCTCGGTCGGTTGGGTGGGAGGAGGGCTGCGTTTTGGCCTGGGATTCGCGCGTAACAGCATTCGGCTGGTGTCCCATGGGCCACTTGATGGTGCAGTCATTGCACGTCAACGTCCAAACATGGAAAAAAAAAAAAAAAGACGATCTCCATAAAGGATACAAGAGCTTTATGAAGGAGTACAAGGATCTCGGTCACATGGCTAAAGTTAATGATGGATCGATGGGAAAATATTATCTTCCCCATCAAGCGGTCATCAGAGAGGGAAGTGCTACGACAAAATTGAGAGTCGTCTTCGATGCATCTGCAAAATCATCGAACGGGAAAAGTCTGAATGATCTAATGTATACTGGACCAAGGTTGCAAAAAGACATTTGCGACATCATCATCAAATGGGGAACGTGGAATATTGTATTAGCTGCCGATGTGGAAAAAATGTACAGACAGATACAAATTTCCAAAGAAGACCAACCATACCATCGCATACTCTAGAGGGATGATCCAATGAAGCCCATAGAGGAGTATGAATTACAAACAGTTACGTATGGGACATCGTCAGCACAGTTTTTAGCTGTTCGAACGTTAATGGAGATAGCTAATTATACCCTGGACCCTAATCTGCGAAACATCATCAAATCTGATTTTTACATGGTTGATTTAATGACAGGAGCGGATACAATTGAGGAACCACAAAATATAAAAAAAAAAATTGCTCCAGAGTTCAGTGCATTCGGATTTCATCTTCGGAAATGGTTATCGAACAACGAAAAAGTAATGGGGAAAATTGACTCTACAATGGAGAATGAAGTCGTAGAAATAAACGACAAAGAAACAGTTAAAACTCTGGGACTACATTGGCAGCCAAAAGAAGACAACTTTAAATTTGAAGTCAACATGAGCACTGCGAAGACTTGTACAAAAAGATCAGTTCTATCCCAAGTAGCACGCATTTTTGACCGAATTGGATGGTTGTCTCCAGTCACAGTCATCGCAAAACTCTACGTGCAGAAACTCTGGCTACTGAAAGTAACATCGGACAAAGAATTATCCAACAACCTTGCAGACGAATGGAAAAAATTTTCAGAAGGCATGGACATGGCAAAGGATCTTCGTATTCCGCGATGGATAGGTGCAAATGCATGGATTCGGTGACGCGTCAGAATAGCATATGCAGCAGTAATATACATAAAGACACCATACACTATAAAGCTTCTGACGGCAAAAACAAAAGTCAATCCAGTAAAAAATAGGAAGACGTTACCCAAACTGGAACTGTGCGCCGCTCATTTGCTAGCCAAGTTGATGAACCGTGCATCAGAATCGATACCTCAGGCTACTGCAATGTACGCTTGGAGTGATTCAACTATTACTTTAGCATGGATTCGGGAAATTAAGAACAAGGATAAGTTCATAATGAAGAGAGTAAACGAAATAAAAACCTACGTGCCACAAGCAATATGGCATCATGTTAGCTCAAAGGACAATCCCGCAGACAGTGCATCGCGTGGCATCTCTCAAGCCAAATTACAAGATTTAAATAATTGGTGGAACGGCCCAAATTGGCTTGCCAATAGACCAATGGCCAATAACCACAAACGAACAGACTGAACATAAGTCTACATTTATAACTCTCAAAAATGAAGGAGAGTTTATAAATGAGCTCGTATCACGCTATTCGAGTTGGCTTAAGCTACAGAGAGTAGTAGCATACATAAAGCGTTTTTTCCACAGAGGAAGTACCTTACCGCAATACTTGACTGCAATCGAACTACAATCTGCGAGAATACTCATTATCAGATTATACCAGAAGAAGCAGCTTAACGCCGAAATTCAGCAGCTCAACAGAGGAGAAACGGTCAAAAACGACAGCGGAATTTGGAAAGCAGGCGTAAAATCAATGAAATATCATTTAAAAAGGACCATCGGAGAAGTCAAACTCACATTTGAAAAAATGACAGCTGTACTAGCCCAGATTGAAGCAGTACTAAACTCTCGCCCACTTTATACCTCAAGTGAAATTAATGGCGAAGATGTTTTAACCCCAGGGCACTTCCTTATTGGAAAACCAATGTTGTCAATACCAGTTCCAGAAGAAGATGTGGCTATAACATCTCTTAATAAGTGGAAACTAGTTCAAAAGCTTCAAAGAGATTTTTGGAAAGGATGGAAAGAAGACTATCTGCACAAGCTTCAACAAAGAAATAAATGGAAACAGCCTGAGGAAAACCTACAGAACGGAGATATCGTTCTTATTAAGAACGTAGACACTCAACCGTCGAAATGGCCACTAGCTAGAATATCAAAAACCCACCCAGGCAATGACGGTCGAGTACGAGTTGTATCGTTAGATTTAGAGAAAACTACGATCAAGCGACCAATACATAAGGTCTGACCAAAAAACAGCAAACGAAACAGGTCTTACTACCTTAAAGCCTAAGGAATTTAACCTATGGGGAACAATACTCTGCTTACTGATGATACTACCAATATTGCTAGCACAAATGGAATAATACACGAAATGTCGGATAAGGCAGCAGTATGTCTAGATCCACTGGGCCAAGTGGAAGTCATTAAGTTCAAATGGAATGTGATCGTATACTTTGATATGAAGTCATTTCTGCAAATCAATGATCACATAAATATTATGCTGCTACAAATGAACAATGTATGCCCCAACCTGGATAAATTCAAAATGGATTGTTTGAATGTCATCGGTAATATGCACAAATAAACACATAATCGGGAGTAGAAATGCGAGAGTCAAACATGCACCATTCGGATAACCAAAATAAATGAAGAAGATCGAGAAATCATGGAAAGGAACATGAAGGTGCTTTTCGCAAATCAAAATGATTCGAATTTTTTGATTAAAAACCAGACAACGATAGTCGAATCCACTCTAAATGTTTTGACACGAACTACAAAGGAAATTAACTAACAATTTAAGAATATTGAAATTCACGTTGACGAATTGACAAAGAAAATCCAGCAGAACTTCTACATATATCAAGAAACAATCAGGTTTTTTATGCTAACCAAACAACTTAGCATGGTGATTTCGGAAAGCGAAAGAATTCAAGCAGACATAGTGGGATTTCTGATCGAAATAAATCACGGCAAGCTGAACCCAGACTTAATAACTCCGACTCAAATGAATAGCGAAATTCAAGGAATAAGAGAGCATTTGCCTGAGAAGTATAAGCTACCTAGAAGGGGTACAAATAAAATACAAGCTATCTACAAATTACTCACTGCCAGTAAAGCAATAGTCGACGACAAATTAGTTATCAGCGTAAGCATTCTGTTGATAAACAGTCAATCATCTCGACTATATAGAATAGTTTCTATTCCTTTTGAGACGCACAACCACATAATGATCCCAGTGACCCTAGAGTCGTATCTCGGGTCATGCTGGATTCTTACCATGTAATGTCCAAAGCATCGTTACATCTTTACAACTGCTTTCGACGTGTATGTCTGCGAAAGGAATTGGCCATGGGCCAATGCAAATGATAATACGTGCGAAATAGCACGTCTGAAGCCATTAAATACTTATCAATGTACGTTTGTTGAAGCTAAGCCACTACCGTTTTGGGTAAAGCTAAAAAGGGACAACGACTGGCTCTTCAGGACATTCAACAAGACTTCAGCATATACACAATGCAACGGGAATCATGAGGTGATAAAAGAGTTACCACGACAAGGGATACTTTCTCTACAAGAAGGATGTACAGTTCGGTCCGGAGGAACAACGCTGTTTTCGCCAAAAAAGATTGAGAGTGAATTGTCGAAATCAGTGAACATCCCTTAACCAAGGAAATCGGGGAAATCTCAGAGTTTACCCTAAAACCACTGGGTTCAAAGGTGATCAATAACAGCAAGGAAATTTATGATCTTCAAAAGCGGATCAAGGAAATACAAAAGGAGAATATTCATCTAAGAGAACTCGACTTCCACCCAGTACACAAGTACAGCGGATCCTTCACACTATCAGTGATTATCATCATGATACTGGTACTATTCATTGTGTATCTAAAGAAGAAATGCAAATCAAATAAATTAGTCACCATAACCCTGACGGACAATCCTGGCCGGCAAAATGTTCAGAATATGAACAGAACCGGACACCAGGTCACGCCGCAGTAATTACACACCCCTGGCGAACCGCGGGCAAGATGTTCATGCACATGAACAGGACCCGACAGCAGGTAGCGTCACAAAAAATAAAAATATACAGTCCACTTGAAGGAGGCCCACATACTCGCAGTTATCACATCTTTAGCAAACCGCGGGCAATATGTTCATAAAACATGAACAGGAACCGACACAGGCCAACCAATAAACAATACAGTCCACTTGAAGGAGGCCACTTGAGAAATAAGTACACATAGAGTTCGACCATAAAATCATATACATGGGACGTCGAACCCAAATCTATTAACACATGTTGTTTGCATGTAGTTGGTGTCATTAGAAGGGATGAGCGTGGGAGCAAGTGCCGCACATCTCTCCCTTTCTTAACGTTGGTCTTAGTTTTAATTACCTTATATTTTCCTATATATAGTGCATAAGTTTTGAAAATAAAACAGTTCGAATTTACAACTCAACTCATCAACATCAACAATAGATAAAGTTCATATGCTCTAAAAACATATATTCCATTTGGCTGTCAGCTGGCTGCTTAGATATTATTTTAGATTTCAGTTTTTTAGTTACGAATATTATTATAATTAATTTTTAAATAAAAAATTATATAATAACTTTTATTTTCAATTTTTATAATCAAAATTGAAAAATAATTCTTATTTTCAATTTTTATTTTAAAAATTAAAAATAAGAATTGCATTGAAATATCCTTTGAACCGAAGGAGCCAGATAATATAAAGACCCATATATATGATCTACGCATTAATTATGTGTGTACACTTGTATGTACATACGTATGTACATTTGTATGCACATATGAATGTATAAGTTAACATTCCCCACCAGAAGTAGGCTATCAGCGGAATTCCAGAAGTGGAAGACCTCTGATGCCGCACTCGAGTGGATGGGAGGCATCAAATTACTTTGTTACATAAACATACGCTAGGGAGCTGAACGTCAGCAAGAGGCGCTGACGCTGCAGAACGTCAACCCGCTGCATGGGCAGCGCTGCCTTCTGGGGGGCAGTTTCAATTCTTTGACTTTTGATTTTTTTATCTTGGATTTAATTCCATATTTGACCGAGCCAGATGTGCCGGCTAATAAACGATTAAATTCACATCTCGTCTTTCATTGCCGTGTGCTAACCTTCGGCAAGGGATTAAGGGAATTCCCTCGCCCGACAAAAACAACTCAACAAACACGCCGAAGGTACCCGACGTAAGCCGCTTAACCGGGAAATCATACAGCAGGTCTAAGATCAAGCAGCAGTCAAACCATATCAAAGAAACATGTAAGTGAATTGCTCAGGCGTTGTACATTTTCTGTGTCAGTGAAAACTTGCATAAAAATAAAATAACAAAAATAAATTGGTGTCGTAATTTTTTTTTTTTTTTTTGTCAAAAACAAAAAACGAGAAGAAACGCTAGGTTATACATTTTACTAAGCACGGGTGATCGAAGCAAATCGCACCAAATGAGCGATAGGGAAGCCAACAACGACAGTGACGATAGCCTAACTTCCCTCATAGAGGGACTCAATTTAACGACATGCGACAGACGACCAACACAGAAAACACCAAAAAACATGGATACTGCGACGTTCCATGAGGCCTTACAGGCCGCATTAGACACCCAAGCCGAGGGTTTTCAGGGCCGCTTGGAGGCACTACAAAATGAGGTTGCCCAAGCAAACCAGGCTGCAGCCCAAACAAACTAAGCTGCAGCCCAAGCAAACCTGGCTGCAGCCCAAGCAAAACTGGATGCAGCCCAAGCGCACCAGGCTACTGCACTCCGAGCAGAAATGCATGAGTTGCGTCAGAAAATTAACCAATCGTGCGCAGAAACATCTGTGCCAGTGGAAGAGGTGTATAAGGACGAAATTACCCCCGGGGGCCCATGCGATCAGTCATTGGACATGGTCAAATCTTTGCCGGACTTTGACGGTAAGCAGGTAGAATACGTCGGCTGGCGCCAGGCAGCCTTAGCCGCATATTCTGTATTTGAGCCCTACCAAGGCGGGGCCAATCACTTCATGGCCACGGGCATCATAAGAAACAAAGTGAGAGGAGCAGAAAACAATATTTTGTCATCCTTTAACACGGTATTGAACGTCAAGGCCATAATAAACAGGCTAGATAGCTCCTATGAGGACAAGACGCCAGTAGGGGTGATCCAGCAGAGACTGGCAACCATGAGAAAGGGGACAGACTATTACGATGCGATCGAGAAGCTAGTCTTCCTAATCACCAACAAAAATGTGATGGATCGCACCGCCAGGGCCATGGAAGAAAAATCCTTCCGAACAAACGAGCGCAAATACCAAGCGCCACAGCAGGGTAACGGGAGGCACAAACAGACCTCTAGACCCAAACTCATATAAGAGCCCTCATTATGTTAGGAGCCAAGGCACGGCCAACTACCAGCAGGGCAACACGAGCCAACAGCCAAAAGCACAAGGCCAGGGCCCCGAGCCAATGGACGTAGATCCTTCGTCCTCCAAGTTTAGACAGGCCACAGCTTACCAAAAACCAGTCGGGGCGGTTAAGCGCGACAACGGGTTCGGGAGAAAACCAAACTCCTTAGAAGGCACGTCAGAAAACTGGCGGCAGAGGGTGGAGCATATTGCCACCTCGAGTAACCGGTCCTCGGCGGCCTACAATGAGGTCGCCACCGAGGCAGTCGCGGAGATTGAAGCCGACGCCGAACTCGAATACGAGAGCGACTCGGTTAATTTTTTAGGGGAAGCTCCCTGCTGCCATTCATTTGGCGAAAAGTAGCAGGGGTTGGTATTAAGCTTTTGTTCGGGTGCGTCCAAAAATTAAATCAAGCCATTCATGTGGCTTCCCGGCGTCCCCCCGGTCGAATCGCCGTTCCCCGTTCACTCTATCAACGGGTCCAATAAACAAGTTCCACAAATGCACAGATGTCAACCATACCAATGTTGTTGACATCGACGCACCTCCAGCCGTAAAGGCAAACTTCATGCAAATGCTGAAGAAAAGAAGTAAGGCCTTCGCCGACCCTAACGGTGCCCTATAATACTTCGGTCGTAGCCACCATTCGCACGGTGGACGACGAACCAATTTACTCCAAGCTGTACCCCTACCCGATGGGTGTAGCTGATTTTGTAGATTCCGAGGTTAAGAGCCTCTTGAAAGACAAAATCATCCAGAAATCAAGGTCGCCATATAACAACCCCATATGGGTGGTCGTCAAAAAAGGCACGGATGAAAAGGGCAATAAGAAGAAACATCTCGTAATGGACTTTCGGAAGCTCAACCAGAAAACAGTGGCCGACAAATACCCAATGCCATGCATCTCAATGATATTGGCAAATCTGGGTACAGCAAAGTATTTTACTACTCTTGACCTGAAATCCGGGTACCACCAAAAAACTTTGGCGGAACGCGATAGGGAAAAAACTTCCTTTTCCGTAAATGGAGGGAAGTATGAGTTTTGCCGACTGCCCTTCGGTCTAAGAAATGATGGTAGCATTTTCCAGAGGGCAATCGATGACATTTCCGCGAAGAAAATCGGCAAAAAGTGCTACGTCTACGTCGATGACGTAATCGTTTTCTCCAAGTCTCAGGACGAACACGTTAAACACGTCGACTGGGTACTAAAAAGCCTCTATGAAGCCAACATGAGAGTGGCTCAAGAGAAGTCGCAGTTCTTTAAGACAAGCGTGGAATACCTTGGCTTTATTGTAACTAGCCAGGGCACAAAGAGAGACCCGGAAAAGGTGAAAAGGCCATCCAGGAGTACGTCGAGCCGACAACGGGAGGGACCCTGAAGGACAGTGAGCTAAACTACGCTACTAAAGAGCGAGAGCTTTTGGCATTTGTGTGGGCCTTTGGAAAGTTACGCCATTATATTTACGGCGTCAAAGACATAAACGAGTTTACTGACCACCAGCCACTCACGTTCGCGGTGTCTGAGGGAAACCCCAACGCAAAAATCAAACGTTGGAAGGCACGAATCGATGAGATTGGCGCCAGGCTATTCTATAAGCCCGGAAAAAAAAACTTCGTCGCAGACGCACTGTCTCGGCAGAAAATTTGTGCGCTAGAAAGCAGCGCACCGCGGTTGGACGCAGCAACGATTCACAGTGAAGTTTCAATGACTTACACGATAGAATCGTGAGACAAACCCGTCAATTGCTTAAGGAACCAGATTATCCTAGAAGAGGCGCGCTTCCCTCTAAGGCAAATCTTCGTGCTCTTTGGGGAAAAGACGCGACACATACTACATTTTCCAAACAGGGACGATCTCATTGAGACCGTCAAGCCACTTGTCACTTGTCACTTGTCAAGGTAGTCATGAATTGTCAAATTTGCTCGAAAGCAAAGTACGATAGGCACCCGAAGAAATGCTTCAGGTCGACATATTTTCGACAGACAAGAAATATTTTCTCACATGTGCGGACAAATTCTCGAAATTAGCCATAGTGCAGCCAATAGCTTCCCGCACCATAGCGGATATTAAGGCTCCCCTTTTGCATCTCATGAACATCTTTCCTAACACCAAACAGATTTATTGTGACAATTATCGTCTAATCTCTCTCGTAGTGTTCAGACGCGTTTTTTCTTTGCGCTCCGCTCATTTTTCACCTATTTTGTATAAACAGCCGGTGTTTGTCCAAAATAAACCTTTATCGAACTAACAAATTAACTTGCTAACATAAAATCTATCCTGAATCGCGAGTGCATGTATATTTAATGTGTAAGACCAAATATAATAAATCTTTTTTGTGTCGGTTATTTAGCCGCTGTCAGCTTTTGTTGTTCTATAACTCTCTCCCTATAACCCAAACATAACTAACTGTTCTTCCTCTCTCGCTCTCGATACTTTCAGTTTAGTAGCGCTCTCTCTCTCTCATTGCAGCTGCTGAAACCGCTCTCCTCTCTCCGCTCAGTTTTTACTGATTCCGCTTCAAGCGTTTGCCTGGTACACTGATCTTATTTCCACTTGTTTTGAACTAAATTTTGTTTCTCTATTGTATTTAAAATGGAATCCCATATTATCTGTTTCAAAAAAAAACTGCAAGCAGGTGGTCACCCTTGCTCAGCCGAGTATCCCCTGCTATCTCTGCGAAAAAGTAGTGCACGCAAAGTGCGCTGGGTACTCAGGCCTCGTGGGTGATGCAATTTCCAAACATAATGTCTTGTTATACTGTTGTGAGGCATGCCGGGGGGCTCATATAGAGATGGCCAGGTTTATGAGGCAGACGCGGAATGGCTTTAAGGAGCTGATCGTAGGCTTTAAAAAGCAGTACGATCAGCTCCTAGCCATGGAGTCTCTGTTTAGCAGTTTGCAACCGCTGAATGAGTCTCCTAGGCGAAAAAAGGTCACTCCGCGGGATCTGCAAGCCCCAACTGTCCCTCAGCCGCCCGTTTCCGAACAACTGACTCCGACCACTCCAATTGTGCAGCAACCGATATCGTTTGCTATTCTAAGGGCAACGACAGCTGTTGGGATGCAAATTCGGCAGCCGAAATGATCACTTCGGAGAACGCACAACCAGAAATTTCCGTAGCGTCCGTGTCCGTCGAGTCCGCCAGCAATCGAAATATCCCGTCCACTTCGATCCCACCAACAAATATACGACCCGGACTACCGGATATTGCCATCACAGGTACAAGGTCTGTGGTGCCAAACCCAAGGTTGGTGGTGATCACACCTACACCTAAACGACAAATTTTCGTCTCACGGCTTGCCCCTTACACCACTATTGAGGACGTTACTGCTTTTATTCAAAGCAATATACAAGCCGTAAGTTTAAAGGTGGAGACGTTTAACTTCTCTTATGCCAGGGATGTAGCTTCATTCAAAATAAGCGTCTCCCCGACTCATTTTGACACCATTTTCTCTGCCATATTCTTGCCAGAGAACGTGGTGGTGAAGGAGTTTAAGGCAAAGAAGAAGAGAAGGCCAGCAAAAACTCCTAATACTAATCAGGCCAGTGCTCCATCCTCATCTTCCCAGTTTACCCAACAAAAAACTAACTTCCTCTCTCTTAATCACCTACCAGAATGTTAGAGGCTTGCGTAGTAAGCTCAGCACTCTGTATCGGGATAGTGTCGCATTTTCATCCCATGTAATTGTGTTCACAGAGACCTGGTTAAAACCAGAAATTCTTAGTTCTGAAGTTTTGGCAGGTCGGTACACAACCTTTAGAAATGACCGTTCGTCTCGACGTGCAGGTGGGGTTCTGATTGCAGTGGACTCTAACTTCACGTCGGAACATTTTACAGTCCAGATTCAACAAGAACTGGAATTCCTGTGTATAAAACTGATTCTTCCCGCTTTTTCAGTCTTTATTACATGCTCGTATATTCCACCTTCTTCGGATATCGCAATTTACGAGCAGCACTTGTCCGCCTTAAGCGCTGTTTCTTCCTCGCTATCTGATAAAGATCATATGATAGTTCTTGGGGATTTCAATTTACCAGGAACTGTTTGGTCTTCGGTAAACGAGTCTAATAACCTAGTCCTCATGTCACGACATGACTTTATAGACGGCTTACTTGACCTATCCCTGTCTCAAGTCAACCATGTGAAAAATTGCCTGGGTCGATTGCTTGATCTGTGCTTTGTAACGGATCCGACCATAGCGTTGTTAAAAATAGAATCTAATCGGTTCGATGGAGACGTAAAGGAATGGACGACATTTCACAATCTATTCGAAGAGATGATACATGATCAAAAGAGCATACACAATACGGAAAAAATTATGCGGCTGAAAGGTGCATTAAGAGGTGACGCAACACGTTTAATCCAACACTTGCAAATATCGGCTGCCAACTATGAAGTAGCTTGGTCGACGCTCAAAAAGAGGTACGAAAATAGCAGGATGCTATTCACAGTGCAATGGGACAGACTTTTGGACCAATCAAAAATTAACAGCAACAATGCCGACGATGTAAGACAGCTGCTAGATACAACGAACGAATGTATAAATATCATTAATGCATTAGGAATAAAAATTAATGAGGAAGATCCCTTTATCGCAATAATAATAATTCGAAAGCTTGATAATGAAGGAATGCGACACTTTGAGCAAGCCATTCAAAAACCCAGAGAAATTCAGAAGTTATCAGATGTGCTAAAATTTTTGGAACAGCAGTATCAAACACTAACAGCAGTAGCAGGAAACAATCATGCTACCAGAGGAAGGAAGACATATCAAAAGCAAATAACACCCGTCTACTCAAAAATGACAAAATGTAAGTGTTGCAACGAACGGTTAACACCAGAAAACCGATTGCAATGGGCAAAAGAGTAAAGGTTGTGCTTCATATGTTTAAAGCACAATAGAAACGAGCAGTGCTACGAAAAAAACAAAAAATGTAGAAAATGCTACCAATATCATAACGAAATGTTGCATTGTGAACTAAAAAAAAAACAAGAATACGACAATGACGCCCAAAAGTTGAACAACAGTAATCCTAGCAACAGCACAAGTAAGAGCAAAGGCTGCCAACGGAGAATACATGCTATTAAGAGCATTAATCGACCAAGGATCTCAGGTATCTTCGATATCAGAGGAAGCCGTTAAGCTGCTAGGACTTCCTCGTCAAAGAGTCGTCACTAAAATACATGGGCTCAGCGAGACGCTAGTTGGTGAGTCAAAACACAAAATCAGAGTCGAGATAACGCCACGATTCCTAAGCAATCATAAAGAAGAAGTAGAGGCTGCCGTCTTGTCCTCTCTAACCAGTGATCCGTTATTCAATAAATCGGACAGAATCGATTTAGTGTTGGGAGGAGAAGTATTTGCAAGGATTCTCGAAAACAGTGTTGTCAAGATTGATGGCAATCTCGCACAATATACTAAATTTGGTTGGATCATATCAGGCATAGTGAATATACCCAAAACCAAGCCATTTACGTCTGCAGTCACTAACTTGGGGAGCTGGAAAAAGCCGAAGACCAAGACGCTAGTACAGAAGAGATGGAAAAAACTATGGAAGAATACAAAAATTCAGTCAAACGCGACAAAAATGGACGATTTATAGTAAAGGTACCACTCAAGGAGGACAAGGAATTGGGCGAATCACGTAAACTAGCGATGGCCCGGCTATTGTCAATGGAACGCAAATTTAAGAGACAAAGTACACCAGGACCGTATAGAATCAGTACAGAAAAACTTTTTAATTTTCGCTCTACGCGGCTTTAACTGGGATGCAAGTGTGAGACTGCCGTCTTACTCTAGTAGATCGCTTTTAATAAACCTTCCATCTTTAGTTAACCGTAGAACAATGCTTGGTGTGATTTTTGTGCACAACTTGATCAAGGGTGACGTAGATAGCCCTGACTTGTTGAGCCGCATAAACTTCACGATTCCTATTAGAATTACCAGAAATTATACCCCTCTGTTCCTTCCGATTTGTAGATCGAATTATTCCTTGCATGAACCTTTTAGAGTTTTATGCTCGGATTATAATTCCCTCTACCATATTATATCGGCAACTAATTCCCTTCCTCTTCTTAAATTATTAATACTCACATACCTTTCTCGTAGTTAGTAATTGTAGTTGTGGTGTACGATAGTTTTAATGCATGATTAACTCCTTTAGTAAGATTAGTTCTAATTTTCCTCGAATACTAGTCTAACATCTATCTTTCCTGCATGATCGCGATCGGTTCGGTTAACGCCCCTCGGTCGGTTGGGTGGGAGGAGGGCTGCGTTTTTGCCTGGGATTCGCGCGTAACAGCATTCGGCTGGTGTCCCATGGTCCACTTGATGGTGCAGTCATTGCACGTCAACGTCCAAACATGGAAAAAAAAAAAAAAGACGATCTCCATAAAGGATACAAGAGCTTTATGAAGGAGTACAAGGATCTCGGTCACATGGCTAAAGTAATGATGGATCGATGGGAAAATATTATCTTCCCCATCAAGCGGTCATCAGAGAGGGAAGTGCTACGACAAAATTGAGAGTCGTCTTCGATGCATCTGCAAAATCATCGAACGGGAAAAGTCTGAATGATCTAATGTATACTGGACCAAGGTTGCAAAAAGACATTTGCGACATCATCATCAAATGGGGAACGTGGAATATTGTATTAGCTGCCGATGTGGAAAAAATGTACAGACAGATACAAATTTCCAAAGAAGACCAACCATACCATCGCATACTCTAGAGGGATGATCCAATGAAGCCCATAGAGGAGTATGAATTACAAACAGTTACGTATGGGACATCGTCAGCACCGTTTTTAGCTGTTCGAACGTTAATGGAGATAGCTAATTATACCCTGGACCCTAATCTGCAAAACATCATCAAATCTGATTTTTACATGGTTGATTTAATGACAGGAGCGGATACAATTGAGGAACCACAAAATATACAAAAAAACAATTGCTCCAGAGTTCAGTGCATTCGGATTTCATCTTCGGAAATGGTTATCGAACAACGAAAAAGTAATGGGGAAAATTGACTCTACAATGGAGAATGAAGTCGTAGAAATAAACGACAAAGAAACAGTTAAAACTCTGGGACTACATTGGCAGCCAAAAGAAGACAACTTTAAATTTGAAGTCAACATGAGCACTGCGAAGACTTGTACAAAAAGATCAGTTCTATCCCAAGTAGCACGCATTTTTGACCGAATTGGATGGTTGTCTCCAGTCACAGTCATCGCAAAACTTTACGTGCAGAAACTCTGGCTACTGAAAGTAACATCGGACGAAGAATTATCCAACAACCTTGCAGACGAATGGAAAAAATTTTCAGAAGGCATGGACATGGCAAAGGATCTTCGTATTCCGCGATGGATAGGTACTCATCACAACTGTCAGGTGCAAATGCATGGATTCGGTGACGCGTCAGAATAGCATATGCAGCAGTAATATACATAAAGACACCATACACGATAAAGCTTCTGACGGCAAAAACAAAAGTCAATCCAGTAAAAAATAGGAAGACGTTACCCAAACTGGAACTGTGCGCCGCTCATTTGCTGGCCAAGTTGATGAACCGTGCATCAGAATCGATACCTCAGGCTACTGCAATGTACGCTTGGAGTGATTCAACTATTACTTTAGCATGGATTCGGGAAATTAAGAACAAGGATAAGTTCATAATGAAGAGAGTAAACGAAATAAAAACCTACGTGCCACAAGCAATATGGCATCATGTTAGCTCAAAGGACAATCCCGCAGACAGTGCATCGCGTGGCATCTCTCAAGCCAAATTACAAGATTTAAATAATTGGTGGAACGGCCCAAATTGGCTTGCCAATAGACCAATGGCCAATAACCACAAACGAACAGACTGAACATAAGTCTACATTTATAACTCTCAAAAATGAAGGAGAGTTTATAAATGAGCTCGTATCACGCTATTCGAGTTGGCTTAAGCTACAGAGAGTAGTAGCATACATAAAGCGTTTTTTCCACAGAGGAAGTACCTTACCGCAATACTTGACTGCAATCGAACTACAATCTGCGAGAATACTCATTATCAGATTATACCAGAAGAAACGCCGAAATTCAGCAGCTCAACAGAGGAGAAACGGTCAAAAACGACAGCGGAATTTGGAAAGCAGGCGTAAAATCAATGAAATATCATTTAAAAAGGACCATCGGAGAAGTCAAACTCACATTTGAAAAAATGACAACTGTACTAGCCCAGATTGAAGCAGTACTAAACTCTCGCCCACTTTATACCTCAAGTGAAATTAATGGCGAAGATGTTTTAACCCCAGGGCACTTCCTTATTCGAAAACCAATGTTGTCAATACCAGTTCCAGAAGAAGATGTGGCTATAACATCTCTTAATAAGTGGAAACTAGTTCAAAAGCTTCAAAGAGATTTTTGGAAACGATGGAAAGAAGACTATCTTCACAAGCTTCAACAAAGAAATAAATGGAAACAGCCTGAGGAAAACCTACAGAACGGAGATATCGTTCTTATTAAGAACGAAGACACTCAACCGTCTAAATGGCCACTAGCTAGAATATCAAAAACCCACCCAGGCAATGACGGTCGAGTACGAGTTGTATCGTTAGATTTAGAGAAAACTACGATCAAGCGACCAATACATAAGGTCTGACCAAAAAACAGCAAACGAAACAGGTCTTACTACCTTAAAGCCTAAGGAATTTAACCTATGGGGTACAATACTCTGCTTACTGATGATACTACCGATATTGCTAGCAGCCCCCATTAACGTCACAAATGGAATAATACACGAAATGTCGGATAAGGCAGCAGTATGTCTAGATCCACTGGGCCAAGTGGAAGTCATTAAGTTCAAATGGAATGTGATCGTATACTTTGATATGAAGTCATTTCTGCAAATCAATGATCACATAAATATTATGCTGCTACAAATGAACAATGTATGCCCCAAGCTGGATAAATTCAAAATGGATTGTTTGAATGTCATCGGTAATATGCACAAATAAACACATAATCGGGAGTAGAAATGCGAGAGTCAAACATGCACCATTCGGATAACCATAATAAATGAAGAAGATCGAGAAATCATGGAAAGGAACATGAAGGTGCTTTTCGCAAATCAAAATGATTCGAATTTTTTGATTAAAAACCAGACAACGATAGTCCAATTCACTCTAAATGTTTTGACACGAACTACAAAGGAAATTAACGAACAATTTAAGAATATTGAAATTCACGTTGACGAATTGACAAAGAAAATCCAGCAGAACTTCTACATATATCAAGAAACAATCAGGTTTTTTATGCTAACCAAACAACTTAGCATGGTGATTTCGGAAAGCGAAAGAATTCAAGCAGACATAGTGGGATTTCTGATCGAAATAAATCACGGCAAGCTGAACCCAGACTTAATAACTCCGACTCAAATGAATAGCGAAATTCAAGGAATAAGAGAGCATTTGCCTGAGAAGTATAAGCTACCTAGAAGGGGTACAAATAAAATACAAGCTATCTACAAATTACTCACTGCCAGTAAAGCAATAGTCGACGACAAATTAGTTATCAGCGTAAGCATTCTGTTGATAAACAGTCAATCGTCTCGACTATATAGAATAGTTTCTATTCCTTTTGAGACGCACAACCACATAATGATCCCAGTGACCCTAGAGTCGTATCTCGGGTCATGCTGGATTCTTACCATGTAATGTCCAAAGCATCGTTACATCTTTACAACTGCTTTCGACGTGTATGTCTGCGAAGGGAATTGGCCATGGGCCAATGCAAATGATAATACGTGCGAAATAGCACGTCTGAAGCCATTAAATACTTATCAATGTACGTTTGTTGAAGCTAAGCCACTACCGTTTTGGGTAAAGCTAAAAAGGGACAACGACTGGCTCTTCAGGACATTCAACAAGACTTCAGCATATACACAATGCAACGGGAATCATGAGGTGATAAAAGAGTTACCACGACAAGGGATACTTTCTCTACAAGAAGGATGTACAGTTCGGTCCGGAGGAACAACGCTGTTTTCGCCAAAAAAGATTGAGAGTGAATTGTCGAAATCAGTGAACATCCCTTAACCAAGGAAATCGGGGAAATCTCAGAGTTTACCCTAAAACCACTGGGTTCAAGGGTGATCAATAACAGCAAGGAAATTTATGATCTTCAAAAGCGGATCAAGGAAATACAAAAGGAGAATATTCATCTAAGAGAACTCGACTTCCACCCAGTACACAAGTACAGCGGATCCTTCACACTATCAGTGATTATCATCATGATACTGGTACTATTCATTGTGTATCTAAAGAAGAAATGCAAATCAAATAAATTAGTCACCATAACCCTGACGGACAATCCTGGCCGGCAAAATGTTCAGAATATGAACAGAACCGGACACCAGGTCACGCCGCAGTAATTACACACCCCTGGCGAACCGCGGGCAAGATGTTCATGCACATGAACAGGACCCGACAGCAGGTAGCGTCACAAAAAATAAAAATATACAGTCCACTTGAAGGAGGCCCACATACTCGCAGTTATCACATCTTTAGCAAACCGCGGGCAATATGTTCATAAAACATGAACAGGAACCGACACAGGCCAACCAATAAACAATACAGTCCACTTGAAGGAGGCCACTTGAGAAAAAAGGACACATAGAGTTCGACCATAAAATCATATACATGGGACGTCGAACCCAAATCTATTAACACATGTTGTTTGCATGTAGTTGGTGTCATTAGAAGGGATGAACGTGGGAGCAAGTGCCGCACATCTCTCCCTTTCTTAACGTTGGTCTTAGTTTTAATTACCTTATATTTTCCTATATATAGTGCATATGTTTTGAAAATAAAACAGTTCGAATTTACAACTCAACTCATCAACGTCAACAATAGATAAAGTTCATATGCTCTAAAAACATATATTCCATTTGGCTGTCAGCTGGCTGCTTAGATATTATTTTAGATTTCAGTTTTTTAGTAACAAATATTATTATAATTAATTAAAAAAAAAAAATTAATTAAAAACTTTTATTTTCAATTTTTATAGTCAAAATTGAAAAATAATTCTTATTTTCAATTTTTATTTTAAAAATTAAAAATAAAAATTGCATTGAAATATCCTTTGAACTGAAGGAGCCAGATAATATAAAGACCAATATATATGATATACGCATTAATTATGTGTGTACACTTGTATGTACATACGTATGTACATTTGTATGCACATATGAATGTATAAGTTAACATTCCCCACCAGAAGTAGGCTATCAGCGGAATTCCAGAAGTGGAAGACCTCTGATGCCGCACTCGAGTGGATGGGAGGCATCAAATTACTTTGTTACATAAACATACGCTAGGGAGCTGAACGTCAGCAAGAGGCGCTGACGCTGCAGAACGTCAACCCGCTGCATGGGCAGCGCTGCCTTCTGGGGGGCAGTTTCAATTCTTTGACTTTTGATTTTTTTATCTTGGATTTAATTCCATATTTGACCGAGCCAGATGTTTCGGCTAATAAACGATTAAATTCACATCTCGTCTTTCATTGCCGTGTGCTAACCTTCGGCATTTATAACACGGGAGTATTAATAATTTAATTGGCGCCCAACGGGTCCAAGAACCCTAAACCAACGCGAGTGCAAATACGCCGCGGAACTAAAAACAACATTTTTTAAAGAAAAAACTATACGAACAGTTTTTTATTGTTCATTGAAATAAGTGGAAAATAAATAAAAAGGAAAATCGGAAAAAGCGGTTCAGAAAATTAAAATTGTGGAAAGTATCTAAGGAAAACATTCAAACAAATACGTATTTTTTTTGCTGGTTAAATAAGTGGAAATAAATAAAAAGAAAAGAGAACGAGACGAAACAGCGTTCAGGAAAATGAAATGGTGGAATGTATCTATAGAAAACATACAAGCAAATACGTTTTTTTTGGTGTTGAAATAAGGGAAAATATCTTTCTGGTGTACCTCTCTGTGAGGAGGGAATAAAGCTAAACCACCAAGACCACAAAAACCAAAAAGTAAATTGTTTTTCTGCCACCCTCCGTGTGTGTGCCGGAAATACAAAACGAGCCAAAAGTGAAAATAAAACAGATTATTAGTTTGTGTTAAAATACTGGAAATAAATGATTCTTTCGTTTCTGTCTGTAACTGGCTGTGACCCCGTGAAAATTCCAATATACCCCCAATATACCAATACGAAAGCTGCTCCAATAGTGCCATGCACGGAGAATAAATAAAAACTAAAAGGAAGAGCTGAAGAGCAATCCCTCGCTCCTATGAGGACAAGACGCCAGTAGGGGTGATCCAGCAGAGACTGGCAATCATGAGAAAGGGGAACAGACTATTACGATGCGATCGAGAAGCTAGTCTTCCTCATCACCAACAAAAATGTGATGGATAGCACCGCCAGGGCCATGGAAGAAAAATCCTTCCGAACAAACGAGCGCAAATACCAAGCGCCACAGCAGGGTAACGGGAGGCAAAACAGACCTCTAGACCCAAACTCATATAAGAGCCCTCATTATGTTAGGAGCCAAGGCACGGCCAACTACCAGCAGGGCAACACGAGCCAACAGCCAAAAGCACAAGGCCAGGGCCCCGAGCCAATGGACGTAGATCCTTCGTCCTCCAAGTTTAGACAGGCCACAGCTTACCAAAAACCAGTCGGGGCGGGTAAGCGCGACAACGGGTTCGGGAGAAAACCAAACTCCTCAGAAGGCACGTCAGAAAACTGGCGGCAGAGGGTGGAGCATATTGCCACCTCGAGTAACCGGTCCTCGGCGGCCTACAATGAGGTCGCCACCGAGGCAGTCGCGGAGATTGAAGCCGACGCCGAACTCGAATACGAGAGCGACTCGGTTAATTTTTTAGGAGAAGCTCCCTGCTGCCATTCATTTGGCGAAAAGTAGCAGGGGTTGGTATTAAGCTTTTGTTCGGGTGCGTCCAAAAATTAAATCAAGCCATTCATGTGGCTCTATCAACGGGTCCAATAAACAAGTTCCACAAATGCACAGATGTCAACCATACCAATGTTGTTGACATCGACGCACCTCCAGCCGTAAAGGCAAACTTCATGCAAATGCTGAAGAAAAGAAGTAAGGCCTTCGCCGACATTAACGGGTCGCTGCCCTATAATACTTCGGTCGTAGCCACCATTCGCACGGTGGACGACGAACCAATTTACTCCAAGCTGTACCCCTACCCGATGGGTGTAGCTGATTTTGTAGATTCCGAGGTTAAGAGCCTCTTGAAAGACAAAATTATCCAGAAATCAAGGTCGCCATATAACAACCCCATATGGGTGGTCGACAAAAAAGGCACGGATGAAAAGGGCAATAAGAAGAAACATCTTGTAATGGACTTTCGGAAGCTCAACCAGAAAACAGTGGCCGACAAATACCCAATGCCATGCATCTCAATGATATTGGCAAATCTGGGTACAGCAAAGTATTTTACTACTCTTGACCTGAAATCCGGGTACCACCAAAAAACTTTGGCGGAACGCGATTGGGAAGAACTTCCTTTTCCGTAAATGGAGGGAAGTATGAGTTTTGCCGACTGCCCTTCGGTCTAAGAAATGCCGGTAGCATTTTCCAGAGGGCAATCGATCACATTTGCGCAAAGAAAATCGACAAAACGTGCTACGTCTACGTCGATGACGTAATCGTTTTCTCCAAGTCTCAGGACGAACACGTTAAACACGTCGACTGGGTACTAAAAAGCCTCTATTAAGCCAACATGAGAGTGGCTCAAGAGAAGTCGCAGTTCTTTAAGACAAGCGTGGAATACCTTGGTTTATTGTAACTAGCGAGGGCACAAAGAGAGACCCGGAAAAGGTGAAGGCCATCCAGGAGTACGTCGAGCCGACAACGGGAGCGACCCTGAAGGACAGTGAGCTAAACTACGCTACTAAAGAGCGAGAGCTTTTGGCAGTTGTGTGGGCCTTTGGAAAGTTACGCCATTATATTTACGGCGTCAAAGACATAAACGAGTTTACTGACCACCAGCCACTCACGTTCGCGGTGTCTGAGGGAAACCCCAACGCAAAAATCAAACGTTGGAAGGCACGAATCGATGAGATTGGCGCCAGGCTATTCTATAAGCCCGGAAAAAAAAACTTCGTCGCAGACGCACTGTCTCGGCAGAAAATTTGTGCGCTAGAAAGCAGCGCACCGCGGTTGGACGCAGCAACGATTCACAGTGAAGTTTCAATGACTTACTCGATAGAATCGTGAGACAAACCCGTCAATTGCTTAAGGAACCAGATTATCCTAGAAGAGGCGCGCTTCCCTCTAAGGCAAATCTTCGTGCTCTTTGGGGAAAAGACGCGACACATACTACATTTTCCAAACAGGGACGATCTCATTGAGACCGTCAAGCCACTTGTGAACCCGCAAGTCGTGAACGCAATTCATTGTGAACACCCTGTTCTAGCGTTCATACAGCATGAACTGGTAAAATCCTTTCTGTCGACGAAGTTCTGGCACTGAAAGAATCACGTCGCCAACATTTTTGACGATGATGAGAAAAAAGAGATCATCAACGTCGAACACAACCGGGCCCATAGAGCCGCCTAGGAAAACATTAACAGATAATGTCAGACTACTACCTGCCAAAAATGACGAAACTCGCCAGCGATTTAGAATCTTGAATTGTAAAATTTGCTCGAAAGCAAAGTACGATAGGCACCCGAAGAAATGCTTCATGTCGACATATTTTCGACAGACAAGAAATATTTTCTCACATGTGCGGACAAATTCTCGAAATTAGCCATAGTGCAGCCAATAGCTTCCCGCACCATAGCGGATATTAAGGCTTCCCTCTTGCAGCTCATGAACATCTTTCCTAACACCAAACAGATTTATTGTGACAATTATCGTCTAATCTCTCTCGTAGTGTTCAGACGCGTTTTTTCTTTGCGCTCCGCTCATTTTTCACTTATTTTGTATAAACAGCCGGTGTTTGTCCAAAATAAACCTTTATCGAACTAACAAATTAACTTGCTAACATAAAGTCTATCCTGAATCGCGAGTGCATGTCTTTTTAATGTGTAAGACCTAATTTAATAAATCTTTTTTGTGTCGGTTAACAGTATGTTTTTGTCGTTGTTTTTCGTAAGTACGCATAACATTATATTTAGCCGCTGTCAGCTTTTGTTGTTCTATAACTCCCTCCCTATAACCCAAACATAACTAACTGTTCTTCCTCTCTCGCTCTCGATACTTTCCGTGCAGTAGCGCTCTCTCTCTCTCATTGCAGCTGCTGCAACCGCTCTCCTCTCTCCGCTCAGTTTTTACTGATTCCGTTTTAAGCGTTTGCCTGGTACACTGGTTTGATTTCTATTTGTTTTGAAATAAATTTTGTTTCTCTATTGTATTTTAAATGGAATCCCCTATTATCTGTTTCAAAAAAAACTGCAAGCAGGTGGTCACCCTTGCTCAGCCGAGTATCCCCTGCTATCTCTGCGAAAAAGTAGTGCACGCAAAGTGCGCTGGGTACTCAGGCCTCGTGGGTGATGCAATTTCCAAACATAATGTCTTGTTATACTGTTGTGAGGCATGCCGGGGGGCTCATATAGAGATGGCCAGGTTTATGAGGCAGACGCGGAATAGCTTTAAGGAGCTGATCGTAGGCTTTAAAATGCAGTACGATCAGCTCTTAGCCATGGAGTCTCTGTTTAACAGTTTGCAACTGCTGAATGAGTCTCCTAGGCGAAAAAAGGTCACTCCGCGGGATCTGCAAGCCCCAACTGTCCCTCAGCCGCCCGTTTCCGAACAACCGACTCCGACCACTCCAATTGTGCAGCAACCGATATCGTTTGCTATTCTAAGGGCAACGACAGCTGCTGGGATGCAAATTCGGCAGCCGAAATGATCACTTCGGAGAACGCACAACCAGAAATTTCCGTAGCGTTCGTGTCCGTCGAGTCCGCCAGCAATCGAAATATCCCGTCCACTTCGATCCCACCAACAAATATATGACCCGGACCACCGGATATTGCCATCACAGGTACAAGGTCTGTGGTGCCAAACCCAAGGTTGGTGGTGATCACACCTACACCTAAACGACAAATTTTCGTCTCACCGCTTGCCCCTTACACCACTATTGAGGACGTTACTGCTTTTATTCAAAGCAATATACAAGCCGTAAGTTTAAAGGTGGAGAAGTTTAAATTCTCTTATGCCAGGGATGTAGCTTCATTCGAAATAAAATCTCTTCAAAAATAAACAGCCAGGAACTGTTTGGTCTTCGGTAAAGTCTTCGAGTCTAAAAACCTAGTGCCCATGTCACATGACTTTACAGACGGCTTACTTAACTTATCCCTGTCTAAAGTCAACCATGTGAAAAATTCCATGGGTCGATTGCTTCATCTGTGCTTTGTAACGGATTCGACCATAGCGTTGTTAACCCGAGTCCCTCCGCTCACTATACCTGAAGTCGCCTACCATCCTACATTGAAAGTGTCACTCGATATAGGACCAACCGCATTGGATCGGTCGGGTAGGCTACCTCGATGTTTCTGCTGCTTTCGTTAAGCCGAGTTTGCGAAGCTTAATAACCTCAGTAGGGATTTTGATTGGTCCGCTTTGTATTTGTGCACTGACGTAACGATAGTCACAAACATTTTCTACGATGCACTTGACTCACATTTTGAGTCTTGTGTCCCGCTTTCTTGTCCGATTAGATCTGGTAAACCACCTTGGTTTACCAAAGAATTATCCGAATTATGCGCCGAGTCTCTGTGTGGACCGTTGCTTAAACTATTCAGCCTGTCCATAAGCTCTTCATGCTTCCCCTCCATATGGAAGGAGTCGTTCATATTTCCTCTCCATAAGAAAGGTTGTAAGTCTGACGCGAAGAACTGCAAAGGTATATCCAAGTTATCCGCTATTTCTAAAGTGTTTGAGAAAATTTTAACTACGCACATGCATCATCTTTGCAGATCACTTATGTCTCCTGCCCAGCATGGGCATAAGGCTTAGATCAACAACCACGAATTTATTGGATTTCACCTCCTTCATCATTAAAGGCTTCCAAGGTAATCTACAGACGGATGTCATTTACACAGATTTCAGTAAAGCCTTCATCGCTCCAGCGCCTTTCTGGCTCCTTACACCCTAGGCGGGGGTTCTCTTGAGAGGATTACCATAGTTGATGATCTTGATGTTCTTTATATCTCAAGTTAAAGTTTTCTGAACACATTTCTACCATGATAAATAAGGCCATGGGAGTGCTTGGGTTTATAAAGAGGTGGTCAAAAATAACAAAGACAATCTATATATCGCTTGTTCGTCCGATTTTAGAATATGGTTCTTGTGTATGGTGCCTTCAGTTCAAAGTACACCAGGACCGTCTAGAATCAGTACAAAAAAAATGTTTAATTTTCGCTCTACGCGGTTTCAACTGGGAATGTACGTTTTAGATTGCCGTCTTACCCCAATAGATTGCTTTTAATAAACCTTACATCTTGAGTTAACCGTAGAAAGATGCTATTAGAATTACTGGAAATTATATACCGTTGTTCCTTCCGATTTGTAGATCGAATTATTCCTTGCATGAACCTTTAAGAGTTTTATGCTCGGATTATAATTCCCTCTACCATATCATATCGGCAAGTAATTCCCTTCCTCTTCTTAAATCACTATTACTCACCTACCTATCTCGTAGTTAGAAATTGTAGTTGTTGAGTACGATAGTTTTAATGCATGATTAACTCCTTTAGTAAGATTAGTTCTAATTTTCCTCGAATACTAGTCTAACATCTATCTTTCCTGCATGATCGCGATCGGTTCGGTTAACGAGTCGCGCGTTATGCGGCAGCGCCCCTTGGTTGGTTAGGTGGGAGGACGGCTGCGTTTCGGCCTGGGATTCGCGGGTAACAGCATTCGGCTGGTGTCCCATGGGCCTCTTGATGGTGCAGTCATTGCATGTCAACGTCCAAACATAAGAACCATTGCTGAGTTCAGAGACCATCAGATCATTGTTACAGAACAATTTCGGTGTCATTATCGCAAACGCCCCACCCCTCCACAGTACGTCGAACGGACAGGTGGAAAGATTCCACAGTACACTCGTGGAAACTGCCAGATGATTTAAAATAACCAAGGGAATAACCGACACGGTAGACCTCTTCCTTCGAGCAACTTCGGAGTACAACAGGTCGGTGCACTTGGTCACCAATAAAAAACCTATCGACATCCTGCACGCAATGGCTGCAGAAACAAACAAAGAAGTTCAAAACAAAGTGCAAAAGGCCCAGATTGTACAAAACAATCGAGTCAACCAAGCACGGCAAAACATGAACTTCAGGGTAGGCGAAAAGGTTTTGGTTGAGTCCAACAGACGCCTTGGGAATAAGCCCACGCCCTTATATGTCGAAGAAACGGTTGAAGCGGACTTGGGGACAACAGCTCTAATTAAGGGGAGGCTGGTCCACAAGGACAACCTCATTTAGCTATCCCGAATAAATATAAGGATGGTTAATGGGTGGATGTATTTTTGTAGTTTATTGATATATACTACGACTAGGCATAAGAAAAAGATTGGTGGTGGTATTTGTGAGTTTTATTCCTTTTATTTCATACGTATTTTTATCTACAGGGTTTTCTGGGTACCTCACATCCTCACTATAGTCGCGGCTGCGTCACCGACTACTCCCACTCAAACTATATTCCCATTACATTCTGCATGAAGGAAACAAGATGTTCCTGTGCCCAGGGGTTACACTCTGGGGGCACCGCTCATTGCATCTCGCAGCCGAGCCATCTGGAGCCCATCACCCTCGTCGACGACGGCATGCTCATCATCAACAACATATCGGCAAAGATCAGCTGTGACTCAGACACGGTAGTAACAACCAACGCAACGCAGCTGGTCACCTTCAGAGATTTCGCAATTGTCAACGGCTCCCGATTCCGGAATCGCAATAACATCCAACAGCGATTTCCCGGCATCGCATCGGTACCCGCCCTGAACATCACTGAGCACGAGACGATTCTGAGCTTACCATTCCTACACCAGCTCAGCGAGGATAACCTCAACTACATCAAGAAAGTTGGACAGGCCACCGTGGCCAGCCTCAGCTCGCACCTCGCATTCCTAGCTTACCATTCCTACAACAGCTCAGCGAGGACAACCTCAACTACATCAAGGAAGTTGAGCAGGCCACCGTGGCCAGCCTCAGCCCGCTCCTCGCATTCGGACTAGGTATGGCTCTGTGCGGAGCACTGGGGGGGAATCATTTACCTCAGATTTCACCTCAACAGGAAAGGAGACGCATTACAAATCAAAGAAATGATAGAAGGGTTGAGAGTAGCGAGGACGACCGCTCTTTGAGAGGGGGAGTAGTTAACACTCCCCACCAGAAGTAGGGTATCAGCGGAATTTCAGAAGTGGAAGACCTCTGATGCCGCACTCGAGTGGATGGGAGTTATCAAATTACTTTGTTGCATAAACATCCGCTAGTGAGCTGAACGTCGGCACGAGGCGCTGACGCTGCAGAACATCAACCCGCTGCATGGGCAGCGCTGCCTTTTGGGGGGCAGACGTGCCAGATGTGCCGGCTAATAAACGATTAAATTCACATCTCGTCTTTCATTGCCGTTTGCTAAGCCTCGGCATTTATAAAACGGGAGTATTAATAAATTAATTTATATACATACATATGTGCATACTAATGTATATACATATGTACATACAAATGTATTCACATAATTAATGCGTAGATCATATATATGGGTCTATATATTTTATTTGGCTCCTTCGGTTCAAAGGATATTTCAATTCAATTTTTATTTTAAATTTTTAAAATAAAAATTGTTTTTCAATTTTATTTATTTTATTTTATTTTTATTTAAAAATTAATTATAATAATTATTTTTTATTTTTATCATATAAATTAATTTTAATAATTAACAAATAATTTTGACGTGCGAAAATAACATTTGTCCATATTCCCCTTCCTTCTTGGAGGCCTTTTTGTGCCACAATTTTTTTGAGCTCATAACTCATAACGAAACTCTTCTACCTTATTCACAAAGCTTTGTGAATTAATATGACACATTTTAAAACCAATTTTCTGCTTGCCCACAATCCTTACCATTGCATGGCTGTTCGCTCTGTAATGTAAGAGAAAACTATTTTGTTGCACACTTAATATACAAAAGATTATTACTTAGAGAACTAAGAGAACAATCATTACACTTAAGAAACATGTATAACACCTAAAATATATAAATACTAAACATTTGATAGAGAAGCTATCCAGCCGTTGACTCCGGCGCGCTCTCGACGGCCCGTGCGCTCTGCAGTTGTGAAAGCTTTTGAAAGCTATCAACTCAGATCACCTCTCCTCTCTCGCTCTGTTTTACAAAAACACCAAGGCAAAGCACAGTGAATTAAAGTGATTCAGTGATTAAAGTGATTCACCCTCCGTGACCGGCACGCTGTATAGCCGAAGGTCAGAGGCAACACTTGCACGTGATTGTGCCGAGAGCTTGGCCTCCAATTCGGTCGCCTTCAGCTCGCGAGAAGAGTTCTCCTTTACGCGCTTACTAGCAGAAGACATCGTTTTTTTCTTTGGTGAAACAAAAGTTTTTTTGAGTGGTGTAAATGATTGACTTCTGTGTGACAGCTTAGCGACTTTGCGGTAGATTGTTGTGTTGGGTCCGCGTCTTTTCAACTTATACCGCGCTGCGCTTTGTGTTATTATTGATATCGACTTTAACGTTGTAGATTTGTAGATTTTTATAAATTTAAATACGGTTTAGTTGCCGGTAATTAGTTCATTAATTTTTGTGTTTTTTGTGATAAATTTATCAAATAAATCGAGGTAAATTTGTGAAAATAGTGGAGCACAAGAAAAACGTGTCTATATTCTCCTCTCTTTTCTCAAGTGCTTCAAGTGCTTTCTAGTGCTTTTTTGGGGTTGCCCTCAGCGCCCCTGTTATGCAGTGCAAACCCTGTCGCTGAGTTCTTTCAATGAGCTTATGATAAGTTTTCTTTTTGGTAGCTTTCCACCTCACTAAGACACCGTACAACAGGGTTGGTCGCACCACCAAGATGTAGATCCGGTGTATTAGAGCAGGTTACAGGCCCAATATGCTGCTAAGCATATTCTTGGATGCATAAATCGCAATGGTCTCCATGCTAGCTTGCTGTCCAGCACTGTGCCGAGGTATTTGACCTGTGTTTTTGGGGTTAGCCTTGTTTGGTTGATTTTCGGGGGGATCCATGTATCTTGTACCTCTTTGTAAAAAGGATGAGGTCCGTCTTGTCCGCGCTGATACTGAGTCCTAATCCATCCGCCCACTCACATATCTCCCTGAGTGTTCGTTTCGTTATGGAGCTGAGGGTCGATGGACAGACACTCGCGATAAGTACACTTTTGTCGTCTGCATAATATATTTAGAGAGGACTACCTCTATCGTTTAAGGCTTATCTGCCAGGCATATCTAGCCATGGCCCTGACCCGGCGCTCCCGACTCGAGTTCAAGTAGGCACTTGGCCATTGCATTAGCTAGATACTGCATTGCCTCGGACAGAGCCAGTAGCAATGAATTACCCTTGTCCGGGATAATGCAGTGCTCAGTCGGCAACTTCGTGGAGGGTTCGCCAGCCAAGCAAAAGTGAAAGATGGAGGAAA
This sequence comes from Drosophila helvetica, assembly GCA_963969585.1. NCBI lineage: Eukaryota > Metazoa > Arthropoda > Insecta > Diptera > Drosophilidae > Drosophila > Drosophila helvetica. The sequence goes on along the minus strand of OZ018403.1, from coordinate 23,870,701 downwards.
AAACTGTGCGCAAAACAAAAAAGAGAGATGCCAGTTTTCAACGTGAGATTTAATAAAATCAGTTGAGCCAAGACCATGTCTTTGGCGGATCACGGAAAATAAGCATTTTGATAGTTTTGACATTTTGGCACCTCCGTCTGCGCTGTACTGCCTTAATTTTTTTAATTTTTTTTTTAATTGAAGTTTAACTTTCAAATTTAAACTGTTTACAAATTGATTCATCAAAGTGACCCCGCACGTTTTCGGTTCTTGGTCACGTTGGCTTAGTTACGTTCCACACAAACGAAATGAAAGGCAGATTCCTGGCAGTAATTTTCCGCAGTGCTGGAGACAAGCCTTTGTTAAGGTTAGGTTAAAGCGGTAGCTGGGGAGAGGATTCCCCCCAGCTCACATGGACCCATCAAAGGTCCGTTGTGATGCTTGGCAGCGAGCCCTTTCCTACTGCCTAGACCGTAGTGAGCCAAAAATTCCAATTTTAGGGCAGTCCCAACTGGTGGCTTGGATGTATTTGGACAGAATCTCTTATTTGATTACAGAAGTGTCCAAAATATCCGTTAGGAAGGCAGCCCCAAAAATAAGGATTTTACGGTTTCCGAGTGCCAGGCAGTGGGAGAAGAAGTGGAAGACCGACTCCTCCTCCTCCTCGTCCCGGCAACTTCTGCAGAAGTCATTGTGAGGGATTGACAGTCCATAGGCGTGTATGCCAATCTGCCAGTGTCCCGTTATGGCTCCTGTTACTGAAGAGCAGTGGTCTCTATTGAGTCTATAAAGCTCTGCCAAGCGTGTTTTCGATCGATGTGGCCATATCGATATTGAGGTTTTCAGGTAATAGTTTCCTGCCATCGCCTGTTTGCGAGTTCCTCCAAAAGTTCCTGCGTATGTCGCCTACACGTTGCCATTGGCATCGCTACTTGCTTTCTCTCCGGTTGGAGAAGAATTGTAGTGCCCTGCCTGGCAAGTTCGTTGGTGACTTCATTTCTCTGTATGTCCCTGTGTCCGCAGACCCACATTAAGGAAAGTTATAACTGCTCAGAGATCTCTTTCAGAGATCTACAGCAGTCATTTACACCTGTGGAGTTCGATGATTCCTTTAATAGCTGTAGCTTGGAGACAATAGAGATGGCCTCGTTGATTTCTTCAACCTCCGCTTGGAACACACTACAATAGTCTGGGAGCCTGAAACAGTAACGGATGTTGAGCTCATTACAGTAGACACCCCCTCCCCCGCAGTTGTCTAGCTTTGAGCCATCATTATAAATGTGGGCAGCATTCACAGGCCCAGGTTCGCACATCTCCCAGACCTCCCAAAGTGGGATTGATACCTGGAAAGGCGTCGAGAGGTGATCACTCGGGATACAGTAATCAGTACTCTCTGGTAATTGCGAATGTCTCGTCAAGATTCCTGAGTGACCAGTCGCAGATGTTTTCCAAAGTCTAGTTTCTCTCATTCTAAAAGCGGAAGGTGTTGCCACCTTCTTACCCATGAGATCTACGGGGAGGAAGTCCAGAATAGTGTCCAGAGCTTCACCTGGAGTAGTGCGAAGTCCGCCTGTTATGCATAACTCTGCCATGCGTTGAACTCGGCTAAGCTTGTTGGGACAAGTTTTCTTGTCTTAGGCTGGCTACCATATAACTTTGAAAAAAACTCTGCAAAAATAAAAAATTAAAAGAAAATTACGTAAAGTTCATGCATGAATATACATATTTAGGACATATGGTATAGTCTAAAAAAGATGGAAAATAATATTTACCCCATCAAGGAGTCATAAGAGATTCCATTCTATAGATAAAACTCAGGGTGGTTTTTGATGCGTCAGCATATTTTTATTTTTATTTTTTTATAGGGGGGAAAGCCGATATGTGATGGACTTGGAGTTACCTCACCCACTAAAAACCCTCCTACTCTCCGTTTCCTTCTCGCGGTACGAACGTGGAAGTATTACTTCGCGAGGGGGGGCATTTGAATTTCGGTTTCGCTGTCTTTCTGCGCGACGCAAGGATTGGATGATCTCTGCAGCGTAGGTGCTCACGGTACCCCAATTGTTTTGTGAGCTTAGAAGGATATCCATTAAGTCATTGACTATAAATGGCCTCCCAATGCAGTGTTGCCAAATCAGCTTTTTTAAAAGTCAAATGACGGCAAAAAATTGGATATGGCGGCCAGCGGGAATTCCAGATTTGTTTGGTTCAGTGTGGATTTTTTTCAGCTTTTTATTAAGTTGGATTTTTGGCTCTTGTTTGGCGATAGTGCTTATTGACAACCGGCACTTCCATCGCTATGTTCATAGTTCCACCTCCAAATTATAAAAGGGCGCAAAAATTTTATTGAGGCAGAGGCCAAAAGAATTCTACAACCAAAAAGTGCGTGACGTGTGGCTTGAAATCCCGGAATTCAAGGATGATGAACCCATTTCGCGTGTTTTGCAGCTATTGCAAAAATTATATAAGAGCAAAACTCTCCGATCTTTATGCATATGCCGCGACAATAAACATTTGAGTGCTGTCGGTATCTTAGCGAAAACAAATAACTTGACTTTCCTCAGGTGGTAGCAAAAACTTCTGAACAAGAAGTAGCTATTTGCCTATTTGTTGCTCAACATACTTCAATAGCATCAGCAGATCATTTTCCAATAAGTTTAACGAGAGCGCAACAACCAAACATATAAAAATGCATCGCACAAAATGCACAACTATAATTAAAAATGTGTTGGCTCCATATTTTCTGATGATTTGCGTGAGGACATTGGGGATACGAAGTTCAGTTTGTTGCTAGACGAATCCAAAGACATTGGCACAACGAAGTTACTTGGTAAGTACTTGAACATTAGATTACCATTAAACCGCTCATGCTGTTTCTGAATTTCATGTTCACAGGTGTTGTTATGAACTATTTTTCATTCAAGCGTTCGGAAATGGTTTCAACATTTTTAAACCTATGCCAATTGGAAGGCGGAGATGCCCCTTCAATTGTTAAAGCTGTTAAAACAGAACTCAGACGTTGGAAATCAAACATTGGGGATTTAATTGGTATAGGAACCGATAACGCCAGCGTTATGGTTGGTGTTAATAATAGTGTTTACACTGAGATAAAAAAGGATTCTCTCCTTCTCTTCTATTGGTCAAATGTGTTGTCATTCAGTGCAATTAGCTGTGAACCACGCATGCAAGAAAACAATTCCCCGAAGTTTGGAATTTTTAGTCCATGGAACATATTCCTGGTTTACAAAAAGTTCGTCCCGTCAAATTCAGTATGAACGGATGTATCAATCCATAATTAATGATAAGGTGCTGTTGCTTAGATTATTTAATTTTTACCCAAATTCATATGTAGTAATTTTAATTGATATAATTTATTAGAAGATCACAAGCTTCACAAGCCCACTTTTTGTAGAGCTAACAACTAATTTGTTTAAGTCCTTGTTTGTATGTTTAAAAAAAATTATTTAACGTTATTATATTAACTATTGTTCTTGTATTTATAAGAACCCACTAAAAATACCCAGAGTTTCCGACACAAGATGGTTATCGATTGAAGTGGCTGTTACGCGGATTATTGATCAGGGGGAAGAGCTGAAACTACATTTAGAGCAGGCCAAAAATAAAGAAAGTTGTCATCAGGCCGAAATTTTGTACACGATGTTCAAGGATAAACACACATTTTTTATATATTATCTCTTTGAAACCTATCCTTGATGATCTGTACAATTGAAATAAATGTTTCCAAAGCAAAAATTCAAACCATACCAAACTGTTATCACACATGATATTGGTTATAAATTCATTACAAATAAAAGTCATACCACCAGACAACAATTTGGACTTATTTGAAACCGACGATTTCGAATTGTTCGTCAAAAAGAATTTATATTTGGGATATCAATTTGAAACCCTTTTAAAGGAATTGGCGTTGAGTGCCACTGTACAAGAAAATATCCGAGATATTTGTACCAATTTTTTAGTTAAGCTAATAAAAAAATTGAAGCAAAGGTAATAGATTTTTTTACGATTTTGATTTTTATTCAGAAATTATTATTTAATTTTCAATTTAAGGATTCCATATAATGTGGATATTTTACAGAAAATAAATATATTTTCTGTTGAAAAAATTTTGCGTGCCAAAAAGGAAACTATTTTACCTAATTTAAAATACTTCAAAATAAACAATGTTGCGCAAATAGAGCGATGAAATGGAAGACACTTTTAAGTTTTGGCTGGAAGTATCATCATACAGAGTCTCGGCAGGAAACCAGAGATTCAAAGATATAAAAAATATACATATACATTTGTTTGGACGTTGACGTGCAATGACTGCACCATCAAGTGGCCCATGGGACACCAGCCGAATGCTGTTATGCGCGAATCCCAGGCCGAAACGCAGCCCGAGGGGCGCTGCCGCAAAACGCGCGACTCGTTAACCGAGCCGATCGCGATCATGCAGGAAAGATAGATGTTAGACTAGTATTCGAGGAAAATTAGAACTAATCTTACTAAAGGAGTTAATCTTGCATTAAAACTATCGTACACCACAACTACAATTACTAACTACGAGAAAGGTATGTGAGTATTAGTAATTAAAGAAGAGGAAGGGAATTAGTTGCCGATATAATATGGAAGAAGGAATTATAATCCGGCTCAACAAGTCAGGGCTATCTACGTCACCCTTGATCAAGTTGTGCACAAAAATCACACCAAGCATTTTTCTACGGTTAACTAAAGATGGAAGGTTTATTAAAAGCGATATACTAGAGTAAGACGGCAGTCTCACACTTGCATCCCAGTTGAGGCCGCGTAGAGCGAAAATAAAAAAGTTTTTCTGTACTGATTCTATACGGTCCTGGTGTACTTTGTACTGAGGGCACCATACACAAGAACCATATTCTAAAATCGGACGAACAAGCGATACATAGAGAGTCTTTGTTATATAGGGGTCGTCAAATTCCTTTGACCACCTCTTTATAAACCCAAGCACACCCATGGCCTTATTTACCATGGTAGAAATGTGTTCAGAAAACTTTAACTTGGGATCTAAAAGAACACCAAGATCATCAACTAGGGTAATTCTCTCGAGAGAACCCCCTCCTAGTGTGTAAGGAGCCAGAAAGGCGCTGGAGCGATGAAATGTCATTACTTTACATTTCGAAGCATTAAGGTATAACAAATTCCGCATACATAAGTACTCGAGAGTATGTTAATACCGAAGGCAGGTCATTTATAAAGAGTGTAAAGAGTAGGGGGCCTAGATGGCTGCCCTTTGGTACGCCCGAAGTAACCATAACTGGTGAAGATAGGGAGTTTTTGAAGAGGATTCTTTGGGACCTGGAACAAAGGTAGCTAGAAATCCATCTCAAGAGATTGGGTGGAAACCCTAAAAGGTCAAGTTTTTGTGCTACACAAACATGCTTTCTCTTCCTTGGTCAAATGCAGAAGTAGAGCGAGTTTTTAGCCAGATGAACATTGTCAAAACGAAGTTAAGCAACCGGATGAATACGGAAACTGGAACGCCATTTTGCAAATAAGGTAATTCGTAATTTTTAACTTTAATTACTCAGAAATCTCATTTGCTTTTATCTTTTTAAGATTTGGCGTGACGATCCCACCCAAATTACTAAAAATGATAGAAACTATTGAGTCATATAAGAACGAGGACCACGAAGTTGTCGATATCGAAGATTTTTTGAAGCATTTCGATAATGAATAGGATAGATATTATGTTATAATACAATTTATTAAAATAAATAAAACATTATGTAAGAAAATTACAAAAGAATTATCATTTATTAAGTTTTAGCTTTTTTAAAAGCTTTTTACTTCTAATAACAGCTTTTTTTCAGCTTTATTTCACTCAAAAAATTCACAACACTGTCCCAATGCCTAGTCTTAGCTCTTTCCGCTCTGCAGTTAATCTTGGACAGACAAAAAATACATGTTTGTCGTCTTTTATGGGCCGTGCACAGTGTGTTCAAAACGGATCCGTCTCGCGTTTGAACCTATGTAAATAGGCTTTAAAGCACCCATGTCCTGTTAAGAGCTGCGTGAGATAAAAATTAGTTTCTCCTTGCCCTTTTCGTTGCTCTCTGGTACCAGCGCCTGGCTGCGTAACTTCTTCTTCTCAGATCAGCAATATTTTGCGACCACCAGTGCACTGGTACGTATCCATTTCTTCGGTGCTCCAAGCTGTATCCGTCTGGAGGTGGTCCCATCTATTCAGCACGTAATTGCCCGTTGGTCACTGTGAGTGTGGCGAATGTGACATCGATTATCGATCCTCGGTCACCCTTTGAGTAGGTGTGGTCTGTTCCAGTATTCAAGAGCACCACGCTCAGTGGAGCGAAGACATCGAGTAAGACGCTCCCGCGTGCATTTTTCCCCATTCGGTCGCCCATACGTTGAAGTCGCCTGTAATGATCACTGGGGTACGGCTGCGTGCATCGTGCGCTAAGCTTTCTAGCAACACCTTCTCAGAGATGGACCTTGGCTATTTTGCTCACTTTCGTTAGCACTGCTTAGAACAGCGCCGTCCCCAAACTTTCCCATCCGAAGCAAGAGCTCTCCTGCCGTGGTCCGCCGTATTGCGGACACTGATTGTCTAAACTTCATTATAGTCTTGTCCGATTTTACCGCCCTGAGTACCTCTGTGTAGGACGCCTGGTCTTTGCATTTGACGATGAGTGAGATCTCCTGGGTTGGTTTGCCTGCCGTTTTGGCTCTTGACCTCGGCTGTTTTTCCTCTTGTTTGGCCTCTGCTCGTGCGTTTCGGCCATCCTTTATTGTTTGCGCGACGATTCTCCTTGCGTTAATCGTTTTTCGACTGATTATCCATATGGGGTTTGGTGTCTTCTCTTTCATGTTCTTCATTTTCTTTCTTTTCTAGGCCTATCGTACTGGTGGCTCTTCTCTGCTCCTCTTCGTGCATTTCCTCACAAACTGCTACCTGGATTTCTTTCAGCTGTTTTAGAGAGTCCTTCATTGCCCGGTTAATCGTTCGTACCACGGGCCTCTTATCATTCATTATATAAATGAGCTCATCCAGAATGCTTCCAAGCTTGTTGAGTTGTGTCCTGCAAGAGGGCTCGTTTCCCTTCGCACTTTTTGAGGGCGTAACCATCGGTGGGAAATCCGGACTTGTCGACTGTCTGCTTCTTTTGACAGTCTCGGTCTCCAATTCAGCTACTCTTTCCAATGCGGAAGCGGGCTTCGATGCCGATATCTTCGTTGGGGTTCGCGCCATTTTCTGCGACTTATTGAAGGCGATTCCTTCCTCTTCCTCATTGTTTGTTTGCGTGTGTTGTTTGCTATTCATTTTTTGTCTTAAGGGTCCCCCTCAGGACCGTTATTGCTCTCCGTGCATGCAGTTACCTTCATTATCCCATAGGTGCCTTTCTATAGAGTGAGGTCCACGCGAGGGTTGACTCCAGCCTTTATGGGGACTGGGGTTCAGAGCCAGATTAGTGTTAGCCAGGACATTGTCAACTGGCGCTGCACGGCCAGGTTGGAGCAAGCTTTTCACCAGGCCTGCCAAGGTTTTAACGGGACGGAGGCAGCTGCAGCATTAGCCCGGCAGCCATTTCAGCGCGATTTTTTTCGGCGTACTCAGATGTCGGAATACTGCAATCGGTCAGCCTGGTGGCGACAGTTTCATAACGGGGATTCCAGTATACCATAATTGGGACCTCACTGGGCTGTGGTCGCAATGAACCTTGATCTTTGCGAGGTTCTCTTTCTTCGCGATCTGTTAATTTCTTAGCAGCAGACATCAGTTGGAGCAATATACCGTGCCGCACCATCTATCGGTGGTTTAATTTTGTACTACATGACATACCCATCTGACGACGGGCAACCGTCTGTGCTTATATCATTGGAGCCCTGGTTCGCAGCTGGTATTCCAAGCGATATAGAACGATAAAGAACGATACCAGACACACTGACAATTGGTGTATTTAATTGGGCCTTAAAGCTCCGCCGCCAACAATCTTGAGTCGGAGAGAGGAAGAAAAACAAAACTTTTTTGTGCACGTTGAGTGAGAATACGTCTCAAGTACGCTTAAGCTTAAGTTTAAGTTTCGCCGCGAAAAACTGTTTGTCGGCCTCCTTGGCCTGTGCCCCGAATTTACACAGCCGAAGCAACTGCGGCAGCTACGACTCGGAGTAGCTCGACTACAGGGTACGTATTTGCGGATATACACTCACTTCCACGGTTTATTACTCTCTTTGAGTTTCAGCCAGTGGCGCCACTCATGGCATGCCACTGCAGACGCGGTAGGAAAACGCCAATAGCCTGGCTTAGAGGCTTCCTCCGCGAGGAACTCCACCGACCCCGGATGCCAGCGCCTCTCCGCGACCAATCAGTCCCGAACGCACTACCTACAGTCTTATATAGGCCACAGAACTCGATGTCCAGGCAGGAGCGTCAACAGCGCGCGTCTGCCTGCCATGGTGAAATGGCGTAAGTGGCCATTTGTAGTATCGGCGGATATTGCAAATTAATGTTGATGAACATTAGCAGTATTTGCATATAATCTGGAGAGACGCTCCAGACATAATAATTAAATATTACGGTACAGCTTCAGCACCCTACTTAGCTGCTAAAAATCTTGTTTTAATAGCATATAATTGCGAAAATAAAGGCAATTACAGAAATCATAAAAACTTATTTTTATATAGACGATGACAGGTGCCGATTCCGTATTAGATGCCAAAAGGCATGTAAAGGAAGTTACTCAGGAGCTTGATAAGGTTGGCTCAACTTAAGAAAGTGGATAAAAATGTCCCAGAAATTGTTGAGGACGTTAGAGATAACGAAGAAAATAAAGTATTAACCATTGAAGAGAATGAATCCGTCAAAACATTAGGACTTCAATGGCAGCCTGTTAAAGACGAGTTTAGGTTCAACTTCCGTTATGAAGCTATTAAGAAAACTATCAAGAAAATAGTTTTATCTATCTTAGCCAAGATGTATGACCCCTTAAACTGGTTGTCTCCAGAGACAATTGTTGGAAAATTGTTAACACAAAAACTTTGGCTATCAAGAAAAAATTGGGATGAAGAACTATCAGAGCAGTATACTCGCGAATCAAGTTTATTTGAAGAGAGCATTTGGATACCAAAATGGCTTAATTCTCGGCATATTAATCCGATGCAAATTCATGGCCATTCGCCGACGCATTCGAGAAGGCTTATGCTGTCGTAATTTATGCCAATGTAAATGTTTCTTCGATTATAATTGCCAGCAAAAGCAAGGTAAGTCCAAAGAAAAATTGGAAAACCATTCCCAAATTATAACTTTATGCAGCTTATCTTCTAGCAAAACTGATTCCACGGGTGAAATCAGCGGTTGGAAGAAAAGCAGAAAGTTATGCTTGGAGTGATTCTACGATAAGGTTAACCTGGGTAAAGAATGACGAAATTTGAGAAGTTGAATAAATTAAATGGAGACGTCAAGTCTGCAGACAATCCAGCAGATGTAGCGTCAAGAGGAATTAGTGCAGATAAGCTGAAAGATTTTGAAATTTGGTGGACGGGGCCAATGGGTAATGGTTAAGGTCAATGGTTAGCGAGATCTAAGGAAGATTGGCCACAAAAGAAAATTGAAGAAAAAATAATTGTTAGCACAACGTTTTTAATCGATAAAGCTAATAGGCTATTCACGCTGGGCACCGTTTACCGTTTGCCGTCTATTTTCTAGACGGTGCGTAAGGTTTTGCCGTTCCGAAATTTTTCCAGTTAGTTCCACCATCCAAAATAGACGGATGTTTCTAATAGCCTTTTCCCACACAGTACATTAACGGGGAACGGTGGGATTTTTTGATAGAAGTGAAACATCGATTCCCACAGGCCACCATCCACCATTTACCATCCATTGAAAACACAGCTAACAACAACAAACCAAAAATTTGTGCCTTGCACTTTGTCAAAATAAACAACAAATATGGTAAATCGAATTATTGGGCTCTCCAGGGAGGTGCAACGCTTTGGCATTACATCAAAAGTCAAGCCTTGCACAACGGATCGAAGCATCGGAAATATTGGAGAAAAAATCAAAGGAAATTTGCAGAGTGTTGGTACCAGTAATAAGCAAAACATTGCTTAAACAAATAAACCTTGGTAAAACCAAAATTATTTTTTTTATTTTTTTGCCTTCTCCTGAAGAAATTTGAGCATTTCTAACTGAAAATTGAGCATCTGCGATTGAAAACCTCCAGGCTCCTCGCCATTTGCTGCATAGTATCAGTTGTTACAAACCTCACAGTGGTGGGGCAAGGCCGGCTAGCCAGTCATCCCAGGGCTGGGTGTTTCCCAAGACCTCCGGTCGTACAATAAACCAACAAATTGGACATCTCAGACAACAATGGAAACAAACAAGAAAAAAACGACAATTCACAAACAAAAGAAACAGACTCTACTCGACAACCGATCTAACATTTTCCCAAAACAGACGTGGACCAGGCCGAGGAGTCGATCTCATACCTCCGACGTACCCACCCTACCTGAGATCCGAATCAAAGTCATATATTGGATCTCCCTGCCATGAAGAGAAGCCTCTTCACTCCTTCATTCTGTGGTCGTTCCTTCCCCCCATTTTGAAAACATTCAGCAGTTCATATTTGTTTCTTTATATAATTCTCGATATATTATGATCACACAAACTTCTTATTCATACTTTCCTCTATACCTGTCGGGAACCGAAACAATCTGGACACTAATGGGAGTTTAACGTTGGTAATTATTCAAATTGGGACCACTCGATCACACGCATACCAATGTTTGCCCTTCTTGAATTTTTGCTTAGTGCCACGATTCGATGCCCTACCTAATTGGAGCTCCAACAGGAGTCGAGGTCATTTCTGAGAGGCGTTGCCTTCAGAGCAGGGTCTTGGGTTCTTTTGGGTCCCACCAGTATCTGTGGATCAGTATGCTTATTTAATGTATAAATTTAGTTTCATCTCTTCCAAAGTTTCCTGAAGGTCACGGATCACGCACATTTTACATAAAACAAATTTTCCATATACTTAAGGCTTAATGTTACTATGACCTAAGATAGCATTATACATTTTTTTATACATCGGCGTTCTACATGACCATTGTAACGAACCGTTTTCTTCCGTCAAAATTCTGCTAGGCTGGCTCAGTGGTCGATAGGCTGCTGCAACAAATTTGTCTGTTGCCCCGGCGACATGCAAGAAATACACTCGTGTTGGGTCTCCTATTCTCTCCGGTCGTCTCCGCGTGGCTTCTTTGGGCAACGGCTGCGGGTTCTGACTCGGCTATCGCTTTGTCCGCCGAGGTAGTGCTTTTTTTCACATAACTTAAGCATCTTAATTTTTAAAACTCAGGAAAAGTCGAAAAAAAAATGTGTTGGCCAAGATTTTTGGTTTTAGATAGTTACATTAATTAGGATAAGCAGCTAAGGGTGAGCCCTCGACCAAACCTTTCCAAACCTTTCGCCGATAAATTCCGCTAATCGACATATAAGCCTTATTTTTCTTACAAAAAATACAATAAACTGTGCCTGTAACGGTTAAATGGCAAAATTCAGCATACGAAGGTTTGGTCAAACGGCTCCATTTTAGCCGTTTATCCATCTATTCTTACAAATGATACCTTAAACGACGCTTTTCAGCTTTTCAGAACTACGAAGTCTAATACAGCCAGATGTACCTCTGAAAAAAAAACCACATTAAAAAAAAATTCTATAAAATTAAACCATAAAAAAAACAATAATTCCTTAAAAAATTTAAGATCGCGAAATCTATCAGAAAAAGTCTTTTTTGGCCATAGTGGAAATAAAAAGTTAAATTTTTTCGAGTGGTGATATTTTCAGTGGCGATCCCGCCTATTCACACCCTCCCCTTTCCTTTTTGGGGTATTACGTCTGTGAGCGCGTATTTAATATATTAATAAATAAAAAAATGGGTGTGAATCAATAAATAAATAACTACTAATAAATAAATAAATAAATATTAATAAATAAATTAACAAATAAATATGGACGAACTAACGAGCGGGTATGGAAGGAAAATTTAACGGACTACATATACAATTATATATATCACAGAGATATGTACGTATGAATAGTCTTGAGCAAGACTTGAGTTGGGATTCCTTGGGAAATTAAAGGGGCCGGGACCATTTGTCCAGGAAAATCCCCCGAACCAGAACCAGTTGGTCAGGACACTTTCCGCGGACCAAATATCTGGGTCTGTTTCTTTCCTCGTATTCCCAGAGTCTGGTTCCCATTCGTCCCACTGACTTGCTCTCAATCTTTCCCTTCCAATTTATCCCGGTCTCCTGATACTGGCCTCTTTATTTAAACAAAAAAAAAAAACAGACACTAGAAGCGAGATTTATTTTCTCGTTGGGATTACCGCGAAGGTTTTTTCGTTCTGTCGCCCTCACTCTGCTTAGCAGGCCCATATATTTTCTTTGGAACCACCTATCCCTACCACTCTCTTCTATTGCCCTGTATTGAACCTGGTCCAAGGGCATGGCCTAATAACATAGGTTATATGACTCTCTTCCTTTTGGGGGTGTGTTTGGGTGAATTCGTCCCGCCAGGATCACCCGACCAGGTGGCGCCACTACTCGCTAAGCCCTTCCCCTTAAATTTTGGCCTTGCCACCCTGAATTCCCCCTCCTGCTGTTAGGCATTTTTGCCTATCGATAGCCTTCGAATACAACACAGTTATTCTTGTTAGTCATTGTTTACATATTCGCAGGGAATTAAATTTTTTCGTTGTGAATACATATTTTTCAGAGTTGCATTTAAACATTTGCATTTTAGGAATATTCAAATTGGATGGTGGAATTAACTTGGAAATTTCGGAGCGGTAAAACCTTGCGGACCGAAATGGATGGTCGCTTGTGGGAACAGGCTATACGGTTTTGCAATTCCGAAAATTTCCAGTTATTCCAATATCCATCCAGCTGGAGGAGAATATCCTCGTTGATCTCGTTGAGAGCTTCGAAGACATATTAGAAAAAAAGAAAAGTGATGCCATAACATGGAAAGAGAAAACGGAAGGGTGAAATCGGCTTTCCGAAAAATTTGCTGCACAAGGTAGAACCATTCGCCCCTGAAAAGCATTCAGGAAATCAGCTGTCAATATTTTCAGCTTTCAAATTTTAAATCGGTCAGCTGACCGCCAGTTGGAAGTTAACCGGATCACAGCCGCCGGTTTGAAGTTAACCCTTTCAGAGAACAAATTTTTGTTATTGAACACTTTAACGATCCGATTCGTGTTAAACCGAAGTTGAGATATCGGCCCTAAATCTAATCTAAATCAACAACAACAAAGTGTTTGCATTGGCTTCGGGAACCCTTTCTCATTGTCCTCTGGATATTTGGACATATTGAAATCCACGGGGACACAACTGTTCATGGTGGCCCATGGGGAAAACAGAACTGCAAAACACAAGCAATTTCGTGGACATCATTCAACTCCGTTAGATCAGCTGCTAAACGAAGAAGTGCAATAGAGGAATGCGATAACCGCAAGCAGTGCTAGTGTTTGACGCCCCGCTCTCTTCGCTAATGTCTCAGGACTTGTGTAGCGCTTGACGCCCCGCTCTCTTCGCTAATGTCTCAGCACTTGTGTTGCGCTTGACGCCCCGCTCTCTTCGCCAACGGCTCAACGCCTCGCTCTCTTCGCTTTCATCTCTTCGCTTATCTAATCGCTTGCGTTTGGTGCGGGTGAGTAAAGAGAATTTGAGTAAACTACTTAGAATTTTTAAGGGAATTTTATATTGAGGGGTGAGTTTTGCAAGTGTTAAATTTATGGGCAAAGTAACGCAAATATACAAGTAGCATGGATTCGGATTCGGACTCGAAGCTTCTGCCATTGCAAAGGCTGGTGAACGTGCAGAAAAATCGTCTTCAGGCGTTATCGCAGAGCGCAGAACTTTAGGAAAGATTCGGGGTAGAGGAAAACGAATATTTACTTTCAGAACGAGTTCAGCTATTGTACCAAAATGTTTTCTTCGGAGTTTGAGGAACGCCATATGGAAGTGGTTTGTACTCTAGCCGAGGAGTCCGAGAGGCTGCTACCTGGAGCTCCAAATCCTAATATCCTAATATCCCATCCGAAAGGCACACCGACGCACCAGAGGTTCATCTAAAAATGCCAAATGTCCCCAAATTTTCCGATACAAGCATCGACTGGCCTGGGTTTTATGACGCGTTCTTAAGCTTGATCCATAAACACTCTACTTTGAGCGGTGTACAAAAGTTGAATTTTCTCATAGAGGCACTCCCGCCCAGCCGGTACAACGATATTTGCAAAATGCAGCTCACGGACGCTAACTACACGGTGGCGAGGGTTATGATGGGTAAGAGATACAGCAACTTTGTGTTTTCACATCATGTGAATGCCATCTATGCCCTTCCCAGATTGAAAAAGGAGACTGCTGAGTCTATACGGACTATACTCAGCACGGTTAATGTCACCTAGCTGCGTTCCGCCGCATCCAAGCCTTGGATGGGGAGCGCAACCACTGGCTGGCTCACTAGCTGGCACTGAAGCTACCAAAGAAGACTAATAGGGAGTGGGAGCATCATCAAGGCAGCAGCTCCACCATTTCTTCGTTTAATGAACGACCGCCAAGTCATAATGGATGCGATCGAGAATCGCAGCTCATCGTACGACTCCAATGATTTCCCGGGCTCTTCACGCTTCTACCAAGCGTGTTCGAGTGCATAACGCGCAAGACCGACCAAAGCGCTCGAATGTTCAATGCCTTCACTGCAACAGCAACCACATCCTGCGTTGTTGTCCAGACTTTCTAGCCCTAGATTGCTAGCGTAAAGATATTGTGAACAAGGTGAAGCTATGTTTTAATTGCACCAAGAATTTGTTCAGTATATACTCTGCTGAGTATATACTCACTCAGCACATTAACGACGTATCTTCCTAGTCAAAGCTTCCCTCTGAAGCGCTGAGATCACATCCAGGGACTCCTCAATAATACCGATCGAAACGAATCGATCTAATCTTGGGAGCTGACTTGATGGCACAAATCATGTCAAAACACTCATTTTGGTTGGATACTATCAGCCCAAGCGCACGGAATGGAAGGAATAACTCAACTACGCTGTCATCCAATTTCATTGGAGACGGAATCGCTGCTCAGGAAGTTTTGTGAAATCGAAGCCGTACCGGAACGATCCAGAGTCACCGAACAGAATCTGTTGTGTGAATCGTCATTCCAAAAAACATACGTGCGCAGACCGGATGGATACTACGTAGGTCAGATCAGTCCGGTTGAGGTCACTAAAGGCAGTTTGACAATACGAAAGTCCACGCATACGCAAACAGCTTCGTACGTTCTGGCACGCTACGCTGTCCTTAAGGAGGATAATATTTTTTTTTTATAATATTTGGACGTTGATATGCAATGACTGCACCATCAAGTATCCCATGGGACACTAGCCGAATGCTGTTACGGGTGAATCCCAAGCCGAAACGTAGCCCTCCTCCCACCTAACCGACCGAGGAGTTGCATTCCAGTTGAGGTCGCGTAGAGCGAAAATTAAAAAGTTTTTCTGTAGTGATTCTATACGGTCCTGGTGTACTTTGTACTGAGGGCACCATACACAAGAACCATATTCTAAAATCGGACGAACAAGAGATATATAGAGAGTCTTTGTTATATAGGGGTCGTCAAGTTCTTTTGACCACCTCTTTATAAACCCAAGCACGCCCATGGCCCTATGTACCATGGTAGAAATGTGTTCAGAAAACTTTAACTTGGGATCTAAAAGAACACAAAGATCATTCTAGGGTAATTCTCTCAAGAGAACCGCCGTCTAGGGTTTAAGGAGCCAGAAAGGAGCTGGAGCGAGTAAATTCCATTACTTTACATTTCGAAGCATTAAGGTATAACAAATTTGCACAACACCATGACTGAAAGCTATTAAGATCGGATTGCAACCTGGATTGAGATAAACCATCCCTATACTGGACACACAGCTTAACATCATCCGCATACATAAGTACTCGAGAGTATGTTAATACAGAAGTCAGGTCATTTATAAAGAGTGTAAATAGTAAGGGGCCTAGATGGCTGCCCTGTGGTACTCCCGAGGTGAACCATAACTGGTGAAGACAGGGAGTTTTTGAAGATTACTCTTTGGGATCTGGAACAAAGGTAGCTAGAAATCCATCTCATGAGATTGGGTGGAAACCCTAAAAGGTCAAGTTTTTGTGCTAGGAGAGAGTGGTTTACAGAGTCGAATGCTTTACTGAAATCTGTGTAAATGACATCCGTCTGTAGATTACCTTGGAAGCCTTTAATAATGAAGGAGGTGAACTCCAATAAATTAGTAATTTTTGTTGTTCTCCGCCTTATAAATCCATACTGAGCAGGAGATATAAGTGATCTGCAAAGATGCTGCAGGTGCGGAGTTAAAATTTTCTCAAACACTTTAGGAATATCGGATAACTTAGTATACAGACGACGTCTACCTCCGAATTGAACAATACTTCGTTCTTCCGACTCCCTATATTTCCAAAAATTTAATTCGATCTGTGCTTGCTCCTATGGTCCGCCCATAAACTAGTCTCTACCTAAATGTCTATGTATGTATATACATATTATCATTACGCTGCCAATTAAGAAACTATCCTGTGATTAGTTTGGTGATCAAGAAAACGTAAACAGCCAAAAGCCCAGCTTTCGTTGCCCCGCATCCAGCCCCATATACCAAGATCCACAGACATACCACCCACGCCTCCGCATATATACACGCATGCGTAGGAATTCACGGTGACGCTACTTCGCTCTGCCGACTCCGGCCCCCTACATTTCCAAAGGTTTAATTCGATCCGATCTAGCTCCTACGGTCCGACTATAGACCAGTCCGTATCATTACGCTGCCGATGCAGACACTATTCACTGGTTACTTTGGTGAATATTAACACAGCTCCCAGCCAAAGGCCCTGCCCCAACATACGTACACGCATACCCAAGCAAACCACGCGATCCAAGTTGCCGTTAATAAGTCAAATTCAATAATTACACTATCCTGTGATATATCTGTTCGTGTTATTCCGTTACAATAACTCAAAATCCCATCTGCATTCCATCGCAACAAACATCTCCCAAACCTAATTCATCCCAAAGGTCGACGGAGGATAACAGCAGTGTGACCGCTCCTCTCCTCAGCTTGTAGCAATTGGGAGCACTCATTGTTTTGGAGGGTCTCGGCCAAGAGTCCACCTAAACAATCCGAGTTGAGTTGTTAATTGCACTCCAGCTAAAGCTTGCGCCCTTCGTCCGATACGAGTGGGTTCCGGTACGGCAAACAAACTGTTTTTGTTTTTTTTTTTGTGGTGATCTTTTTCGTATCCGCTTTCCGAATCTATCTAAGGTCGTGTCTATCCATTCCACTATAACGTGAATGTGCATTTGATCCGCTACTAGCTCGTCACTCTTTGACTTTTATTCCCTCCTAGTTATTTTCGAATCCAGACATGGGCCCACGTTCCCGCGCCGACCGTATCATGGAGAGCCGACGGGCTCGAGGGCTGAAGTCCTACCAGTGCCGAGTTTGCCCAGGAGTGCGTCCGCTACCGACCTGCCACCACTTTCTCCGTCTCAGCCCCAAGAAAAGGCTTGGAGCTGTTTTCATCAATAAATATGATGCTAACTGCCTGCCTCATCAACACTCCGGCAAGGACTGTCGCAGTGGCAGGAAGGGCGGAGTGTGTGGCACACTGCTGCTTCACATACCCGCGTCTCGTCCTCCAGCCACCTCAACCTCGGCAGTCTCGTCGCCAACTTCTGCACCCCCCGTCTATCGCCACCCTCGGCGCCACGCCAACCGGCCAATCGGCCAATCTGCAAGGGGAGGGTATCAGTAGATTATTGCTGCGCGCTGTGCAGAGGAATGCACCCTCCGGTCCCAACTCACTCTCGCGATCGCTCCCACAATCCATATGGCGTTAACCGAAGCATAGATTGTAAGCTAAGTTAGTTACGTTTCCACCCCCGCTTCAAGCGATACATACATTTGTGCATAACCAAGTCTGAGCATTCCTAGCTGGCAGGGCGCTGCCACACCGAGGGACAAGCTGGAAAGCGATCGCAGCGCACATCTGTTAGATAGAGGGCGCTGCTAAGCAACAAGAGCTGCTAGATCGACGTGCAAGGGAGCGGCCCAGATATGAGCGATCAGCAGGAACAAGCTGCTGCCTGTAGCAACCCACTGACCAGTTCATTTGCCTGGGACGAGGAGAATCCTTTTAGAAAGAGGAATGCGCTGCCCCGATCACCGATCAGAGCAGAAAAGGAGCGCGCAAAATCTTCTCCTCCAGCGTTGCAGAGCCCAGAGCCCAAAGTTCAGACGCGTTTTTTCTTTGCGCACATTTTTCACTTATTTTTTATAAACAGCCGGTGTTTGTCCAAAATAAACCTTTAGCGAACTAACAAATTAACTTGCTAACATAAAGTCTATCCTGAATCGCGAGTGCATGCCTATTTACTGTGTAAAACATAATTTAATAATTCTTTTTTGCGTCGGTTAACATTGTGTTTTTGTTGTTGCTTTTCATAAGTACGCTCTAACATTGAATTTAGCCCGCTCTCATCTTGTAGTCTGTGCTTTAGCATCACTCTCACCCTATAACCCAAACATAAATAACTGTTCTTCCTCTCTCGCTCTCAATACTTTCCGTGGCTTAGCGCTCTCTCTCTCTCATTGCAGCTGCTGCAACCGCTCTACTCTCTCCGCTCAGTTTTTACTAATTCCGCTTTAAGCGTTTGCCTGGCACACTGGTCTAATTTCTATTTGTTTTGAAATAAATTTTGTTTCTCTATTGTATTTTAAATGGAATCACCTATTATCTGTACCAAAAAAACCTGCTAACAGGTGGTCACCCTTGCTCAGCCGAGTATCCCCTGCTATCTTTGCGGAAAAGCAATGCACGCAAAGTGCGCTGGGTACTCAGGCCTCGTGGGTGATGCAATTTCCAAACATAATGTCTTGTTCTACTGTTGTGAGGCATGCCGGGGGGCTAATATAGAGATGGCCAGGTTTATGAGGCAGACGTGGAATGGCTTTAAGGAGCTGATCGTAGGCTTTAAAAAGCAGTACGATCAGCTCCTAGCCATGGAGTCTCTGTTTAGCAGTTTGCAACTGCTGAATGAGTCTCCTAGGCGAAAAAAGGTCACTCCGCGGGATCTGCAAGCCCCAACTGTCCCTCAGCCGCCCGTTGCCGAACAACCGACTCCGACCACTCCAATTGTGCAGCAGCCGATATCGTTTGCTATTCCAATGGCAACGACAGCTGCTGGTGTTGCAAATTCGGCAGCCGAATTTATCACTTCGGAGAACGCACAACCAGAAATTTCCATAGCGTCTGTGTCCGTCGAGTCCGCCAGCAATCGAAATATCCAGTCCACTTCGATCCCACCAACAAATATACGACCCGGACCACCGGATATTGCCATCAGAGGTACAAGGTCTGTGGTTGCAAACCCAAGATTGGTGGTGATCACACCTACACCTAAACGACAAATTTTTTTTCTCACGGCTTGCCCCTTACACCACTATTGAGGACGTTACTGCTTTTATTCAAAGCAATATACAAGCCATAAGTTTAAAGGTGGGATGTAGCTTCATTCAAAATAAGCGTCTCCCCGACTCATTTTGACACCATTTGCTCTGCCAAATTCTGGCCAGAGAACGTGGTGGTGAAGGAGTTTAAGGCAAAGAAGAAGAGAAGGCCAGCAAAAACTCCTAATACTAATCAGGCCAGTGCTCCATCCTCATCTTCCCAGTCCACCCATCCAAAAAACTAAGTTCCTCTCCCTTAATCACCTACCAGAATGTAAGAGGCTTGCGTAGTAAGCTCAGCACTCTGTATCGGGATAGTGTCGCATTTTCATCCCATGTAATTGTGTTCACAGACACCTGGTTAAAACCAGAAATTCTTAGTTCTGAAGTTTTGGCAGGTCGGTACACAACCTTTAGAAATGACCGTTCGTCTCGACGTGGACTCTAACTTCACTTCGGAACATTTTACAGTCCAGATTCAACAAGAACTGGAATTCCTGTGTATAAAACTGATTCTTCCCGCTTTTTCAGTCTTTATTACATGCTCGTATATTCCACCTTCTTCGGATATCGCAATTTACGAGCAGCACTTGTCCGCCTTAAGCGCTGTTTCTTCCTCGCTATCTGATAAAGATCATATGATAGTTCTTGGGGATTTCAATTTACCAGGAACTGTTTGGTCTTCGGTAAACGAGTCTAATAACCTAGTCCTCATGTCACGACATGACTTTATAGACGGCTTACTTGACCTATCCCTGTCTCAAGTCAACCATGTGAAAAATTGCCTGGGTCGATTGCTTGATCTGTGCTTTGTAACGGATCCGACCATAGCGTTGTTAAAAATAGAATCTAATCGGTTCGATGGAGACGTAAAGGAATGGACGACATTTCACAATCTATTCGAAGAGATGATACATGATCAAAAGAGCATACACAATACGGAAAAAATTATGCGGCTGAAAGGTGCATTAAGAGGTGACGCAACACGTTTAATCCAACACTTGCAAATATCGGCTGCCAACTATGAAGTAGCTTGGTCGACGCTCAAAAAGAGGTACGAAAATAGCAGGATGCTATTCACAGTGCAATGGGACAGACTTTTGGACCAATCAAAAATTAACAGCAACAATGCCGACGATGTAAGACAGCTGCTAGATACAACGAACGAATGTATAAATATCATTAATGCATTAGGAATAAAAATTAATGAGGAAGATCCCTTTATAAGGGATATAAGGGATAAGGGATAATAATAATTCGAAAGCTTGATAATGAAGGAATGCGACACTTTGAGCAAAGCATTCAAAAACCCAGAGAAATTCAGAAGTTATCAGATGTGCTAAAATTTTTGGAACAGCAGTATCAAACACTAACAGCAGTAGCAGGAAACAATCATGCTACCAGAGGAAGGAAGACATATCAAAAGCAATAACGCCACGATTCCTAAGCAATCATAAAGAAGAAGTAGAGGCTGCCGTCTTGTCCTCTCTAACCAGTGATCCGTTATTCAATAAATCGGACAGAATCGATTTAGTGTTGGGAGGAGAAGTATTTGCAAGGATTCTCGAAAACAGTGTTGTCAAGATTGATGGCAATCTCGGACAATATACTAAATTTGGTTGGATCATATCAGGCATAGTGAATATACCCAAAACCAAGCCACTTACGTCGGCAGTCACTAATTTGGGGAGCTGGAAGAAGCCGAAGACCAAGACGCTAGTACAGAAGAGATGGAAAAAACTATGGAAGAATACAAAAATTCAGTCAAACGCGACAAAAATGGACGATTTATAGTAAAGGTACCATTCAAGGAGGACAAGGAATTGGGCGAATCACGTAAACTAGCGATGGCCCGGCTATTGTCAATGGAACGCAAATTTAAGAGACAAGACGATCTCCATAAAGGATACAAGAGCTTTATGAAGGAGTACAAGGATCTCGGTCACATGGCTAAAGTTAATGATGGATCGATGGGAAAATATTAACTTCCCCATCAAGCGGTCATCAGAGAGGGAAGTGCTACGACAAAATTGAGAGTCGTCTTCGATGCATCTGCAAAATCATCGAACGGGAAAAGTCTGAATTATCTAATGTATACTGGGCCAAGGTTGCAAAAAGACATTTGCGACATCATCATCAAATGGGGAACGTGGAATATTGTATTAGCTGCCGATGTGGAAAAAATGTACAGACAGATACAAATTTCCAAAGAAGACCAACCATACCATCGCATACTCTAGAGGGATGATCCAATGAAGCCCATAGAGGAGTATGAATTACAAACAGTTACGTATGGGACATCGTCAGCACCGTTTTTAGCTGTTCGAACGTTAATGGAGATAGCTAATTATACGCTGGACCCTAATCTGCGAAACATCATCAAATCTGATTTTTACATGGTTGATTTAATGACAGGAGCGGATACAATTGAGGAACCACAAAATATACAACAAAAAATTGCTCCAGAGTTCAGTGCATTCGGATTTCATCTTCGGAAATGGTTATCGAACAACGAAAAAGTAATGGGGAAAATTGACTCTACAATGGAGAATGGAAACAGTTAAAACACTGGGACTACATTGGCAGCCAAAAGAAGACAACTTTAAATTTGAAGTCAACATGAGCACTGCGAAGACTTGTACAAAAAGATCAGTTCTATCCCAAGTAGCACGCATTTTTGACCCAATTGGATGGTTGTCTCCAGTCACAGTCATCGCAAAACTCTACGTGCAGAAACTCTGGCTACTGAAAGTAACATGGGACGAAGAATTATCCAACGACCTTGCAGACGAATGGAAAAAATTTTCAGAAGGCATGGACATGGCAAAGGATCTTCGTATTCCGCGATGGATAGGTACTCATCTCAACTGTCAGGTGGAAATGCATGGATTCGGTGACGCGTCAGAATAGCATATGCAGCAGTAATATACATAAAGACACCATACACTATAAAGCTTCTGACGGCAAAAACAAAAGTCAATACAGTAAAAAATAGGAAGACGTTACCCAAACTGGAACTGTGCGCCGCTCATTTGCTAGCCAAGTTGATGAACCGTGCATCAGAATCGATACAGAGCAGCTCAACAGAGGAGAAATGGTCAAAAATACAGCGGAATTTGGAAAGCAGGCGTAAAATCAATGAAATATCATTTAAAAAGGACCATCGGAGAAGTCAAACTCACATTTGAAAAAATGACAACTGTACTAGCCCAGATTGAAGCAGTTCTAAACTCTCGCCCACTTTATACCTCAAGTGAAATTAATGGCGAAGATGTTTTAACCCCAGGGCACTTCCTTATTCGAAAACCAATGTTGTCAATACCAGTTCCAGAAGAAGATGTGGCTATAACATCTCTTAATAAGTGGAAACTAGTTCAAAAGCTTCAAAGAGATTTTTGGAAAGGATGGAAAGAAGACTATCTGCACAAGCTTCAACAAAGAAATAAATGGAAACAGCCTGAGGAAAACCTACAGAACGGAAATATCGTTCTTATTAAGAACGAAGACACTCAACCGTCGAAATGGCCACTAGCTAGAATATCAAAAACCCACCCAGGCAATGACGGTCGAGTACGAGTTGTATCGTTAGATTTAGAGAAAACAACGATCAAGCGACCAATACATAGGTTAGGTTAACCCGGACGTCCCTCAGCGGGGACTTTCATAGGCCAGTCTGGCCCTTAGTGATCCGGATGTAGATGGACCTTTACGGGGGTATTGCTGAGATTTGGAAGTCCTCGAGTATCGAGGTGTGTTTCGCAAAGGCAAGTAATTCCCTCGGCGTCCTCTTGGATGCATCTTCTAGTGATGCCATCTCCGGTGCGCCTAGGTATCTTGTCCTTGCCCGTGAAAGAGCCGGGCAGTTGCAGATGAGATGTTCCAGGGTTTCGATAGCCCCGGATTCATCGCATTTCCTACAGCTGTCTATGTTGGTAATGCCTAGCTTGGCCGCGTGCGCCGCAGCCAGACAGTGACCTGTGAGTATTCCCACTATCAGTCTACAGTCTTTCCGTGGAAGATGCAGTAGATAGTGAGCTAGCTTTTCATTGCGCTCCTTGCACATGGTTCTCGAGGTTCTGCAGGTGGTTGCGTTCCTCCATCTGTTCTTGGTTTGTAGGGCGGCCTGCTTCTCTAGATCGCTTTGTAACGTTCTAAGGGAGAAAGGCACGTTTTCGATTCTTTCGCTCGTCAGCCCAACGCCTTCCTTAGCCAGAACGTCCGCAGCCTCGTTTCCTTCGATGCCCTGGTGGCTGGGAACCCAGTAGATTCGCACTGACTTGGTCGTGCATAGTGAGTCTAATGCCTCCCTGCTTGCCAGGACACTTCTGGAGCCGACTGCGAACGACTGCATGGATTTTATCTCTGCTTGGCTATCGACGAATATGTTCACCACGTTGTGTGGTCGCTCTATTTGCTGAGCGACCTCTGCTGCCTTCTTTATAGCGAAAACTTCCGCCTGGAATATGCTGCATCGGTCTGGTAGCCTATATGACACCCTTATTTCGGGGTTTGTACAATATAAGCCCGCTCCTACTCCTCCGTCCATCTTGGAGCCGTCAGTATATATGTTGAGGTGTTGAGTCTGGTCCCGTCCCTTTTTCCAGTCTTCGGGTCCCAAAAATGTGTTGGTTTTGACCTCTAGGCAAGTTTGGGGGGTCATGTAGTCTGTATGACTGGTCATGTTCCTCCCAATTGAACTGTGCCCGTATCCTTGGGGTGACATGTTCCCCGATGCGATAAGTCGCTGTGCTGCTTTACCCGCAGTCAGCCGAGCGTGGATGTCGAGGGGATCGATCCCGAGTATGGTTTCGAGTGCTATAGTTGGGGTTGACCTCAGCGCCCCTGTGATACATAGCAAAGCCTGTCGCTGGGTCCTTTCCATAAGCTTGTGGTACGTCTTCTTCTCAGTTGCTTGCCACCACACTAGGACTCCATACAGCAGAGTTGGTCGCACCACCGAGATGTAGATCCAATGCATTAGGGCGGGTGACAGGCCCCATGTGCTGCTAAGCATCTTCTTGGATGCATAAAGCGCAATGGTGGCCTTCTTCACCCTTTCCACTACATTGGGTTTCCATGCCAGTTTGCTATCCAGTACTGTGCCGAGGTATTTGACCTGTGTTTTCGGGGTTAGCCTTGTTTGGTTGATTGTTGGGGGGATCCATGCCGGTACCTTGTACCTCTTTGTAAAGAGGATGAGGTCCGTCTTGTCCGCGTTGATGTCGAGTCCTACTTCGTCCGCCCACTCGCATATCTCCCTGAGTGTTCGTTCCATTATGGAGCTGAGAGTCGATGGACATACGCCCGTAATAATTATGCTTATGTCGTCTGCATAAGCTGTTATTTTTGGGGCCTTCCTCTCGAATCTCTTGATGAGGTCGTCGACCACCAGATTCCACAGGAGGGGCGACAAGACTCCACCTTGAGGTGTGCCTCTATGCGCTCCCTTTACCGTGGAAGCGGTGCCCCACTCAGATTGCACCCGTCTACAACTCAGGAGGTTCTTTATCCATAGGTTGATTGCTTGGTGTGTGTGGGTCGCTTCAAGGCGATCCATTATTGCGTTCGTGGCTACGTTGTTAAATGCTCCGGATATATCTACGAATACTCCTAGTGCATACTTTTTATTGTTGAGAGCCTTCTCGATGGTAGCTACTAGTCAATGTAGAGCTGTTTCCACCGATTTACCTTTGGTATAAGCGTGCTGGTTGGTTGCCATCAGTCCTCCCACCTCCTTCCTGATGTATCCGTCCAGCAGCTTTTCCAGTGTTTTTAGCATAAAAGAGGTAAGGCTTATCGGTCTGTAGTCCTTGGGACTAGCATGGCTGCACTTTCCTGCCTTTGGGAGGAAGACAACTCTAGCCGTTCTCCATTGGATAGGGATATAGCCTGTACTTAGACATGCCGAGTATATTGCGAAGAGCCATGGGATGATCGTCTCTTTGGTCGCCTGCAACATGGCTGGGAATATTCTGTCCAGTCCAGGTGCTTTGATGCCCGCAAAGGAGTCTATGGCCCATTGGATCTTCTTGTGGGTTATTAGATCTGTCGGGGGTGTTTGTTCCTCGGTTGCTAGGTCCTGATGCGTTTCAGCATCAGTGACCTCGGTGCATCCCGGGAAGTGGGCCTCCATTAGTGCTGTCAGAGCCTCTTCGCTGTCTTCTGACCACTGTCCGTTATTTAATTGTAGCTGACTCTGTATGGTGGGCTGCTTCGAGAGCAGCTTCCTGAGTCTTGCTGTTTCAGGCACTTTCTCGATGTTCGAGCAGAAGTTCCTCCACGAGCTACGTTGTGCCTTGCGTATTTCCTTCTTGTGGTCTCTGAGTAGTGTTTTGTATTCCTCATTGATGATCTCCTCATTCGCTACTCTGGCGAGTTTGAAGAGTTCCCTGAGGTTATTTCTCTTGAGGGAGAGGTCCCTATTCCACCAGAGTGGTTTGGTCCTCTTTCTCGTTCTTGATGGCGGGCATGCTCCTTGGTAGGCAGACAGAAGTTCCTTGGAGAGGGTCTCCAAGGACTTCTCTATGTCTTCCGCGGATTTCACTATTCCCGGATTCGCGAGCTTCGAGGTAACGGTCTTCCTGAACTTCTCCCAGTTTGTGTTCCGGGGGTTCCTGAAGACTGTCACCTTCGGAGTGTATTTGAATTCGCACTTGAACTGAATGTACTTATGGTCCGAGAAGGATGGTCTTTCAAGGACTCTCCATCCAGATACCAAGGTGCTCTTTCCTGTTACGAGGGTTAGATCTAGCACGTTGGACGAGGTGGGACCTACGTAAGTGTAGTCCTCTCCCACGTTTGCTACATCTATGTTATTTGATAATATAAAGTCTAGGAGTGACTCACCTCGGTCATTGATATCGGGGCTTCCCCACACACTGTGGTGGGCATTGGCGTCCGTACCAATGATGAGTTGCTGGTCTTTGGAGTCGGCTTTTTCCACCAGACTCCTTAGTTCTTCAGGTGGTGCGGGCCTGTCGTGTGCCATGTAGCAGGAGGCTACCAGAAGGCGCTTCTCCTCACTCTCCAGCATCACTACTGTCAGGTCGTCTGTGCTGTAATGAGACATAAGGTAAGCGTGGATTCCCTTTCGTACTAGTACGACGGTTCTATTCCTGCTTACCGATGTTGGGTAGAACGAGTTGTAATTTGCGAACTTCAGTCCGGCCACTGTATTGCCTGACGCAATCCAGGGCTCCTGGACCAAAGCTATATCGGCGGGCCCTTGCTCCATGGCTATGAGGAGCTCCGCCGATGCTACCTTGCTTTTATGCAGGTTGATTTGCAGCACACTCAGTTTCATGGGCGGCTGGCTCAACTGCATACGACGGGTTGACTGTAATCGTCAGGTCACCGTCCTCATCTTCCTGGGAGTTTTCAAGAGCCAGACCCTGGGCGGCCTTCACGATGGTGTCTAGACCGAGGTCCTTCTCCACCTCGCCTGCCTGCAGGGTGTGTGTGTCTGTGTCTTCGGGGCGGCGCTTCTTGAGGCGCAGGTACACACTGCCCATGCCCCACGCCATTTTCCCGTATCTGGGGTAAAGGACGTCCTCTGCGTCTTTGTTGATCTGGAGGATCACATGCTGGCCCCCCTCGTTGGGTAGTGGGCTACCAGCGTGCAGTACCTTCCAGTCTGCGGTTGGTATGTCCGGGTTTTGACGCTGAAGGAGCTTCAGCGCGCGGTCTCCTTGGATGACGATGGGGAAGAGTACCTTCGCCTTTGGAATGGACGGGATTAGCTCCCTGTCCACCACCTTCAGCTTGGCCCCCTCCCACAACGCCTCCAATTGGCAGACCGTCTGCGTCAGCCACCTCAGCGTCGGGTCGTCATTGCATTTCAGGATTTTGACCCCATTCAGCCATCCAGCGCCATCAAAAGTGGGCATGGATACTGTGGGGTCTTTCTCCATCCGTGCAAGCAGGGAGTCGACGAGCCGTGCGTGGACCAGTTTCCACTGCGCCGCCGTCATCTTCCCGTTCTCATCACGTCTGTCGATGAGAGCTACGATCAGGTGTCTCTTGGACACATCGCTGACCTTTGAAGCATTGACAGACCTCTGCTTCGCCGTTTTCGGTGGTGGTGGGGATGGTTCCGCTCTCTTGGGCCCGCGCTGCCGCTTGCCTGCCAGGGTGGCGGTGTTGTCGGTCGAGCGCTGCCTCTTGGTAGCTAGCAACTCCTCCACCTTATTTGCGTGTTCACTAGTGGAAGCCTTCATTTGAGGCAACCGTGCGTAGTATCTACGGCCCTCTTCCACCTTCAGCTCGGCCCAAGCTAGCTTGGATTTCTCCTCCGGGGAGATATCTGCCTTGCCTTGTAGCCTGCTAAAAATCTTCAGGGCCGCCTTATACTGAGCTTTTGCCCTCATCCCCTCCCTCGAACGCTTCGGCCCTTCCCTACGCGGGGAGCTGGAACCTGGTTCAGGCGAGCGGAGAAGGCATTCCTCTTCAGTTTTGCTGATGGACAGCACGCTCTCCAGGTCCGAGTCTGTCTCGACTACGGCACCTGCGCGGCTCATCCTACAGCGAATTTTTCCGGCAGTAGTATTACAACTAACGTGACCTGCTCCCGTCCCGTCAGAGGTGTGACCGCTGGCGACACGCAGAGAGGATTGCTCCTCTCCGTGCCCGCCGGTGGTAGCAGCCACGCTTCCCACCGACGTTTGGGTTGACATCCCAACCCTTGCTTTCCCTTTTGTCCCCTCCATGGTTGGCCCGAAGGTCCATGCGGCTAATGTTTTTCGGGGGAGCCACCCCCTAGCGTTTTAGGCCTGACCGCCAGGCACCTCTAGCCATGGCTCTGACCCAGCTCCCCCGACTCGAGATCGAGAGGACGCTGAATCATTGCCTTAGCTAGACGAAACAGGTATTACTACCTTAAAGCCTAAGGAATTTAACCTATGGGGAACAATACTCTGCTTACTGATGATACTACCGATATTGCTAGCAGCCCCCATTAACGTCACAAATGGAATAATACACGAAATGTCGGATAAAGCGGCAGTATATCTAGATCCACTGGGCCAAGTGGAAGTCATTGAGTTCAAATGGAATGTATACTTTGTATACTTTGATATAAAGTCATTTCTGCAAAGCAATGATCACATAAATATTATGCTGCTACAAATGAACAATGTATGCCCCAAGCTGGATAAATTCAAAATGGATTGTTTGAATGCCATCGGTAATATGCGAAGGCAAATATCGCGCATAGAAGACACAAATAAACACATATTCGGGAGTAGAAATGCGAGAGTCAAACGTGCACCATTCGGATAACCATAATGAATAAAAAAGATCGAGAAATCATGGAAAGAATCATGAAGGTGCTTTTCGCAAATCAAAATGATTCGAATTTTTTGATTAAAAACCAGACAACGATAGTCGAATCCACTCTAAATGTTTTGACACGAACTACAAAGGAAATTAACGAACAATTTAAGAATATTGAAATTCACGTTGACGAATTGACAAAGAAAATCCAGCAGAACTTCTACATATATCAAGAAACAATCAGGTTTTTTATGCTAACCAAACAACTTAGCATGGCGAATTCGGAAAGCGAAAGAATTCAAGCAGACATAGTGGGATTTCTGATCGAAATAAATCACGGAAAGCTGAACCCAGACTTAATAACTCCGACTGAAATGAATAGCGAAATTCAAGAAATAAGAGAGCATTTGCCTGAGAAGTATAAGCTACCTAGAAGAGGTACAAATGAGATACAAGCTATCTACAAATTACTCACTGCCAGTGGAGCAATACTCGACGACAATTTAATTATCAGCGTAAGCATTCTTTTGACAAACAGTCAATCATCTCGACTATATAGAATAGTTTCTATTCCTTTTAAGACAAGAGTCGTATCTCGGGTCATGCTGGATTCTTACCATGTAATGTTCGAAGCATCGTTACATCGTTACAACTGCTTTCGACGTGTATGTCTGCGAAGGGAATTGGCCATGGGCCAATGCAAATGATAATACGTGCGAAATAGCACCTCTGAAGCCATTAAATACTTATCAATGCACGTTTGTTGAAGCTAGGCCACTACCGTTTTGGGTAAAGCTAAAAAGGGACAACGACTGGCTCTTCAGGACATTCAACAAGACTTCAGCATATACACAATGCAACGGGAATCATGAGGTGATAAAAGAGTTACCACGACAAGGGATACTTTCTCTACAAGAAGGATGTACAGTTCGGTCCGGAGGAACAACGCTGTTTTCGCCAAAAAAGATTGAGAGTGAATTGTCGAAATCAGTGAACATCCCTTAACCAAGGAAATCGGGGAAATCTCAGAGTTTACCCTAAAACCACTGGGTTCAAGGGTGATCAATAACAGCAAGGAAATTTATGATCTTCAAAAGCGGATCAAGGAAATACAAAAGGAGAATATTCATCTAAGAGAACTCGACTTCCACCCAGTACACAAGTACAGCGGATCCTTCACACTATCAGTGATTATCATCATGATACTGGTACTATTCATTGTGTATCTAAAGAAGAAATACAAATCAAATAAATTAGTCACCATAACCCTGACGGACAATCCTGGCCGGCAAAATGTTCAGAATATGAACAGAACCGGACACCAGGTCACGCCGCAGTAATTACACACCCCTGGCGAACCGCGGGCAAGATGTTCATGCACATGAACAGGACCCGACAGCAGGTAGCGTCGAAAAAAAAAAAAATATACAGTCCACTTGAAGGAGGCCCACATACTCGCAGTTATCACATCTTTAGCAAACCGCGGGCAATATGTTCATAAAACATGAACAGGAACCGACACAGGCCAACCAATAAACAATACAGTCCACTTGAAGGAGGCCACTTGAGAAAAAAAGACACATAGAGTTCGACCATAAAATCATATACATGGGACGTCGAACCCAAATCTATTAACACATGTTGTTTGCATGTAGTTGGTGTCATTAGAAGGGATGAACGTGGGAGCAAGTGCCGCACATCTCTCCCTTTCTTAACGTTGGTCTTAGTTTTAATTACCTTATATTTTCCTATATATAGTGCATAAGTTTTGAAAATAAAACAGTTCGAATTTACAACTCAACTCATCAACGTCAACAATAGATAAAGTTCATATGCTCTAAAAACATATATTCCATTTGGCTGTCAGCTGGCTGCTTAGATATTATTTTAGATTTCAGTTTTTTAGTAACAAATATTATTATAATTAATTTAAAAAAAAAAATTAATTAAAAACTTTTATTTTCAATTTTTATAGTCAAAATTGAAAAATAATTCTTATTTTCAATTTTTATTTTAAAAATTAAAAATAAAAAATGCATTGAAATATCCTTTGAACCGAAGGAGCCAGATAATATAAAGACCCATATATATGATCAACGCATTAATTACGTGTGTACACTTGTATGTACATACTTATGCACATATGAATGTATAAGTTAACATTCCCCACCAGAAGTAGGCTATCAGCGGAATTCCAGAAGTGGAAGACCTCTGATGCCGCACTCGAGTGGATGGGAGGCATCAAATTACTTTGTTACATAAACATACGCTAGGGAGCTGAACGTCAGCAAGAGGCGCTGACGCTGCAGAACGTCAACCCGCTGCATGGGCAGCGCTGCCTTCTGGGGGGCAGTTTCAATTCTTTGACCTTTGATTTTTGTATCTTGGATTTAATTCCATATTTGACCGAGCCAGATGTGCCGGCTAATAAACGATTAAATTCACATCTCGTCTTTCATTGCCGTGTGCTAACCTTCGGCATTTATAACACGGGAGTATTAATAATTTAATTGGCGCCCAACGGGTCCAAGAACCCTAAATCAACGCGAGTGCAAATACGCCGCGGAACTAAAAACCACATTTTTTTATTGTTCATTGAAATAAGTGGAAAATAAATAAAAAGGAAAATCGGAAAAAAACGGTTCAGAAAATTAAAATTGTGGAAAGTATCTAAGGAAAACTTTCAAACAAATACGTATTTTTTTTGCTGGTTAAATAAGTGGAAATAAATAAAAAGAAAAGAGAACGAGACGAAACAGCGTTCAGGAAAATGAAGTGGTGGAATGTATCTATAGAAAACATACAAGCAAATACGTTTTTTTTTTGGTGTTGAAATAAGGGAAAATATCTTTCTGGTGTACCTCTCTGTGAGGAGGGAATAAAGCTAAACCACCAAGACCACAAAAACCAAAAAGTAAATTGTTTTTCTGCCACCCTCCGTGTGTGTGCCGGAAATACAAAACGAGCCAAAAGTGAAAATAAAACAGATTATTAGTTTGTGTTAAAATACTGGAAATAAATGATTCTTTCGTTTCTGGCTGTAACTGGCTGTGACCCCGTGAAAATTCCAATATACCCCCAATATACCAATACGAAAGCTGCTCCAATAGTGCCATGCACGGAGAATAAATAAAAACCAAAAGGAAGAGCTGAAGGGCAATCCCTCGCTCCAGCGGGCAGCCAAAAGAAGCTGATAGAAGTGGAACAAGGAGCTGTAGGGAAATCCCTCGCTCCCATCGGGAATCTCCAAGGAAAAAATAGGCTGAAGGGCGCTCCCTCGCCTCAAAAAAATATAAAACAAACGATACATCTGCACAGGCTTAAGGGAATTCCCTCGCCCGACTAAAACAACTCAACTAACACGCCGAAGGTACCCGACGTAAGCCGCTTAACCGGGAAATCATACAGCAGGTCTAAGATCAAGCAGCAGTCAAACCATATAAAAGAAACATGTAAGTGAATTGCTCAGGCGTTGTACATTTTCTGTGTCAGTGAAAACTTGCATAAAAATAAAATAACACAAATAAATTGGTGTCGTAATTTTTTTTTTATATTTGTCAAAAACAAAAAAGGAGAAGAAACGCTAGGTTATACATTTTACTAAGCACGGGTGATCGAAGCAAATCGCACCAAATGAGCGATAGGGAAGCCAACAACGACAGTGACGATAGCCTAACTTCCCTCATAGAGGGACTCAATTTAACGACCAGCGACAGACGACCAACACAGAAAACACCAAAAAACATGGATACTGCGACGTTCCATGAGGCCTTACAGGCCGCATTAGAAACCCAAGCCGAGGGTTTTCAGGGCCGCTTGGAGGCACTACAAAATGAGGTTGCCCAAGCAAACCAGGCTGCAGCCCAAACAAACTAAGCTGCAGCCCAAGCAAACCTGGCTGCAGCCCAAGCAAAACTGGATGCAGCCCAAGCGCACCAGGCTACTGCACTCCGAGCAGAAATGCATGAGTTGCGTCAGAAAATTAACCAATCGTGCGCAGAAACATCTGTGCCAGTGGAAGAGGTGTATAAGGACGAAATTACCCCCGGGGGCCCATGCGATCAGTCATTGGACATGGTCAAATCTTTGCCGGACTTT
Organism: Drosophila helvetica; assembly: GCA_963969585.1. NCBI lineage: Eukaryota > Metazoa > Arthropoda > Insecta > Diptera > Drosophilidae > Drosophila > Drosophila helvetica. Next base: position 23,837,784 of record OZ018403.1, on the reverse strand, counting down.
GACGGTAAGCAGGTAGAATACGTCGGCTGGCGCCAGGCAGCCTTAGCCGCATATTCTGTATTTGAGCCCTACCAAGGCGGGGCCAAGCACTTCATGGCCACGGGCATCATAAGAAACAAAGTGAGAGGAGCAGCAAACAATATTTTGTCATCCTTTAACACGGTATTGAACGTCAAGGCCATAATAAACAGGCTAGATAGCTCCTATGAGGACAAGACGCCAGTAGGGGTGATCCAGCAGAGACTGGCAACCATGAGAAAGGGGACAGACTATTACGATGCGATCGAGAAGCTAGTCTTCCTAATCACCAACAAAAATGTGATGGATCGCACCGCCAGGGCCATGGAAGAAAAATCCTTCCGAACAAACGAGCGCAAATACCAAGCGCCACAGCAGGGTAACGGGAGGCACAAACAGACCTCTAGACCCAAACTCATATAAGAGCCCTCATTATGTTAGGAGCCAAGGCACGGCCAACTACCAGCAGGGCAACACGAGCCAACAGCCAAAAGCACAAGGCCAGGGCCCCGAGCCAATGGACGTAGATCCTTCGTCCTCCAAGTTTAGACAGGCCACAGCTTACCAAAAACCAGTCGGGGCGGTTAAGCGCGCCAACGGGTTCGGGAGAAAACCAAACTCCTTAGAAGGCACGTCAGAAAACTGGCGGCAGAGGGTGGAGCATATTGCCACCTCGAGTAACCGGTCCTCGGCGGCCTACAATGAGGTCGCCACCGAGGCAGTCGCGGAGATTGAAGCCATTCATTTGGCTTCCCGGCGTCCCCCCGGTCGAATCGCCGTTCCCCGTTCACTCTATCAACGGGTCCAATAAACAAGTTCCACAAATGCACAGATGTCAACCATACCAATGTTGTTGACATCGACGCACCTCCAGCCGTAAAGGCAAACTTCATGCAAATGCTGAAGAAAAGAAGTAAGGCCTTCGCCGACCCTAACGGTGCCCTATAATACTTCGGTCGTAGCCACCATTCGCACGGTGGACGACGAACCAATTTACTCCAAGCTGTACCCCTACCCGATGGGTGTAGCTGATTTTGTAGATTCCGAGGTTAAGAGCCTCTTGAAAGACAAAATCATCCAGAAATCAAGGTCGCCATATAACAACCTCATATGGGTGGTCGACAAAAAAGGCACGGATGAAAAGGGCAATAAGAAGAAACATCTCGTAATGGACTTTCGGAAGCTCAACCAGAAAACAGTGGCCGACAAATACCCAATGCCATGCATCTCAATGATATTGGCAAATCTGGGTACAGCTAAGTATTTTACTACTCTTGACCTGAAATCCGGGTACCACCAAAAAACTTTGGCGGAACGCGATAGGGAAAAAACTTCCTTTTCCGTAAATGGAGGGAAGTATGAGTTTTGCCGACTGCCCTTCGGTCTAAGAAATGACGGTAGCATTTTCCAGAGGGCAATCGATGACATTTCCGCGAAGAAAATCGGCAAAAAGTGCTACGTCTACGTCGATGACGTAATCGTTTTCTCCAAGTCTCAGGACGAACACGTTAAACACGTCGACTGGGTACTAAAAAGCCTCTATGAAGCCAACATGAGAGTGGCTCAAGAGAAGTCGCAGTTCTTTAAGACAAGCGTGGAATACCTTGGCTTTATTGTAACTAGCCAGGGCACAAAGAGAGACCCGGAAAAGGTGAAGGCCATCCAGGAGTACGTCGAGCCGACAACGGGAGGGACCCTGAAGGACAGTGAGCTAAACTACGCTACTAAAGAGCGAGAGCTTTTGGCATTTGTGTGGTCCTTTGGAAAGTTACGCCATTATATTTACGGCGTCAAAGACATAAACGAGTTTACTGACCACCAGCCACTCACGTTCGCGGTGTCTGAGGGAAACCCCAACGCAAAAATCAAACGTTGGAAGGCACGAATCGATGAGATTGGCGCCAGGCTATTCTATAAGCCCGGAAAAAAAAACTTCGTCGCAGACGCACTGTCTCGGCAGAAAATTTGTGCGCTAGAAAGCAGCGCACCGCGGTTGGACGCAGCAACGATTCACAGTGAAGTTTCAATGACTTACACGATAGAATCGTGAGACAAACCCGTCAATTGCTTAAGGAACCAGATTATCCTAGAAGAGGCGCGCTTCCCTCTAAGGCAAATCTTCGTGCTCTTTGGGGAAAAGACGCGACACATACTACATTTTCCAAACAGGGACGATCTCATTGAGACCGTCAAGCCACTTGTGAACCCGCAAGTCGTGAACGCTATCCATTGCGAACTCCCGGTTCTAGCGTTCATACAGCATGAACTGGTAAAATCCTTTCTGTCGACAAAGTTCTGGCACTGAAAGAATCAAGTCGCCAACATTTTTGACGATGATGAGAAAAAAGAGATCATCAACGTCGAACGCAACCGGGTCCATAGAGCCGCCCAGGAAAACATTAAGCAGATAATGTCAGACTACTACCGCCCAAAAATGACGAAACTCGCAAGCAAGGTAGTCATGAATTGTCAAATTTGCTCGAAAGCAAAGTACGATAGGCACCCGAAGAAATGCTTCAGGTCGACATATTTTCGACAGACAAGAAATATTTTCTCACATGTGCGGACAAATTCTCGAAATTAGCCATAGTACAGCCAATAGCTTCCCGCACCATAGCGGATATTAAGGCTCCCCTCTTGCAGCTCATGAACATCTTTCCTAACACCAAACAGATTTATTGTGACAATTATCGTCTAATCTCTCTCGTAGTGTTCAGACGCGTTTTTTCTTTGCGCTCCGCTCATTTTTCACTTATTTTGTATAAACAGCCGGTGTTCGTCCAAAATAAACCTTTATCGAACTAACAAATTAACTTGCTAACATAAAATCTATCCTGAATCCTGCATGTCTATTTAATGTGTAAGACCTAATTTAATAAATCTTTTTTGTGTCGGTTAACAGTGTGTTTTTGTCGTTGTTTTTCGTAAGTACGCATAACATTATATTTAGCCGCTGTCAGCTTTTGTTGTTCTCTCCCTATAACCCAAACATAACTAACTGTTCTTCCTCTCTCGCTTTCGATACTTTCCGTTTAGTAGCGCTCTCTCTCTCTCATTGCAGCTGCTAAAACCCCTCTCCTCTCTCCGCTCAGTTTTTACTGATTCCGCTTCAAGCGTTTGCCTGGCACACTGATCTTATTTCCACTTCTTTTGAACTAAATTTTGGTTTCTCTATTGTATTTAAAATGGAATCCCCTATTATCTGTACGAAAAAAACCTGCAAGCAGGTGGTGCCCCTTGCTCAGCCGAGTATCCCCTGCTATCTCTGCGAAAAAGTAGTTCACGCAAAGTGCGCTGGGTACTCAGGCCTCGTGGGTGATGCAATTTCCAAACATAATGTCTTGTTCTACTGTTGTGAGGCATGCCGGGGGCTCATATAGAGATGGCCAGGTTTATGAGGCAGACGCGGAATGGCTTTATGGAGCTGATCGTAGGCTTTAAAAAGCAGTACGATCAGCTCCTAGCCATGGAGTCTCTGTTTACCAGTTTGCAACTGCTGAATGAGTCTCCTAGGCGAAAAAAGGTCACTCCGCGGGATCTGCAAGCCCCAACTGTCCCTCAGCCGCCCGTTTCCGAACAACCGACTCCGACCACTCCAATTGTGCAGCAGCCGATATCGTTTGCTCTTCTAAGGGCAACGACAGCTGCTGGGATGCAAATTCGGCAGCCGAATATATCACTTCGGAGAACGCACAACCAGAAATTTGCGTAGCGTCCGTGTTCGTCGAGTCCGCGAGCAATCGAAATATCCCGTCCACTTCGATCCCACCAACAAATATTCGACCCGGACTACAGGATATTGCCATCACAGGTAGAAGGTCTGTGGTGCCAAACCCAAGATTGGTGGTGATCACACCTACACCTAAACGACAAATTTTTGTCTCACGGCTTGCCCCTTACACCACTATTGAGGACGTTACTGCTTTTATTCAAGGCAATATACAAGCCATAAGCTTAAAGGTGGGATGAAGCTTCATTCAAAATAGGCGTCTCCCCGACTCATTTTGACACCATTTGCTCTGCCAAATTCTGGCCAGAGAACGTGGTGGTGAAGGAGTTTAAAGCAAAGAAGAAGAAGAGGCCCCCAATAACTCCTAATACTAATCAGGCCAGTGCTCCATCATCATCTTCCCAGTCCACCCATCCAAAAAACTAACTTCCTCTCCCTTAATCACCTACCAGAATGTTAGAGGCTTGCGTAGTAAGCTCAGCACTCTGTATCGGGATAGTGTCGGATTTGCATCCCATGTAATTGTGTTCACAGAGACCTGGTTAAAACCAGAAATTCTTAGTTCTGAAGTTTTGCAGGTCGGTACACAACCTTTAGAAATGACCGTTCGTCTCGACGTGCAGGTGGGGTTCTGATTGCAGTGGACTTTAACTTTACTTCGGAACATTTTACAGTCCAGATTTAACAAGAACTCGAATTCCTGTATATAAAACTGATTCTTCCCGCTTTGTCAGTCTTTATTACATGCTCGGATATTCCACCTTCTTCGGATATCGCAATTTTTGAGCAGCACTTGTCCGCCTTAAGCGCTGTTTCTTCCTCGCTATCTGAAAAAGATCATATAATATTTCTTTGGGGTTTTCAATTTGCCATGAACTGTTTGGTCTTCGGTAAACGAGTCTAATAACTTAGTGCCCATGCCACGACATGACTTTATAGACGACTTACTTGACTTATCCCTGTCTCAAGTCAACCATGTGAAAAATTCCCTGGGTCGATTGCTTGATCTGTGCTTTGTAACGGATTCGACCATAGCGTTGTTAGCCCGAGTCCCTCCCTCCTGAAGACGCCTTCCATCCAACACTTGAAGTGTCGCTCGATATAGGACCAACCGCATTGGATCGGTCGGGTAGGCTACCTCGATGTGTCCTCTTTTTGAGTCTTGTGTCCCACTTTCCTGTCCTATTAGATCTGGGAAGCACCCTTGGTTTACCAAAGAGTTATCTAGTCTAAAAAACTTAAAATCAAGACTTTACAAAAAATTTCAAAAAGTTGGCTCTCCTTCTTCTCTCTCTCGCTATGTTATGGCTCGGTCAAACTTTTCAGTCCTTAATTCCCAGTGCTATAAGAACTACCTATCTCGTTGCAAGATACGTTTTTTTCAGGACCCTAAGCAGTTTTACAGCTTCGTAAACAGTAAGCGTAAAACGTCCGCTCATCCATCCTCGCTATCATTTCTTAATACGTCGGTAAATACTGATCAGGCAATGGCCGATCTTTTTGCCCAATTCTTTCAAACAACCTATTCACAGGAATGCTACTCCGGTCAGCCGTACCCATAAGGTTTACCCAGGTCGAACGGCATCCTCAGTCCCTAGCTAAATGAAAGCTCTCTGCTTTATGATCTCCGGAAAGTTAAGCCAGTGTTTTCACCGGGTCCGGACGGAGTTCCCGGCTGTGTACTTAGGTACTGCGCCGAGTCTCTGTGTGGACCGTTGCTTAAACTATTCAGCCTGTCCATAAGCTCTTCATGCTTCCCCTCTATATGGAAGGAGTCGTTCATATTTCCTCTCCATAAGAAAGGTAGTAAGTCTGACGCGAAGAACTACAGAGGTATATCCAAGTTATCCGCAATTCCTAAAGTGTTTGAGAAAATTTTAACTCCACACCTGCAGCATCTTTGCAGATCACTTATATCTCCTGCCCAACATGGATTTATAAGGCAGAGATCAACAACCACGAATTCATTGGAGTTCACCTCCTTCAACATTAAAGGCTTCCAAGGTAATCTACAGACGGATGTCATTTACACAGATTTCAGTAAAGCATTCGACTCTGTAAACCACTCTCTCCTAGCACAAAAACTTGACCTTTTAGGGTTTTTCATCTCTTGAGATGGATTTCTAGCTACCTTTTTTCCAGATCCCAAAGAACCCTCTTCAAAAACTACCTATCTTCACCAGTTATGGTTACTTCGGGCGTACCACAGGGCAGCCATCTAGGCCCCCTACTCTTAACACTCTTAATTAATGACCTGCCTTCGGTATTAACATACTCTCGAGTACTTATGTATGCGGATGATGTTAAACTGTGTGTCCAGTTCGAGGAAAACTTATCTCACTCCATGTTGCAATCCGATCTTAATAGCTTTCAGTCATGGTGTTGTGCAAATTTGTTATACCTTAATGCTTCTGTTCAGTCGGATAATTATGCATAAGCAACATGATACATACATACATAACAATGCAGACATATTATGTAATACACATGACACTTTTACCAAAACAACAACTTCACCCGGTCAACAGGAAATATGACGACTCAGCATTATAGCTGAGTCAACAATAAACCGCCTCGGCAGCGAATTCTGCTGACAATTCGATCATTCCTCAGAAGCCAAAACACTGGTGCAATTGCTGACCATCACAATTGCCCAAATTGAGCACCTGCCAATAAAATCATTTTACATCAATATTAATTCCACATTAATTATAATTTTTACCATTGTATCATATTCTTATTAGATCAACACTTTGCTTACCTTTTGTTATCTTTAACTAGAGTTAAGTTTTTTTGAATAAAATCTGTTTCAGAAACAGTACCAAAGCTGCCTGTCACTCAATTCCCACTGCAATCATCAGAGGCTGTCGCTGTGTCTTCAGACCCTCACCTGCACATTAAGGGATACCATTTCCATCGCAATCATCAGAGGCTGTCGCCGTGTCTTCAGATCCTCAATTGCGCACCGCAGGATACCCTCTCCGCAGTCCAACTGGTTCAAGTTCTAGTTGCGACGACCTAACCGTAAACGGTTTATGTACCGTATACTATCCAGCTTCATACACGCACACACACACACATTAACATTTGGTGAACCCGACCTCAGTCATCCTTTCCATCCTGTCAACAAGGCGACAGAGAAAGGATTCGACACAAACGGCACCAGCCACATACAACAACATTGATATCAATTATCAATTTGACAATTCTGAAACATTCAGAGTACAGCCAACAGCAAGAAATCTATGTTCGATTGCTAACCAAGCGATCGACATTATCTGCTGTACGTGCGTTCCATCAACTGGAACCAGCAGAACCCCCTCCATCCAATAGGTCAAGTCTGCTTGTACTTCTTTGACCAACAACGGTTGCGATTCGGAGCGTAATCCAGCTGCAAAGCAAATAAAACACTCTCATCGGAGTCAGAAGTACAAAGAGACGAATTGACAGAATGGATAATCTACAAGAGGAACAAGCTGCCGCCACAAAGGCATTCAATATAAAGCAGGAAATTGGCGAGGAAATCTCGAAGTACATTCGAAACTTCAAAAAAGATACTCAAGAAAGGAAGCAAAAAGCTTCATACTTTCAAGACAAAATATCAGCACTCGAAAATGCATTGAATCGTTTCAAAACAAACGACTCCACAATTCGAGTGGAAGATAAAACTGACAAATACATAAACTTCTCTATTGACCTACGTAACACATATGAAAAATACGTTGCGATCTTTACTGAGAACCTGGACAAGCTGGAACAGGCATCACACAATCTTGGGGAAAGTCAGCCCATCTCCAAAGAAAATGACCTCAATCAGCAGTCAAATGTAGATTACAGCAAATTGCCTTCGCTATTTCGCCGACAAAAAGCCATAGTCGAAGCCATAAAACGCAATCTGAAACTATTTTCAGAGGCGGAAGGACGTTCCTCAAGTGATTTGATAAAATCACTATGGACTCAAGCACAAGAAGTCCATTTCAGCTTTCATGAAGAATATGAGAACCCAGTAGCAGGAGGATACTACATAAAAGCGTACCTATCACTGGAAAAAGACGTTCAAAGGGCATTGGTGAACCCAGCCACATCAAAAAATGATGACGCGCAGCTTCCTCGCATCAACATATCCACATGGGATCCAATACTGATTGCCATAATCAGAAACAAACTAGATGTCAAAAATAAGGCCTTGTATGAGCAATCATTGGGAAGCTCAACATATATACAGCCATTGGACACAATACTTCAATTCCTAGAGCAGAGAATTCGAGTTCTAGGAAGTGGTCGGAAGCCACAAACATTGAAGAAAGAGCCAAAAGGCACGGACTGCGCATCAGCAAACACAGGACATGCACAATCACCGTTATGTTCATTTTGCAAAAAGGCAAACCATCGGCTTTACGCATGCGAAGAGTTTCGCTCCAGATCTCCAGCAGAACGACTAAACTGGGTACAAAAGCAAAAAATTAGCGTTAATTGTTTTAGAACAAATCACAAAACAAACGCATGCCCAGGTCGAACCTGCCTCAAGTGCGACAAAAAACACACGCGATGCTGCATCTGGAGACAGCATCATTCGCATCCACAGAACCAAAGGCACCAATGGTTTGTGCAGCAAGTAATAATAGTTACAATCTACTGGCCACAGCAAGAGTGGCAGTAGAAGCAACCAACGGACAGGTTGCTAACTTCAGAGCATTGCTAGACTCGGGATCACAGACAAATTTGATCTCTGAACGAATGGCATCAATGTTGTCGCTTAAACTTAATAACACAACATTGCCCATCGAAGGAATTGGAGGTCAATCAAAGACCAGCAGAGCACGAGTAAATGTGCTTATAAAATCCCTTCACAGCGGTGTTACGCAAAGAATGGAGGCGTTTGTACTGCCTCAAATAATAGCAGATCAACCAGCTCAGGCACTCGATTCGGTGAACTTAAACATACCAACCAAGTTCCCACTGGCGGACCCGAACTTCCATTACCCAGGAAAAATCGACATGCTCATCGGAGCAGAACATTATTATTCCCTGCTCCTCCCAAATCAACATCACCTTAAGATAGGAGGCCCTTTGATGCAAAATACGAAATTGGGATGGATTATAGCAGGAAAAATGAAGTCTGCCTACAGTTCTTCGACCATTTGTGCAACGGGAATAAATAAACTCATGGAACGATTCTGGACTCTGGATAACCTTGAGACAGACGAAAAACCACGCACACCGCTCGAGACACAATGCGAAGCTCATTTCTTAGAAAATTTACAAACTGCAGCTGATGGCCAGCTTATAGTGAAACTCCCATTTTCCGAACACCTTTCAGTCCTTGGGGGTCTTTGGAAATTGCAACTAAAAGATTTCTGGCACTAGAGCGACGGACTTCACCAGACACTTGGAAGAGCTATGTGGAGTTCATGAACGAAAATGAAGATCTAGGACACATGAAGTTGGTCCCAGCATCATACATTCCGGAAAGGCATTACTTCATACCACATCACTGTGTGCTCAAACCCGAAAGTACCACAACAAAGCTGCAAGTGGTATTTGATGCATCATGCAAATCAGCAAGCGGAAAGTCCCTGAACGACATTCTACATGCTGGACCCACAGTTCAGTGTGAACTTCTGTCCATTCTATTACGATTTCGGACTCATAAATACGTATTCACAGCGGACATAGAAAAGATGTACCGACAAGTGTGGATAAATCCGGAGGATCAATTCCATCAGATGATCGTCTGGAGAAACAATCCATCTGAGGACATCAAGTACTAAAGGCTAACAACTGTCACATACAGGACAACAGCTGCTCCGTTTCTGGCAACCAAATGTCTGGATCACTTGACAATACAAAACAAGGACAGACTACCAGTAGGATCATCAACATTAAAGAATGATTTCTACGTCAACGATTGTCTTACTGGGGTAAACACGATTCCAGAAGCGATCCAAGTGCAACAAGAACTCACAAAGATATTGTCACCTCGCGGATTTAAACTCCGCAAATGGTGCTCCAACAATGAGCAACTTCTTCAAGGAATCCCCAAAGAGGACATTGTAAGCGATGTCAAACTGGGAGAGACACTAGATCACTACAGCGTGAAAACTCTAAGTCTTATCTGAATGCTAAAGAAGGATCAACTACGCGGAAGAACCCATAAAAGCCAAGCTGCACGCATCACAAAACGAGTGGTATGCTCCGAGCTAGCCCAAGTCTTTGACCCATTAGGACTTTTTGCACCGGTGGTGGTCAAGGCCAAGATCTTCATGCAACAACTTTGGGAGTTAAAGCTGGACTGGGATGACGAATTGCCACTACAGCTCCAACACGAATGGAAAGACTACCGTGAAAACCTACAAGCATTGAACGATATGCAGATTCCCCGGCATGTCTATGACGGCAAGGTTCCAGTTACCCAAGAACTACACACTTTTGTAGACGCATCAGAAAGAGCCTATGACGCATCAATATACGCACGCGCTACATACAAAAACAACCAAGTGTCAGTGCGACTGCTCTGCTCCAAGTCTCGTGTGGCACCGACAGCCAAGCAAACAATACCTCGGTTAGAACTTTGCGCGGCAGTCCTTGGTGCCGAACTCACACACCGAGTCCGAACGGATCTTCATATGGACATTAACACGGTTTCAGGATTTTTTTGGACTGACTCCACCATTGTGCTATCCTGGATTAACGCACGGGCATCGACATACCATTCGTTTGTAGCAAATCGAATAGTCAAAATACAGGCATTGTCTAATTAACTACAATGGCGTCACGTTTCATCAACCAATAACTCAGCCGATGTACTGTCAAGAGGAATTGCAGCAAGCAGATAAGCGGATCACAATCTGTGGTTATACGGACCGCTAGTCCTCCACGGATCCCGAGGAAAATGGCCGACAGCAACAATCAGTGAGCCTACTAATCTCGAGAGAAAGGCGAAGCATGCCAGCTTGCCAATCACACCCAGCGCACTTGGAGAAGAACTATACACATGCAGACATAGCAACTCCTTTTACAAGCTTCAACGCATTGTAGCATACATGTTACGCTTTTGCTACAAAACCAATAGAGCGGCTACAACGACACTCTGCACAGGAGAACTATCCAACAATTCGAGTTTACCGCAGACTTAAGGCAGCTACAACGCTATAAGATTGTGGACAAAAAAAGCTCGATCATATCGTTATCTCCCATACTAGAAGAAGATGGGCTCATCCGAGTTGGCGGTAGACTAGAAGAAGCTCTACTTCCGTACAACGCTAAACATCAAATTCTACTGCCATACAATGATCCGATAGTCAAAATAATTCTGCGAGAACTCCATGAGGAGAACATGCATTGCGGTGCCAAAGCCCTTAGGGCAATAGCAAGACAACAGTATTGGATCATCAACGACAAAGCGAAGGCTAGAAACATCATTTACAGCTGTGTTAGATGCACCAGAGCCAGACCAAAGCTAATGAACCAGATTATGGGCAATCTTCCAGCACAAAGAGTCACACAAGCACGCCCATTTCTTAATGCAGGCGTTGACTACTGTGGACCGATTGCGATCCACCATAATATCCGAGGAAAAAGGCCAGACAAGGCATACATCGCCGTGTTCTGCTGCTTTTCCACAAAGGCAGTGCACCTAGAATTGGTGAGCGACCTAACCACAGATGCATTCTTGGCAGCTCTCCGTCGATTCTTAAGCAGGCGTGGGAAATGCCAGACTATTCATTGCGACAATGCAACCAACTTCATAGGTGCAAACAATCAACTGAAGGAATTAAAAGAAGCCATCTTCAGCGGAAAGGCACATGATCTTATAACGAATCACTGCAACAAAAGACAAGTGGACTTCAAATTCATTCCTCCCCGGGCCCCATCGTTTGGAGGCCTTTGGGAAGCTGCGGTTAAATCAGCAAAAAAGCTGTTGATCACAACCACAAACACAGTATCCTTGACATTTGAGGAACTAAACACAGTAATAATTGAAATTGAAGCAATTCTCACTTCTCGACCCATTACTCCAATGTCAAACGATCCAACTGACATAACAGCGCTCACCCCAGGACACTTTTTGATTGGTGAACCATTGACAACACCACCGGACGTCAACACTGAGCATCAAGAAAAAACACTGGTAAAGCGCTGGGAATTGGTATCACGCTTAAAACATTCATTCTGGAAACAATGGTCTATGGAATACCTCCAAGAACTACAAACACGGCACAAGTGGAAAACCGCTTCACCAAACGTGCCCGAAGGACTACTTGTTTTGGTGAAGGAAGACAACCATCCAGTAATGAAGTGGCCAATGGGTTGCATCATTAAGACCTATCCTGGACAAGACAATCACGTCCGAGTGGTTGATGTTAAAACAGCATCAGGGGTATACAAGCGCTCCATCACTCGTCTAGCACAGTTATTTCCAGAAGACGTGGCGATCAAACGCTCCATCACCGTCACCAACGACATGGCAAGGCCTGATGAGCCACCACCACAGCGCAAAAAGGCAGTTGCACCTTCAATAATATCAACATTGCTAGTGATGCTCAGGCTTCCATTAGCGTTGTCACAGTCAATAAATGTGACACAATTCGCGACCAAACCTGGAATATTCTATGAGAAAATTGGAACCCCAAGAATTACAACGTCTGAATGGACCATGATCATATACTATGACTTGGATCCATATTGGAAAGATATGCAAGTAATGTCCATCGGAATGTCCGAACTAAGATACATGTGCCCGGAACTAAAAAATGTTCCAGCGTGCAATTCCATATTTCAACATTTTCAACATTTGTACAATGAGCTACAAACAGGAAATATGTTAATGAAAACCTCTCGACAACGCCGATCACCGCTTGATATAGTAGGAAACGTGGCAAACAATTTGTTCGGTGTTCTTGACTCCAAATACGCTGAGAAAATGGCCGAAGTAATCGAAAAGGTAAAAACAAACGAAGACTTTCTACTACATCTACTGCGAAATCAAACCTCGATTATCGACTCCACAATCAATGTTGTCAGGAAAGAAAAGTCAGCAACGGACAATCGCCTGAAGGTGTTAGAACGGCAAGTGGCTACCATCAACAAAGAAAGAGGAACATATCACGGCGATCATCTCACTCAAAATGTCATTCATCTATACAGAATCATGCTGGCCGGAGGAACACCAACTGCAATCCACGTCGTATTCAAGGTAACGCTACCTCTAGTTTCAACTAGCATCAACCCAATTCCTACCTGGGACTCAACAAGTTGGAGTTTGTTCGATCTCAAAACAACTGTAATTACAGTAAACACACATCGAGATCAGTTCATGGGTTTTACTCCAGAAGAATATCGACGCTGCTTCAGACTGCCCAACGAAGAATTCATCTGTTTTGACCATCAAACGGTTTTTAATGTTGATAATCGCTGCGAGTTCCACTTGTTTAACAAAAATCAATCTACACTCGATTTGGAGACATAAGTTCAGCGGTGACATCTCCTTAACCACCAATGGTACACCAGCTGAACCAGACTTCAGACTATCTCCAAGAACTTGATGATCTACGCCAGCAACTAGCAGCAATCAATCAGCACAAGCTGCCACACCATATCACCGCAGTGCAGCACCACCAAATTGCTGCCTATACTGCCGTAGCCATGTCAATTCTATTGATTATTGGCTACATTTTCCGGAAGAAGAATCACTCATGGAAGCCACGGACAGCAACCCAAGAGCATTGCGGATCTTCAGCTCCTACCCCAAGGTCACGCCAATTTTCCATCAACTTAGGCGATGGTTGAACACCAGTTCAACGGCCGGGAGAATGTTCAGTCGGAGAATTATGCATAAGCAACATGATACATACATACATAACAATGCAGACATATTATGTAATACACATGACACTTTTACCAAAACAACAACTTCACCCGGTCAACAGGAAATATGACGACTCAGCATTATAGCTGAGTCAACAATAAACCGCCTCGGCACGAATTCTGCTGACAATTCGATCATTCCTCAGACGCCAAAACACTGGTGCAATTGCTGACCATCACAATTGCCCAAATTGAGCACCTGCCAATAAAATCATATTACATCAATATTAATTCCACATTAATTAAAATTTTTACCATTGTATCAGATTCTTATTAGATCAACGCTTTTTGTACCTTTTGTTACCTATAAATTGAGTTAAGTTTTGTTGAATAAAATCAGTATCAGAAACATTACCAAAGCTGCCTGTCACTCAATTCCCACTGCAATAATCAGAAGCTGTCGCTGTGTCTTCAGACCCATACAACAACATTGATATCAATTATCAATTTGGCAATTCTGAAACATTCAGAGTACAGCCAACAGCAAGAAATCTATGTTCGATTGCTAACCAAGCGATCGACATTATCTGCTGTACGTGCGTTCCATCAACTGGAATCAGCAGAACCCCCTCCATCCAATAGGTCAAGTCTGCTTGTACTTCTTTGACCAACAACGGTTGCGATTCGGAGCGTAATCCAGCTGCAAAGCAAATAAAACACTCCCATCGGGTCAGAAGTACAAAGAGACGAATTGACAGAATGGATAATCTACAGGAGGAACAAGCTGCCGCCACAAAGGCATTCAATATAAAGCAGGAAATTGGCGAGGAAATCTCGAAGTACATTCGAAACTTCAAAAAAGATACTCAAGAAAGGAAGCAAAAAGCTTCATACTTTCAAGACAAAATATCAGCACTCGAAAATGCATTGAATCGTTTCAACACAAACGACTCCACAATTCGAGTGGAAGATAAAACTGACAAATACATAAAGTTCTCTATTGACCTACGTAACACATATGAAAAATACGTTGCGATCTTTACTGAGAACCTGGACAAGCTGGAACAGGCATCACACAATCTTGGGGAAAGTCAGCCCATCTCCAAAGAAAATGACCTCAATCAGCAGTCAAATGTAGATTACAGCAAATTGCCTTCGCTATTTCGCCGACAAAAAGCCATAGTCGAAGCCATAAAACGCAATCTGAAACTATTTTCAGAGGCGGAAGGACGTTCCTCAAGTGATTTGATAAAATCACTATGGACTCAAGCACAAGAAGTCCATTTCAGCTTTCATGAAGGATATGAGAACCCAGTAGCAGGAGGATACGACATAAAAGCGTACCTATCACTGGAAAAAGACGTTCAAAGGGCATTGGTGAACCCAGCCACATCAAAAAATTATGACGCGCAGCTTCCTCGCATCAACATATCCACATGGGATCCAATACTGATTGCCATAATCAGAAACAAACTAGATGTCAAAAATAAGGCCTTGTATGAGCAATCATTGGGAAGCTCAACATATATACAGCCATTGGACACAATACTTCAATTCCTAGAGCAGAGAATTCGAGTTCTAGGAAGTGGTCGGAAGCCACAAACATTGAAGAAAGAGCCAAAAGGCACGGACTGCGCATCAGCAAACACAGGACATGCACAATCACCGTTATGTTCATTTTGCAAAAAGACAAACCATCGCCATTACGCATGCGAAGAGTTTCGCTTCAGATCTTCAGCAGAACGACTTAACTGGGTACAAAAGCAAAAAATGTGCGTTAATTGTTTCAGAACAAATCACAAAACAAACGCATGCCCAGGTCGAACTTGCCTCAAGTGCGACAAAAAACACAACACGATGCTGCATCTGGAGACAGCATCATTCGCATCCACAGAACCAAAGGCACCAATGGTTTGTGCAGCAAGTAATAATAGTTACAATCTACTGGCCACAGCAAGAGTGGCAGTAGAAGCTACCAACGGACAGGTTGCTAACTTCAGAGCATTGCTAGACTCGGGATCACAGACAAATTTGATCTCTGAACGAATGGCATCAATGTTGTCGCTTAAACTTAATAACACAACATTGCCCATCGAAGGAATTGGAGGTCAATCAAAGACCAGCAGAGCACGAGTTAATGTGCTTATAAAATCCCTTCACAGCGGTGTTACGCAAAGAATGGAGGCGTTTGTACTGCCTCAAATAATAGCAGATCAACCAGCTCAGGCACTCGATTCGGTGAACTTAAACATACCAACCAAGTTCCCACTGGCGGACCCGAACTTCCATTACCCAGGAAAAATCGACATGCTCATCGGAGCAGAACATTATTATTCCCTGCTCCTCCCAAATCAACATCACCTTAAGATAGGAGGCCCTTTGATGCAAAATACGAAATTGGGATGGATTATAGCAGGAAAAATGAAGTCTGCTTACAGTTCTTCGCACATTTGTGCATCGGGAATAAATGAACTTGTTTGAGATGCCAAGCTTTTTTGGCACCTATTTATGTCCAGACACAAAATGAGGACGATTGTTTAAAGGTTTAATATTTATTTATACAGGCGGCTAGCAGAAGGCAATTGCTTGCTCTTTGCCCAGCCAGATAAATGTACACGAGATCATATGCAACCATTGCGCAGAGAGATTAGCATAGCACTAAATTCCGCAACGTCGGCACATCAATCTAGAGCCGAAACGGCGGCTGCGGCGAGCCCTTAGCATACCGAGAGAGCGCAGCAGCGCTGCCGAACGTTAGCGTTTACATGTGTATGTTGTTGTATTAATTTTAAGTACAGTGGGTTCTAATTATGATGATGCTGCTGGCCCGAACAGAACTCATGGAACGATTCTGGACTCTGGATAACCTTGAGACAGACGAAAAACCACGCACACCGCTCGAGACACAATGCGAAGCTCATTTCTTAGAAAATTTACAAACTGCAGCTGATAGCCGGCTTATAGTGAAACTCCCATTTTCCGAACACTCTTCAGCCCTGGGGGGGTATTTGGAAATTGCAACTAAAAGATTTCTGGAACTAGAGCCACGGACTTCACCAGACACTTGGAAGAGCTATGTGGAGTTCATGAACGAATATGAAGATCTAGGACACATGAAGTTGGTCCCAGCATCATACATTCCGGAAAGGCATTACTTCATACCACATCACTGTGTGCTCAAACCCGAAAGTACCACAACAAAGCTGCAAGTGGTATTTGATGCATCATGCAAATCAGCAAGCGGAAAGTCCCTGAACGACATTCTACATGCTGGACCCACAGTTCAGTGTGAACTTCTGTCCATTCTATTACGATTTCGGACTCATAAATACGTATTCACAGCGGACATAGAAAAGATGTACCGACAAGTGTGGATAAATCCGGAGGATCAATTCCATCAGATGATCGTCTGGAGAAACAATCCATCTGAGGACATCAAGTACTAAAGGCTAACAACTGTCACATACAGGACAACAGCTGCTCCGTTTCTGGCAACCAAATGTCTGGATCACTTGACAATACAAAACAAGGACAGACTACCAGTAGGATCATCAACATTAAAGAATGATTTCTACGTCAACGATTGTCTTACTGGGGTAAACACGATTCCAGAAGCGATCCAAGTGCAACAAGAACTCACAAAGATATTGTCACCTCGCGGATTTAAACTCCGCAAATGGTGCTCCAACAATGAGCAACTTCTTCAAGGAATCCCCAAAGAGGACATTGTAAGCGATGTCAAACTGGGAGAGACACTAGATCACTACAGCGTGAAAACTCTAAGTCTTATCTGAATGCTAAAGAAGGATCAACTACGCGGAAGAACCCATAAAAGCCAAGCTGCACGCATCACAAAACGAGTGGTATGCTCCGAGCTAGCCCAAGTCTTTGACCCATTAGGACTTTTTGCACCGGTGGTGGTCAAGGCCAAGATCTTCATGCAACAACTTTGGGAGTTAAAGCTGGACTGGGATGACGAATTGCCACTACAGCTCCAACACGAATGGAAAGACTACCGTGAAAACCTACAAGCATTGAACGATATGCAGATTCCCCGGCATGTCTATGACGGCAAGGTTCCAGTTACCCAAGAACTACACACTTTTGTAGACGCATCAGAAAGAGCCTATGACGCATCAATATACGCACGCGCTACATACAAAAACAACCAAGTGTCAGTGCGACTGCTCTGCTCCAAGTCTCGTGTGGCACCGACAGCCAAGCAAACAATACCTCGGTTAGAACTTTGCGCGGCAGTCCTTGGTGCCGAACTCACACACCGAGTCCGAACGGATCTTCATATGGACATTAACACGGTTTCAGGATGTTTTTGGACTGACTCCACCATTGTGCTATCCTGGATTAACGCACGGGCATCGACATACCATTCGTTTGTAGCAAATCGAATAGTCAAAATACAGGCATTGTCTAATTAACTACAATGGCGTCACGTTTCATCAACCAATAACTCAGCCGATGTACTGTCAAGAGGAATTGCAGCAAGCAGATAAGCGGATCACAATCTGTGGTTATACGGACCGCTAGTCCTCCACGGATCCCGAGGAAAATGGCCGACAGCAACAATCAGTGAGCCTACTAATCTCGAGAGAAAGGCGAAGCATGCCAGCTTGCCAATCACACCCAGCGCACTTGGAGAAGAACTATACACATGCAGACATAGCAACTCCTTTTACAAGCTTCAACGCATTGTAGCATACATGTTACGCTTTTGCTACAAAACCAATAGAGCGGCTACAACGACACTCTGCACAGGAGAACTATCCAACAATTCGAGTTTACCGCAGACTTAAGGCAGCTACAACGCTATAAGATTGTGGACAAAAAAAGCTCGATCATATCGTTATCTCCCATACTAGAAGAAGATGGGCTCATCCGAGTTGGCGGTAGACTAGAAGAAGCTCTACTTCCGTACAACGCTAAACATCAAATTCTACTGCCATACAATGATCCGATAGTCAAAATAATTCTGCGAGAACTCCATGAGGAGAACATGCATTGCGGTGCCAAAGCCCTTAGGGCAATAGCAAGACAACAGTATTGGATCATCAACGACAAAGCGAAGGCTAGAAACATCATTTACAGCTGTGTTAGATGCACCAGAGCCAGACCAAAGCTAATGAACCAGATTATGGGCAATCTTCCAGCACAAAGAGTCACACAAGCACGCCCATTTCTTAATGCAGGCGTTGACTACTGTGGACCGATTGCGATCCACCATAATATCCGAGGAAAAAGGCCAGACAAGGCATACATCGCCGTGTTCTGCTGCTTTTCCACAAAGGCAGTGCACCTAGAATTGGTGAGCGACCTAACCACAGATGCATTCTTGGCAGCTCTCCGTCGATTCTTAAGCAGGCGTGGGAAATGCCAGATTATTCATTGCGACAATGCAACCAACTTCATAGGTGCAAACAATCAACTGAAGGAATTAAAAGAAGCCATCTTCAGCGGAAAGGCACATGATCTTATAACGAATCACTGCAACAAAAGACAAGTGGACTTCAAATTCATTCCTCCCCGGGCCCCATCGTTTGGAGGCCTTTGGGAAGCTGCGGTTAAATCAGCAAAAAAGCTGTTGATCACAACCACAAACACAGTATCCTTGACATTTGAGGAACTAAACACAGTAATAATTGAAATTGAAGCAATTCTCACTTCTCGACCCATTACTCCAATGTCAAACGATCCAACTGACATAACAGCGCTCACCCCAGGACACTTTTTGATTGGTGAACCATTGACAACACCACCGGACGTCAACACTGAGCATCAAGAAAAAACACTGGTAAAGCGCTGGGAATTGGTATCACGCTTAAAACATTCATTCTGGAAACAATGGTCTATGGAATACCTCCAAGAACTACAAACACGGCACAAGTGGAAAACCGCTTCACCAAACGTGCCCGAAGGACTACTTGTTTTGGTGAAGGAAGACAACCATCCAGTAATGAAGTGGCCAATGGGTTGCATCATTAAGACCTATCCTGGACAAGACAATCACGTCCGAGTGGTTGATGTTAAAACAGCATCAGGGGTATACAAGCGCTCCATCACTCGTCTAGCACAGTTATTTCCAGAAGACGTGGCGATCAAACGCTCCATCACCGTCACCAACGACATGGCAAGGCCTGATGAGCCACCACCACAGCGCAAAAAGGCAGTTGCACCTTCAATAATATCAACATTGCTAGTGATGCTCAGGCTTCCATTAGCGTTGTCACAGTCAATAAATGTGACACAATTCGCGACCAAACCTGGAATATTCTATGAGAAAATTGGAACCCCAAGAATGACAACGTCTGAATGGACCATGATCATATACTATGACTTGGATCCATATTGGAAAGATATGCAAGTAATGTCCATCGGAATGTCCGAACTAAGATACATGTGCCCGGAACTAAAAAATGTTCCAGCGTGCAATTCCATATTTCAACATTTTCAACATTTGTACAATGAGCTACAAACAGGAAATATGTTAATGAAAACCTCTCGACAACGCCGATCACCGCTTGATATAGTAGGAAACGTGGCAAACAATTTGTTCGGTGTTCTTGACTCCAAATACGCTGAGAAAATGGCCGAAGTAATCGAAAAGGTAAAAACAAACGAAGACTTTCTACTACATCTACTGCGAAATCAAACCTCGATTATCGACTCCACAATCAATGTTGTCAGGAAAGAAAAGTCAGCAACGGACAATCGCCTGAAGGTGTTAGAACGGCAAGTGGCTACCATCAACAAAGAAAGAGGAACATATCACGGCGATCATCTCACTCAAAATGTCATTCATCTATACAGAATCATGCTGGCCGGAGGAACACCAACTGCAATCCACGTCGTATTCAAGGTAACGCTACCTCTAGTTTCAACTAGCATCAACCCAATTCCTACCTGGGACTCAACAAGTTGGAGTTTGTTCGATCTCAAAACAACTGTAATTACAGTAAACACACATCGAGATCAGTTCATGGGTTTTACTCCAGAAGAATATCGACGCTGCTTCAGACTGCCCAACGAAGAATTCATCTGTTTTGACCATCAAACGGTTTTTAATGTTGATAATCGCTGCGAGTTCCACTTGTTTAACAAAAATCAATCTACACTCGATTTGGAGACATAAGTTCAGCGGTGACATCTCCTTAACCACCAATGGTACACCAGCTGAACCAGACTTCAGACTATCTCCAAGAACTTGATGATCTACGCCAGCAACTAGCAGCAATCAATCAGCACAAGCTGCCACACCATATCACCGCAGTGCAGCACCACCAAATTGCTGCCTATACTGCCGTAGCCATGTCAATTCTATTGATTATTGGCTACATTTTCCGGAAGAAGAATCACTCATGGAAGCCACGGACAGCAACCCAAGAGCATTGCGGATCTTCAGCTCCTACCCCAAGGTCACGCCAATTTTCCATCAACTTAGGCGATGGTTGAACACCAGTTCAACGGCCGGGAGAATGTTCAGTCGGAGAATTATGCATAAGCAACATGATACATACATACATAACAATGCAGACATATTATGTAATACACATGACACTTTTACCAAAACAACAACTTCACCCGGTCAACAGGAAATATGACGACTCAGCATTATAGCTGAGTCAACAATAAACCGCCTCGGCACGAATTCTGCTGACAATTCGATCATTCCTCAGACGCCAAAACACTGGTGCAATTGCTGACCATCACAATTGCCCAAATTGAGCACCTGCCAATAAAATCATATTACATCAATATTAATTCCACATTAATTAAAATTTTTACCATTGTATCAGATTCTTATTAGATCAACGCTTTTTGTACCTTTTGTTACCTATAAATTGAGTTAAGTTTTGTTGAATAAAATCAGTATCAGAAACATTACCAAAGCTGCCTGTCACTCAATTCCCACTGCAATAATCAGAAGCTGTCGCTGTGTCTTCAGACCCATACAACAACATTGATATCAATTATCAATTTGGCAATTCTGAAACATTCAGAGTACAGCCAACAGCAAGAAATCTATGTTCGATTGCTAACCAAGCGATCGACATTATCTGCTGTACGTGCGTTCCATCAACTGGAATCAGCAGAACCCCCTCCATCCAATAGGTCAAGTCTGCTTGTACTTCTTTGACCAACAACGGTTGCGATTCGGAGCGTAATCCAGCTGCAAAGCAAATAAAACACTCCCATCGGGTCAGAAGTACAAAGAGACGAATTGACAGAATGGATAATCTACAGGAGGAACAAGCTGCCGCCACAAAGGCATTCAATATAAAGCAGGAAATTGGCGAGGAAATCTCGAAGTACATTCGAAACTTCAAAAAAGATACTCAAGAAAGGAAGCAAAAAGCTTCATACTTTCAAGACAAAATATCAGCACTCGAAAATGCATTGAATCGTTTCAACACAAACGACTCCACAATTCGAGTGGAAGATAAAACTGACAAATACATAAAGTTCTCTATTGACCTACGTAACACATATGAAAAATACGTTGCGATCTTTACTGAGAACCTGGACAAGCTGGAACAGGCATCACACAATCTTGGGGAAAGTCAGCCCATCTCCAAAGAAAATGACCTCAATCAGCAGTCAAATGTAGATTACAGCAAATTGCCTTCGCTATTTCGCCGACAAAAAGCCATAGTCGAAGCCATAAAACGCAATCTGAAACTATTTTCAGAGGCGGAAGGACGTTCCTCAAGTGATTTGATAAAATCACTATGGACTCAAGCACAAGAAGTCCATTTCAGCTTTCATGAAGAATATGAGAACCCAGTAGCAGGAGGATACGACATAAAAGCGTACCTATCACTGGAAAAAGACGTTCAAAGGGCATTGGTGAACCCAGCCACATCAAAAAATTATGACGCGCAGCTTCCTCGCATCAACATATCCACATGGGATCCAATACTGATTGCCATAATCAGAAACAAACTAGATGTCAAAAATAAGGCCTTGTATGAGCAATCATTGGGAAGCTCAACATATATACAGCCATTGGACACAATACTTCAATTCCTAGAGCAGAGAATTCGAGTTCTAGGAAGTGGTCGGAAGCCACAAACATTGAAGAAAGAGCCAAAAGGCACGGACTGCGCATCAGCAAACACAGGACATGCACAATCACCGTTATGTTCATTTTGCAAAAAGACAAACCATCGCCATTACGCATGCGAAGAGTTTCGCTTCAGATCTTCAGCAGAACGACTTAACTGGGTACAAAAGCAAAAAATGTGCGTTAATTGTTTCAGAACAAATCACAAAACAAACGCATGCCCAGGTCGAACTTGCCTCAAGTGCGACAAAAAACACAACACGATGCTGCATCTGGAGACAGCATCATTCGCATCCACAGAACCAAAGGCACCAATGGTTTGTGCAGCAAGTAATAATAGTTACAATCTACTGGCCACAGCAAGAGTGGCAGTAGAAGCTACCAACGGACAGGTTGCTAACTTCAGAGCATTGCTAGACTCGGGATCACAGACAAATTTGATCTCTGAACGAATGGCATCAATGTTGTCGCTTAAACTTAATAACACAACATTGCCCATCGAAGGAATTGGAGGTCAATCAAAGACCAGCAGAGCACGAGTTAATGTGCTTATAAAATCCCTTCACAGCGGTGTTACGCAAAGAATGGAGGCGTTTGTACTGCCTCAAATAATAGCAGATCAACCAGCTCAGGCACTCGATTCGGTGAACTTAAACATACCAACCAAGTTCCCACTGGCGGACCCGAACTTCCATTACCCAGGAAAAATCGACATGCTCATCGGAGCAGAACATTATTATTCCCTGCTCCTCCCAAATCAACATCACCTTAAGATAGGAGGCCCTTTGATGCAAAATACGAAATTGGGATGGATTATAGCAGGAAAAATGAAGTCTGCCTACAGTTCTTCGACCATTTGTGCAACGGGAATAAATAAACTCATGGAACGATTCTGGACTCTGGATAACCTTGAGACAGACGAAAAACCACGCACACCGCTCGAGACACAATGCGAAGCTCATTTCTTAGAAAATTTACAAACTGCAGCTGATGGCCAGCTTATAGTGAAACTCCCATTTTCCGAACACCTTTCAGTCCTTGGGGGTCTTTGGAAATTGCAACTAAAAGATTTCTGGCACTAGAGCGACGGACTTCACCAGACACTTGGAAGAGCTATGTGGAGTTCATGAACGAAAATGAAGATCTAGGACACATGAAGTTGGTCCCAGCATCATACATTCCGGAAAGGCATTACTTCATACCACATCACTGTGTGCTCAAACCCGAAAGTACCACAACAAAGCTGCAAGTGGTATTTGATGCATCATGCAAATCAGCAAGCGGAAAGTCCCTGAACGACATTCTACATGCTGGACCCACAGTTCAGTGTGAACTTCTGTCCATTCTATTACGATTTCGGACTCATAAATACGTATTCACAGCGGACATAGAAAAGATGTACCGACAAGTGTGGATAAATCCGGAGGATCAATTCCATCAGATGATCGTCTGGAGAAACAATCCATCTGAGGACATCAAGTACTAAAGGCTAACAACTGTCACATACAGGACAACAGCTGCTCCGTTTCTGGCAACCAAATGTCTGGATCACTTGACAATACAAAACAAGGACAGACTACCAGTAGGATCATCAACATTAAAGAATGATTTCTACGTCAACGATTGTCTTACTGGGGTAAACACGATTCCAGAAGCGATCCAAGTGCAACAAGAACTCACAAAGATATTGTCACCTCGCGGATTTAAACTCCGCAAATGGTGCTCCAACAATGAGCAACTTCTTCAAGGAATCCCCAAAGAGGACATTGTAAGCGATGTCAAACTGGGAGAGACACTAGATCACTACAGCGTGAAAACTCTAAGTCTTATCTGAATGCTAAAGAAGGATCAACTACGCGGAAGAACCCATAAAAGCCAAGCTGCACGCATCACAAAACGAGTGGTATGCTCCGAGCTAGCCCAAGTCTTTGACCCATTAGGACTTTTTGCACCGGTGGTGGTCAAGGCCAAGATCTTCATGCAACAACTTTGGGAGTTAAAGCTGGACTGGGATGACGAATTGCCACTACAGCTCCAACACGAATGGAAAGACTACCGTGAAAACCTACAAGCATTGAACGATATGCAGATTCCCCGGCATGTCTATGACGGCAAGGTTCCAGTTACCCAAGAACTACACACTTTTGTAGACGCATCAGAAAGAGCCTATGACGCATCAATATACGCACGCGCTACATACAAAAACAACCAAGTGTCAGTGCGACTGCTCTGCTCCAAGTCTCGTGTGGCACCGACAGCCAAGCAAACAATACCTCGGTTAGAACTTTGCGCGGCAGTCCTTGGTGCCGAACTCACACACCGAGTCCGAACGGATCTTCATATGGACATTAACACGGTTTCAGGATGTTTTTGGACTGACTCCACCATTGTGCTATCCTGGATTAACGCACGGGCATCGACATACCATTCGTTTGTAGCAAATCGAATAGTCAAAATACAGGCATTGTCTAATTAACTACAATGGCGTCACGTTTCATCAACCAATAACTCAGCCGATGTACTGTCAAGAGGAATTGCAGCAAGCAGATAAGCGGATCACAATCTGTGGTTATACGGACCGCTAGTCCTCCACGGATCCCGAGGAAAATGGCCGACAGCAACAATCAGTGAGCCTACTAATCTCGAGAGAAAGGCGAAGCATGCCAGCTTGCCAATCACACCCAGCGCACTTGGAGAAGAACTATACACATGCAGACATAGCAACTCCTTTTACAAGCTTCAACGCATTGTAGCATACATGTTACGCTTTTGCTACAAAACCAATAGAGCGGCTACAACGACACTCTGCACAGGAGAACTATCCAACAATTCGAGTTTACCGCAGACTTAAGGCAGCTACAACGCTATAAGATTGTGGACAAAAAAAGCTCGATCATATCGATATCTCCCATACTAGAAGAAGATGGGCTCATCCGAGTTGGCGGTAGACTAGAAGAAGCTCTACTTCCGTACAACGCTAAACATCAAATTCTACTGCCATACAATGATCCGATAGTTAAAATAATTCTGCGAGAACTCCATGAGGAGAACATGCATTGCGGTGCCAAAGCCCTTAGGGCAATAGCAAGACAACAGTATTGGATCATCAACGACAAAGCGAAGGCTAGAAACATCATTTACAGCTGTGTTAGATGCACCAGAGCCAGACCAAAGCTAATGAACCAGATTATGGGCAATCTTCCAGCACAAAGAGTCACACAAGCACGCCCATTTCTTAATGCAGGCGTTGACTACTGTGGACCGATTGCGATCCACCATAATATCCGAGGAAAAAGGCCAGACAAGGCATACATCGCCGTGTTCTGCTGCTTTTCCACAAAGGCAGTGCACCTAGAATTGGTGAGCGACCTAACCACAGATGCATTCTTGGCAGCTCTCCGTCGATTCTTAAGCAGGCGTGGGAAATGCCAGACTATTCATTGCGACAATGCAACCAACTTCATAGGTGCAAACAATCAACTGAAGGAATTAAAAGAAGCCATCTTCAGCGGAAAGGCACATGATCTTATAACGAATCACTGCAACAAAAGACAAGTGGACTTCAAATTCATTCCTCCCTGGGCCCCATCGTTTGGAGGCCTTTGGGAAGCTGCGGTTAAATCAGCAAAAAAGCTGTTGATCACAACCACAAACACAGTATCCTTGACATTTGAGGAACTAAACACAGTAATAATTGAAATTGAAGCAATTCTCACTTCTCGACCCATTACTCCAATGTCAAACGATCCAACTGACATAACAGCGCTCACCCCAGGACACTTTTTGATTGGTGAACCATTGACAACACCACCGGACGTCAACACTGAGCATCAAGAAAAAACACTGGTAAAGCGCTGGGAATTGGTATCACGCTTAAAACATTCATTCTGGAAACAATGGTCTATGGAATACCTCCAAGAACTACAAACACGGCACAGGTGGAAAACCGCTTCACCAAACGTGCCCGAAGGACTACTTGTTTTGGTGAAGGAAGACAACCATCCAGTAATGAAGTGGCCAATGGGTTGCATCATTAAGACCTATCCTGGACAAGACAATCACGTCCGAGTGGTTGATGTTAAAACAGCATCAGGGGTATACAAGCGCTCCATCACTCGTCTAGCACAGTTATTTCCAGAAGACGTGGCGATCAAACGCTCCATCACCGTCACCAACGACATGGCAAGGCCTGATGAGCCACCACCACAGCGCAAAAAGGCAGTTGCACCTTCAATAATATCAACATTGCTAGTGATGCTCAGGCTTCCATTAGCGTTGTCACAGTCAATAAATGTGACACAATTCGCGACCAAACCTGGAATATTCTATGAGAAAATTGGAACCCCAAGAATGACAACGTCTGAATGGACCATGATCATATACTATGACTTGGATCCATATTGGAAAGATATGCAAGTAATGTCCATCGGAATGTCCGAACTAAGATACATGTGCCCGGAACTAAAAAATGTTCCAGCGTGCAATTCCATATTTCAACATTTTCAACATTTGTACAATGAGCTACAAACAGGAAATATGTTAATGAAAACCTCTCGACAACGCCGATCACCGCTTGATATAGTAGGAAACGTGGCAAACAATTTGTTCGGTGTTCTTGACTCCAAATACGCTGAGAAAATGGCCGAAGTAATCGAAAAGGTAAAAACAAACGAAGACTTTCTACTACATCTACTGCGAAATCAAACCTCGATTATCGACTCCACAAT
This sequence comes from Drosophila helvetica, assembly GCA_963969585.1. Classification (NCBI taxonomy): domain Eukaryota; kingdom Metazoa; phylum Arthropoda; class Insecta; order Diptera; family Drosophilidae; genus Drosophila; species Drosophila helvetica. The sequence goes on along the minus strand of OZ018403.1, from coordinate 23,810,426 downwards.
CAATGTTGTCAGGAAAGAAAAGTCAGCAACGGACAATCGCCTGAAGGTGTTAGAACGGCAAGTGGCTACCATCAACAAAGAAAGAGGAACATATCACGGCGATCATCTCACTCAAAATGTCATTCATCTATACAGAATCATGCTGGCCGGAGGAACACCAACTGCAATCCACGTCGTATTCAAGGTAACGCTACCTCTAGTTTCAACTAGCATCAACCCAATTCCTACCTGGGACTCAACAAGTTGGAGTTTGTTCGATCTCAAAACAACTGTAATTACAGTAAACACACATCGAGATCAGTTCATGGGTTTTACTCCAGAAGAATATCGACGCTGCTTCAGACTGCCCAACGAAGAATTCATCTGTTTTGACCATCAAACGGTTTTTAATGTTGATAATCGCTGCGAGTTCCACTTGTTTAACAAAAATCAATCTACACTCGATTTGGAGACATAAGTTCAGCGGTGACATCTCCTTAACCACCAATGGTACACCAGCTGAACCAGACTTCAGACTATCTCCAAGAACTTGATGATCTACGCCAGCAACTAGCAGCAATCAATCAGCACAAGCTGCCACACCATATCACCGCAGTGCAGCACCACCAAATTGCTGCCTATACTGCCGTAGCCATGTCAATTCTATTGATTATTGGCTACATTTTCCGGAAGAAGAATCACTCATGGAAGCCACGGACAGCAACCCAAGAGCATTGCGGATCTTCAGCTCCTACCCCAAGGTCACGCCAATTTTCCATCAACTTAGGCGATGGTTGAACACCAGTTCAACGGCCGGGAGAATGTTCAGTCGGAGAATTATGCATAAGCAACATGATACATACATACATAACAATGCAGACATATTATGTAATACACATGACACTTTTACCAAAACAACAACTTCACCCGGTCAACAGGAAATATGACGACTCAGCATTATAGCTGAGTCAACAATAAACCGCCTCGGCACGAATTCTGCTGACAATTCGATCATTCCTCAGACGCCAAAACACTGGTGCAATTGCTGACCATCACAATTGCCCAAATTGAGCACCTGCCAATAAAATCATATTACATCAATATTAATTCCACATTAATTAAAATTTTTACCATTGTATCAGATTCTTATTAGATCAACGCTTTTTGTACCTTTTGTTACCTATAAATTGAGTTAAGTTTTGTTGAATAAAATCAGTATCAGAAACATTACCAAAGCTGCCTGTCACTCAATTCCCACTGCAATAATCAGAAGCTGTCGCTGTGTCTTCAGACCCATACAACAACATTGATATCAATTATCAATTTGGCAATTCTGAAACATTCAGAGTACAGCCAACAGCAAGAAATCTATGTTCGATTGCTAACCAAGCGATCGACATTATCTGCTGTACGTGCGTTCCATCAACTGGAATCAGCAGAACCCCCTCCATCCAATAGGTCAAGTCTGCTTGTACTTCTTTGACCAACAACGGTTGCGATTCGGAGCGTAATCCAGCTGCAAAGCAAATAAAACACTCCCATCGGGTCAGAAGTACAAAGAGACGAATTGACAGAATGGATAATCTACAGGAGGAACAAGCTGCCGCCACAAAGGCATTCAATATAAAGCAGGAAATTGGCGAGGAAATCTCGAAGTACATTCGAAACTTCAAAAAAGATACTCAAGAAAGGAAGCAAAAAGCTTCATACTTTCAAGACAAAATATCAGCACTCGAAAATGCATTGAATCGTTTCAACACAAACGACTCCACAATTCGAGTGGAAGATAAAACTGACAAATACATAAAGTTCTCTATTGACCTACGTAACACATATGAAAAATACGTTGCGATCTTTACTGAGAACCTGGACAAGCTGGAACAGGCATCACACAATCTTGGGGAAAGTCAGCCCATCTCCAAAGAAAATGACCTCAATCAGCAGTCAAATGTAGATTACAGCAAATTGCCTTCGCTATTTCGCCGACAAAAAGCCATAGTCGAAGCCATAAAACGCAATCTGAAACTATTTTCAGAGGCGGAAGGACGTTCCTCAAGTGATTTGATAAAATCACTATGGACTCAAGCACAAGAAGTCCATTTCAGCTTTCATGAAGAATATGAGAACCCAGTAGCAGGAGGATACGACATAAAAGCGTACCTATCACTGGAAAAAGACGTTCAAAGGGCATTGGTGAACCCAGCCACATCAAAAAATTATGACGCGCAGCTTCCTCGCATCAACATATCCACATGGGATCCAATACTGATTGCCATAATCAGAAACAAACTAGATGTCAAAAATAAGGCCTTGTATGAGCAATCATTGGGAAGCTCAACATATATACAGCCATTGGACACAATACTTCAATTCCTAGAGCAGAGAATTCGAGTTCTAGGAAGTGGTCGGAAGCCACAAACATTGAAGAAAGAGCCAAAAGGCACGGACTGCGCATCAGCAAACACAGGACATGCACAATCACCGTTATGTTCATTTTGCAAAAAGACAAACCATCGCCATTACGCATGCGAAGAGTTTCGCTTCAGATCTTCAGCAGAACGACTTAACTGGGTACAAAAGCAAAAAATGTGCGTTAATTGTTTCAGAACAAATCACAAAACAAACGCATGCCCAGGTCGAACTTGCCTCAAGTGCGACAAAAAACACAACACGATGCTGCATCTGGAGACAGCATCATTCGCATCCACAGAACCAAAGGCACCAATGGTTTGTGCAGCAAGTAATAATAGTTACAATCTACTGGCCACAGCAAGAGTGGCAGTAGAAGCTACCAACGGACAGGTTGCTAACTTCAGAGCATTGCTAGACTCGGGATCACAGACAAATTTGATCTCTGAACGAATGGCATCAATGTTGTCGCTTAAACTTAATAACACAACATTGCCCATCGAAGGAATTGGAGGTCAATCAAAGACCAGCAGAGCACGAGTTAATGTGCTTATAAAATCCCTTCACAGCGGTGTTACGCAAAGAATGGAGGCGTTTGTACTGCCTCAAATAATAGCAGATCAACCAGCTCAGGCACTCGATTCGGTGAACTTAAACATACCAACCAAGTTCCCACTGGCGGACCCGAACTTCCATTACCCAGGAAAAATCGACATGCTCATCGGAGCAGAACATTATTATTCCCTGCTCCTCCCAAATCAACATCACCTTAAGATAGGAGGCCCTTTGATGCAAAATACGAAATTGGGATGGATTATAGCAGGAAAAATGAAGTCTGCTTACAGTTCTTCGCACATTTGTGCATCGGGAATAAATGAACTTGTTTGAGATGCCAAGCTTTTTTGGCACCTATTTATGTCCAGACACAAAATGAGGACGATTGTTTAAAGGTTTAATATTTATTTATACAGGCGGCTAGCAGAAGGCAATTGCTTGCTCTTTGCCCAGCCAGATAAATGTACACGAGATCATATGCAACCATTGCGCAGAGAGATTAGCATAGCACTAAATTCCGCAACGTCGGCACATCAATCTAGAGCCGAAACGGCGGCTGCGGCGAGCCCTTAGCATACCGAGAGAGCGCAGCAGCGCTGCCGAACGTTAGCGTTTACATGTGTATGTTGTTGTATTAATTTTAAGTACAGTGGGTTCTAATTATGATGATGCTGCTGGCCCGAACAGAACTCATGGAACGATTCTGGACTCTGGATAACCTTGAGACAGACGAAAAACCACGCACACCGCTCGAGACACAATGCGAAGCTCATTTCTTAGAAAATTTACAAACTGCAGCTGATAGCCGGCTTATAGTGAAACTCCCATTTTCCGAACACTCTTCAGCCCTGGGGGGGTATTTGGAAATTGCAACTAAAAGATTTCTGGAACTAGAGCCACGGACTTCACCAGACACTTGGAAGAGCTATGTGGAGTTCATGAACGAATATGAAGATCTAGGACACATGAAGATGGTCCCAGCATCATACATTCCGGAAAGGCATTACTTCATACCACATCACTGTGTGCTCAAACCCGAAAGTACCACAACAAAGCTGCGAGTTGTATTTGATGCATCATGCAAATCAGCAAGCGGAAAGTCCCTGAACGACATTCTACATGCTGGACCCACAGTTCAGAGTGAACTTCTGTCCATTCTATTACGATTTCGGACTCATAAATACGTATTCACAGCGGACATAGAAAAAATGTACCGACAAGTGTGGATAAATCCGGAGGATCAATTCCATCAGATGATCGTCTGGAGAAACAATCCGTCTGAGGACATAAAGTACTATCGGCTAAAAACTGTCACATACGGGACAACAGCTGCTCCGAAGTTCTGGCTCGAAGGCCCAATGTTTGAAGGAGGGCGGATCGAGTGACATTCCACCGATGTGGCGTAAATATTAAAAAGTCGGGAGGCAGTGAATTTTCCAATATATATGTAATGTATTATTTACGTATGTAAGCAGCGGAATGCTCGGACTTGGTTATGCACAAATGTATGTATCACTCGAAACGGGGGTGGAAACGTAACTAACTTAGCTTACAATCTATGCCTTGGTTAACGCCGTTTTGATCATGGGAGCGACCGCGACAGCGAGTTGCGATCGCAGAGTGCATTCCTCTGCACAGTGCGCAGCAATAATCAGCTGCTACCCTAAAATCTTAGATATACCTCTGTAGTTCTTCGCGTCAGACTTTCTTACTTTCTTATGGAGAGGAATTTTAAACGATTCATTCCATATCGAGGGGAAGCACGAAGAGTTAATGGACTGGCTGAATAGTTCAAGCATCGATCCACACAGAGGCTCGGCACAGTACCTGAGTACACAGCCGGGAACTCCGTCAGAACCCGGTGAAAACACCGGCTGAACTGTTCGGAGATCATGAAGCAGCGAGCTTTCATTTAACAAGGGACTGAAAATGCCGTTCGACCTCGGTAAGCCGTATGGGTAAGGGCGACTAGAGTAGCTTTCCTGAAAATAGGTTGATAGAAAAAATTGAGCAAACAGATCAACAATTGCCTTATCAGTGTTTGCACATGTATTAAGAAATAGTAGCGAGGATAGGTGTGCTAACGTTTTACGCTTACCATTTACGACGCTGTAAAACTGTTTTGGGTCCTGAGAAAAATTTAGTATGTCGATAGGTAGTTTTCATAGCATTGAGCGTTAATAACTGATAAGTTTGACCGTACCATTACAAAGCGAAAACAAGAAGAAGGAGAGCCAACTTCTTGAAATTTTTTGTAAAGTCTTCATCTTAAGTTTTTTAGACTGGATAACCGTTTGGTAAACCAAGGGGGTTTCCCAAATCTAATAGGACAGGAAAGCGGGACGCTTAAATCAAAAAGTGAGTCAAGTGCATCGTAGAAAATGTTTGTGCCTATCGTAACGTCAGTGGACGAATACAAAGCGGACCAATCAAAATCTCTAATGAGGTTATTAAGCTTCGCAAACTTAGCTTTACGAAAGCAGCGGATACATCGAGCTGGCCTACCCGACCGATCCAATGCGGTTGGTCCTATAACGAGCGACATTTCAAAAGGCAGGATGGTAGGCTTCTTCAGGTATAGTGAGCGGAATGACTCGGATTAACAACGCTATGGTCGGATCCGTTAGAAGGCACAGATCGAGCAATCGACCTAAAGAATTTTTCACATGGTTGACTTGACACAGGGATAAGTCAAGTAAGCCGTCAATAAAGTCATGTCGTGAAATGGGCAATAGGTTATTAGACTCGTTTACCGAAGACCAAACAGTTAATGGCAAGTTGAAATCACCAAGAGTTTTCATATGTCTTTATCAGATTGCAAGAAAGAAACAGCGTTTAAAGCGGACAAGTGCTGCTCGTAAATTGCTATATCCGAAGAAGGTGGAATATACGAGCAAGTAATGAAAACTGGAAAAGCGGGAAGAGTCAGTTTTACACAGGAATTGCAGTTCTTGTTGAATTTTGAACGTGAAATATTCCGACGTGAAGTTAGAGTCCACTGAAATCAACAAAGCGACGCTAACCCTGTACAGAGTGCTGAGCTTAATACGCAAGCCTCTAACATTCTGATTGGTAATTAAAAGAGAGGAAGTTAGTTTTTTGGACGGATGAAGGTAGAACGTTAAGATGAGGAAGGAGCACTGGCCTGATTAGTATCGAAAGTTATTGGGGGCTCATTCTTCTTTTTAGTCTTAAACTCCTTCATCACCAAGTGCTCTGGCCAAAATTTTGAAGAGGAAATGGTGTCAAATTGAGTTGGGGAAACGTTTATCTTGAATGAAGCTATCTCCCTGGCATAAGAGAAGTTAAACTTCTCCACGTTTAAAACGATGGTTTTTATTTGGCTTTGTATAAAAGCAGTCACATCACTAATAGTGGAGTCAGGGGCCAGCCGTGAGACAAAAACTTGTCGTTTAGGAGGAATCACCACCAATCTTGGCCTTGGCACCACATATCTGTTACGTGTGATGGCAGTACCCGGTGTTCCGGGTTGTATATTTATTGGTGGGATCGGAATGGACGGGATAGCTAGTTGGTTGGCGGACTGGACGGAAACGGACGCTACAGAAGTTTCTGGCTGTATGTTCTCCGGGGTGATAAATTCGGCAGCTGAATTTGCATAACCAGCAGCTGTCGTTGCCCTTGGAGTAGCAAACGATATCAGCTGCTGCACAATTGGAGTGGTCGGAGTCGGTTGTTTGGCAACGGACGGCTGAGGGACAGATGAGGGAGCTCGCAAAGAAAAAACCATCTTAACACTACGAAAGAGATAAGACATCCATAAGACATCTTCTGCAAAAACGAGCAATGGACGCTCATTGAAAGATATGCATTGATCTGGACCTACGCTTCTCAACGTGTCGAAAATATCGTTATGTCTTGGCAGCGGATATACAAAAAATGTATTGCTGCATTGATGTGCACCCTGACGACGCACAATTTCAGCGAATTTTATGGCGGACTGAAGATGGAAACATCCACACGTACGCATTATCGACGCTGACGTTTGGAACAGCCTCAGCGCCGTACATGGCTATCAGAGGCATTCATCACATGGCTCAAGATGGACGGGTTTCATACCCAAAGCCAGAGGAAGTCCTCGTGAACGAGATATACGTCGACGATATCCTATCAGGCGATCACAACATAGAAGACGCAGAAGCAAAACTGTCTCAGTTTACAGTATCAATAAAATCCGCTTGCATGAAATTGCCCAAACGGTCGAGCAATTATTCAAGACTATTGCGCTCGATTTCTGTAGAACATCGTTGCAGTCAAACGCTGGGATCCCATAAAGGCACTGCAAATGTATTAGCAACCAAACAAGGCCTGTTTTATGTTTAAAATCAACTTTGATTTGTCAGAAGGTACAACCATACGGACGATCTTGTCCAGCATCTCTAGGCTCTTTGACCAGCTAGGGTTAATCATGCCTGTCATCATCTTATTCTAAAGAAGGTAACCATAGCCAAGACTGCACGTGCAGATGGTACAAGAGCGTCCCTGGAGTGGGACGAAGCAGTTCCGGAGTCTCTCGCAGATCGAGATCATTTCGAGAAGGCTTGCAGAGTATCGGCAATATCATCGGTCGTGTATCTACGAGTGGAACATGTCGACGGGTCATGTTTCACATCCCTGCTTATGGAAAAAGCGAAGGTCACTCCCTCTTAGCCCTTGACCATACCCCGTACAGAGCTAAGCGGTGCGGTATTGGCTATCAAGCTCATAAAGTAGAAATGAAGAGACGATGTATTGGACCGACGCTACGAATGTCCTACATAGGTTGTATGGAACCGTTAACAGGTGGAAGACATTCGTCGCCAACGGAATTACCTTCATACTTGACCATTCCACACCAAATGAATGGGGTAATGTGAGAACGACAGAGAATCCAGTGGTCAGTGCGACGAGGAGCTTAATAATTTCGACCTGTGGTGGAAGGGACCAAGCTGCCTCCAGCCCCTTAAACATCGAAAAACTGGACCAAGCTCTGTTTAGTATTGTGCGCACCGTCCAACTTGAATCCTTCCCAGCAGATATAGTCGCCGTTAGAAGCTCCAGGCCATTACCCTCCAGAAGCAAGCTCGTAGGACTATCACCGGTCTATTCCCATGGCATCGTAACGATTAGGGGACGTTTGCGGCACTCAGCTTTACCATATGATCGACGTCGTCCTATCATTTTGCCTGGTTCCATTACTTCACAACATTGGTTATCAAGAACTAACATTGTTTTACACTGCACGGAAGTGTGCAGCTGACCTTGGCACACGTACGCCAACAGTTCTGGATCGTCTCTGGAAACCAAGCAGTTCATTGACTGATAAGGAAATGTATGCGATGTTTTCGAGTGCGACCATCAACGTCCACCCAACTTATGGGTGATCTGCCTCTTCCTTGAGTCAATCAGCCGAGTTTACCATTCATAGCGACCGGTGTAGATTATACCGGCGCCATAGATCTCAAAGCAGCTCGTCTACGAGGCGCTAGTGTGTATACGGGCAACATCGCTGTCTTCATTTGTCTGGCGACAAAGTCTGTGCACTTGGAAGCACTACAGAAAATTTCTTGCAGGCTCTGGACAGGTTCACAGGTCGGCGAGGGTTGATCAGACACCTATATAGCAGTACTATATAGTACCAACTTTGTCGGTGCGGATATCGCTCTGAAGAAGGCGCATGCTCAGCTCCGAAGGGATTTCAACGAGATGATAACGCCTAAGTTGGCATCTCAACGAACAGTTTGGCATTTCATTCCTCCCCAATCGCCCAACTTTGATGGAGTGGGGGAAGCCAATGTAAAGGCTGTAAAGCATCACCCAAATCGATTCATGGCGGATCGGCGGCTCACATGCGAAGAGCTATCGCACGTGCTCATTACTATCGAGACATGTCTCAATTCGCGGCCTCTGTGTCCTCTCACAGCTGATGCTGGTGACTTGGAGGTGCTGACTCCAGCACATTTTCAGATCGGAGACACAATGTTTGCTCCGCTAGAGTATCGTCCCAAAACCGCGTCGTTCCGAGACTAGTTCCATATCCAGCAAACGATGATACGCCACTTTTAGAAAGGTTAGAGTCGCGACTGGCTGGCTCATCTGCAGCAGCGACCGAAGTGGTGCCCTGAAACAGAAAACTTCAAGCTCAACGACATTGTGCTGATAAAGGATGATAGACTTCCGCCGTCGCATTGGCTACTAGGGCGGGTTCTTGTGTTTCATCCAGGGCAGGATTCATTGGGTTCTGTGGTTACGCTTAAAGCTATGCAAGGACAGTTGAAGCGATCAGTATCAAATCTGTGTCGATTACCGATTCAGACATAGTCACACTCTCGTAGCTACCCTCTAATCATTAAAGGACGCTGGATCCATAGGCTCATCCCGAGTATACCCAACTGGATCGGAAGGAGGCACGGGCAGGTTGACTTCTACCTCACCCTGGTGCTGAGCGGTCATGTCTGTTTCCGCAGCTGCCTCAAGCGCTTCGGGCACGAGGCAGAGGACGGGTGCCCCGAGTGTGGTACGGGCATAGCAGAGGACGATTACCATGTCCTCTTCGAGTGCCACCGATTATACCGCGAGGGACAGGCGCTGGGGGCAGCAGCAGTGGCTCGAAGGGGCGCTGGAGGCAGCAGCAGTGGCTCAAATTATCGTCGAGACCCTGGTACCCCTGATGCTAGCGGACCCCAAGACATGGGAGGCGACCGCGGAGTTCACCGCTATCGTGATGCGGACACTCAGGGCATTGGAGAGACGGCGGAAGGAGCAGACGGAGTAGGAGTCCACAGTTCATGCGAAGCAATGCTTGGGGCCCCTACTCCACTACATCCAATATATTTATGAATCGCAGAATTTATGGAGAATAATAGAGAAGTTTCTATATAGAAGCCAAATAAATATGAAAATAAAAAAAAACCGTATAATCTTATAAATATAAACTGGCGCACACATCTTCCTTTTATATCTCTTTTCAAGAACCCCCAAACCAAGTATCTTCAGCGGATTGTCGGGAACAAGAAAATCTTTATGCTAGATCTAGCATTGGCGGGCGGCATTTTCGATTTTGCATCTATGGTCCCAAGGTGCCAAATTTCTCCAATCTAGGTTCTCTCAGAAAATTGATGTTCGTGCGGACCACAGCATAGGTCTCGTGAGCGACGTGCGTGGAAAAGAGCCTCAGTCTGCTAGCGAACGTCACCGATCAGAGCATAGCCCCGATATAAGGAACATCAATCTACCGCTGCCATCCATTTCATTTTACTTCCCGCTCTGGATACCTTCTGTGCAGTAGAGCTCTCTCTCTCGTTCGCAGCTGCTGCAACCGCTCCCCTTTCTCCGCTCAGTTTTTACTGCTTCCGCTTTAAACGTTTGTCTAGCACACTGGTCTGATATCTATTTGTTTTGAAAAATACATTTTTATTTATTGTATTTAAAATAGAATTCTCGGTGGTCTGTGCCAAAAAAAAATTGCAAAACAAGAAATCAACCGTGATCAGCCGAATATCCCCTGATTTCTCTCCGAAAACGTGGTGTTCGCGAAGTGTGTTGGGTTTTCAGGCCTCGTGGTTGATGCCATTTTCAAACGTAATAGCTTGCATTACTGTTGTGCCGGAGGGTTAAGAATGACATGGTCATGTTTATAAAGCAGACGCGAAAGACTTTAAGGAGCTGACCGTTGGCTTTAAAAAGTATGATCAGCTCCTAGCCATGGATTCTCAATTTAGCAGTCGCAAAAAGGTCACTCCGCGAAATCTGAAAGCTCCAACTATCCCTCAGCCGCCCGTTTCCGAACAACCGACTCCGACCACTCCAATTGTGCAGCAGCTGATATCGTTTGCTACTCCAAGGGCAACGACAGCTGCTGGTGATGCAAATTCGGTTGCCGAATTTATCACCACGGAGAACATACAGCCAGAAACTTCTGTAGCGCCCGTGTCCGTCGAATCCGCAAGCCAACTAGCTATCCCGTCCATTCCGATCCCACCAACAAATATACGACCCGGAACACCGGGTACTGCCATCACAGGTAACAGACCTGTGGTGCCAAGACCAAGATTGGTGATGGCTGGCCCCCGACTCCACTATTAGTGATGTTTTCTTTTATACAAAGCAAAATAAAAGCCATCGGTTTAAAGGTGGAGAAGATTAACTTTTCTTATGCCAGGGAGATAAGCGTCTCCCCAACTCAATTTTAATTTTTTTTTTACTTTGCTTTGATTATCTATTTATTTATTGACAAAAAGTTTACAAATCTTAACATTAATTATCTAACAGTTACTTTTTGGACTGATACCCAACTCACCGCTGGGTAGGAAGGTCGTTCCGATGAAGGGATTGGCTGCACGTCTGTGTGAGGCCTCTTGCGAGATTATATGGGTGCGATGATAGCTTGCGCAAGTACCTTTCTTTTTGTTCCGCTATTACTTCCCTGACCAGTGGTACGTTTAAGTCCCTTTGTATGATTTCGTTGCGAACGTACCACGGTGCCCCGGTGCCCCGGTGATAATTCTCAGGATTTTCGCCTGGGCTCTTTGGATGATGTCGATGTTACTGCTGCACTCGTTACCCCATAGTTGGACCTATGGCAGTCCAGATTGGTTTCAGAACGGAGTTGTAGAGCAGAACCTTTTAGTCTAGACTTAGCAGAGAGCGAGCGTCGATAAGCCAATGGAGGCTATTGGCTTTGAGTTAAGCTGTGTTCTCTTAGCTTCAATGTGCCTGCGCCATATAAGTCTTCTGTCCAATTGTACTTCCAGGTAATTTACTTCGTTTGCTTTCGGGAGTGGGGCATTGTTTAGCGTGAGTGGTGGACAATCTCGCATGTTTAGGGTGAAAGTTACGGTTTTGCATTTTTGCTCGTTTACCTTAATTCCACAGTCAGATAGCCAGTTTCCTACTTTAATCATATGATGAACAATTTGTGATGTTGCTTGCAGTGGGTATCTGGAGCGGCTGAGGATAGCTGTATCGTCAGCAAAGGTTGAGGTTGTTAGACCTCTGCATGTAGGGATATCTGCTGGGTAGGGAACGTATACTGTCCGCCCAAGTACGCTGCCTTAAGGAACACAAACTTAAATAAGGTGTTCGACTGTTATTGCAGAGTTGCATCTTACTTCAAACTTCCTGCCTTAGAGGTACGACTGTTAAAATTTATGTGTGTTGGCTGGGAGCGTTGATTTGATCTTATACATCAGCCCTTCCAGCCAGACTCTGTCGAACGGCTGAGACAAAAATATTGCAGTACAGTATTTTCGATTTTCGAACGCCCTCGTATTTCTGATGTTATGGGGTTGACCTGCTCAATAGTTCCGTGTTTTTCACGAAAGCCGAATTAATGTGATGGAATTAATTTATGGAGTTTCAGGAATCGATTAATCCAAGTCAGCAAACATTTTTCGAAGAGTTTTAATAGACAAGATAAAAGGCTTATATCGATTTTTACCCAGCCTTGGAATCTTTATGATGACAGACTCTCAATCTCTCTGGAAAGTAGCTGAGTTTTGCATTGAATAGCTGGGCAATGATTCAGACTGCACAATAGGGAAACTCAATAAGGTTATTAAGTCACAGCCCGGTGATTTTTTTAGATTTATATGCTTAGAGTCGTTTAATACGGTCGGAAGTACGAACGCGTTTGTAGCAGGATTGGGCTGGAAAACTTTTTGCAGATGATCCGCAGACGTGTTGGCTCTGTCTTCATCGCTCCGGGCCCAGCCGCCTACATGGTTTCTTAAGGGCATCCCTGTTTTTGTGATGTTGATGCTAGATGTTGATGGTTTCTCAATCTATCTGTGTTGGGCATATTCTTCTTCTTGCTCTAACGCTCTGGTGAGTTTACGTGTAGTGCTTCTTAGACTTGCTTTGCTGACGGCGATCTGTAGGATTGCCAAGGTCGTTTTAGGGTTTTCAAGAACGAGCTGTTCAATTTGAAAATTGTTTTCGTTTGGATGTATACTGCGATTGCTTGTGTTGGTGTTGAGATGCGAGCTGCTTCGGCGAAGACGGAATCAAGTTGGTTTGCTATTGAATCATTGTCAGCTTCCACTATCAGATGCGGATTCAGTTCAATGTGTGAACTTATAAATTTTTTGTATTTGAGAAAGTTAGTTTTTTGTGAGGTCAACTTACCGGGCTGAAAGGCCTTCGGCCCTTGTCAAGTTGCGGAGAATATTTTTTGTTGATGTTGATGAGTTGAGTTGTAAATTCGAAATGTTTTATTTTCAAAACTTATGCACTATATATAGGAAAATATAAGGTAATTAAAACAAATACCAACGCTAAGAAAAGGAGGGATGTGCGGCACTTGTTTCCACGCTTATCCCCTCTAATGACACCAACTACATGCAAACAACATTTGTTAATAGATTTGGGTTCGACGTGCCCATGTATATGATTTTATGGTCGAACTCTATGCGTCCTTTTTTCTCACCTGCTGTCAGATCCTATTCATGTGCATGAACATCTTGCCCGCGGTTCGCCAGGGGTGTGTAAATACTGCGGCGTGACCTGGTGTCCGGTTCTGTTCGTATTCTGAACATTTTGCCGGCCAGGATTGTCCCTCAGGGTTATGGTGACTAATTTATTTGATTTGCATTTCTTCTTTAGATACACAATCAATAGTACCAGAATCAAGATGATAATCACTGATAGTATGAAGGATCCGCTGTGCTTGTGTACTGGGTGGAAGTCGAGTTTTCTTAGATGAATATTCTCCTTTTTAATTTCCTTGACCCGCTTTTGAAGATCATAAATTTCCTTGCTGTTATTGATTACCCTTGAACCCAGTGGTTTCAGGGTAGACTCTGAGATTTCCCCGATTTCCTTCGTTAAGGGGATGTTCACTGATTTTGACAATTCACTCTCAATCTTTTTTGGCGAAAACAGCATTGTTCCTCCGGACCGAACTGTACATCCTTCTTGTAGAGAAATTATCCCTTGTCGTGGTAAGTCTTTTATCACCTCATGATATATATGCTGAAGTCTTGTTGAATATCCTGAAGAGCCAGTAGTTGTCCTTTTTTAGCTTTACCCAAGACGGTAGTGACTTAGCTTCAACAAACGTACATTGATAAGTACTTAATGGCTTCAGAGGTGCCATTTCTCACGCATTATCATTTGCATTGACCCATGGCAAATTCCCTTCGCAGACATAGGCGTCGAAAGCAGTTCATTGGCATTTATGTAACGATGCTTCGGACATTACATGGTATGAATCCAGCATAAAGTTGTAAATGAGATAAAACTCTCGTACCACTGGGATCATTACGTGGTTGTGCGTCTTGAGTCGGAGGTTTTAAGTCTGGGTTCAGCTTGCCGTGATTTATATCGATCAGCAATTCCACCATGTCTGCTTGAATTCATTCGCTTTCCGAAATCGCCATGCTAAGTTGTTTTGTAAGCATAAAAAACCTGATTGTTTCTTGATATATGTAGAAGTTCTGCTGGATTTTCTTTGTCAATTCGTCAAAGTGAATTTCAATATTCTTAAATTGTTCGTTGATTTCCTTTGTAGTTCGTGTCAAAACATTTAGTGTTGATTCGACTATCGTTTTCTGCTTTTTAATCAAAAAGTTCAAGTCATTTTGATTTGCGAAAAGCACCTTCATGTTCCTTTCCATGATTTCTCGATCTTCTTCATCCATTAGTCGGAATAAGATGTGGTAGTATGATCCCAAAAATCCGAATGGTGCACGTTTGACTCTCGCATTTCTATTCCCGAACATGTGTTTATTTGTGTCTTCTATGCGCGTTATTTGCCTTCGCATATTACCGATGACATTCAACCAATCCATTTTGAATTTATCCAGCTTGGGGCATACATTGTTCATTTGTAGCAGCATAATATTTATGTGATCATTGCTTTGCAGAAATGACTTCATATCAAAGTATACGATCAAATTCCATTTGGACTCAATGACTTCCACTTGGCCCAGTGGATCTAGATATACTGCTGCCTTATCCGACATTTCGTGTATTATTCCATTTTTGACGATAATGGGTGCTGATAGCAATATCGGCAGTATCATCAGTAAGCAGAGTATTGTTCCCCATAGGTTGAATTCCTGAGGCTTTAAGGTAGTAAGACCTGTTTCGCTTGCTGTTTTTTGGTCAGACCTTATGTATTGGTCGCTTGATCGTAGTTTTCTCTAAATCTAACGATACAACTCGTACTAGACCGTCGTTGCCTGGGTGGGTTTTTGATATTCTAGCTAGAGGCCATTTCGACGGTTGAGTGTCTTCGTTCTTAATAAGAACGATATCTCCGTTCGGTAGGTTTTCATTAGGCTGTTTCCACTTATTTCTTTGTTGAAGCGTGTGCAGATAGTCTTCTTTCCATCGTTTCCAAAAATCTCTTTGAAGCTTTTGAACTAGTTTCCACTTATTAAGAGATGTTATAGCCACATCTTCTTCTGGAACTGGTATTGACAACATTGGTTTTCCAATAAGGAAGTTCCCTGGGGTTGAAACATCTTCGCCATTAATTTCACTTGAGGTATAAAGTGGGCGAGAGTTTAGTACTGCTTCAATCTGGGCTAGTACAGTTGTCATTTTTTCAAATGTGAGTTTGACTTCTCCGATGGTCCTTTTTAAATAATATTTCATTGATTTTACGCCTGCTTCCCAAATTCCGCTGTCGTTTTTGACCGTTTCTCCTCTGTTGAGCTGCTGAATTTCGGCGTTAAACTGCTTCTTCTGGTATAATCTGATAATGAGTATTCTCGCAGATTGTAGTTCGATTGCAGTCAAGTATTGCGGTAAGGTACTTCCTACGTGGAAAAAACGCTTTATGTATGCTACTACTCTCTGTAGCTTAAGCCAACTCGAATAGCGTGATACGAGCACATTTATAAACTCTCCTTCATTTTTGAGAGTTATAAATGTAGACTTATGTTCAGTCTGTTCGTTTGTGGTTATTGGCCATTGGTCTATTGGCAAGCCAATTTGGGCCGTTCTACCAATTATTTAAATCTTGTAATTTGGCTGGAGAGATGCCACGCGATGCACTGTCTGCGGGATTGTCCTTTGAGCTAACATGATGCCATATTGCTTGTGGCACGTAGGTTTTTATTTCGTCTACTCTCTTCATTATGAACTTATCCTTGTTCTTAATTTCCCGAATCCATGCTAAAGTAATAGTTGAATCACTCCAAGCGTACATTGCAGTAGCCTGAGGTATCGATTCTGATGCACGGTTAATCAACTTGGCTAGCAAATGAGCGGCGCACAGTTCCAGTTTAGGTAACGTCTTCCTATTTTTTACTGGATTGACTTTTTTTTTTGCCGTCAGAAGCTTTATAGTGTATGGTGTCTTCATGTATATTACTGCTGCATATGCTATTCTGACGCGTCACCGAATCCATGCATTTCCACCTGACAGTTGAGATGAGTACCTATCCATCGCGGAATACGAAGATCCTTTGCCATGTCCATGCCTTCTGAAAATTTTTTCCATTCGTCTGCAAGGTCGTTGGATAATTCTTCGTCCGATGTTACTTTCAGTAGCCAGAGTTTCTGCACGTAGAGTTTTGCGATGACTGTGACTGGAGACAACCATCCAATTGGGTCAAAAATGCGTGCTACTTGGGATAGAACTGATCTTTTTGTACAAGTCTTCGCAGTGCTCATGTTGACTTCAAATTTAAAGTTGTCTTCTTTTGGCTGCCAATGTAGTCCCAGTGTTTTAACTGTTTCTTTGTCGTTTATTTCTACGACTTCATTCTCCATTGTAGAGTCAATTTTCCCCATTACTTTTTCGTTGTTCGATAACCATTTCCGAAGATGAAATCCGAATGCACTGAACTCTGGAGCAATTGTTTTTTGTATGTTTTGTGGTTCCTCAATTGTATCCGCTCCTGTCATTAAATCAACCATGTAAAAATCAGATTTGATGATTTTTCGCAGATTAGGGTCCAGCGTATAATTAGCTATCTCCATTAACGTTCGAACAGCTAAAAACGGTGCTGACGATGTCCCATACGTAACTGTTTGTAATTCATACTCCTCTATGGGCTTCATTGGATCATCCCTCCAGAGTATGCGATGGTATGGTTGGTCTTCTTTGGAAATTTGTATCTGTCTGTACATTTTTTCCACATCGGCAGCTAATACAATATTCCACGTTCCCCATTTGATGATGATGTCGAAAATGTCTTTTTGCTACCTTGGCCCAGTATACATTATATCATTCAGACTTTTCCCGTTCGATGATTTTGCAGATGCTTCGAAGACGACTCTCAATTTTGTCGTAGCACTTCCCTCTCTGATGACCGCTTGATGGGGAAGATAATATTTTCCCATCGATCCATCTTTAACTTTTGCCATGTGACCGAGATCCTTGTACTCCTTCATAAAGCTCTTGTATCCTTTATGGAGATCGTCTTGTCTCTTAAATTTGCGTTCCATTGACAATAGCCGGGCCATCGCTAGTTTACGTGATTCGCCCAATTCCTTGTCCTCCTTGAATGGTACCTTTACTATAAATCGTCAATTTTTGTCGCGTTTGACTGCATTTTTGTATTCTTCCATAGTTTTTTCCATCTCTTCTGTACTAGCGTCTTGGTCTTCGGCTTCTTCCAGCTCCCCAAATTAGTGACTGCTGACGTAAATGGCTTGGTTTTGGGTATATTCACTATGCCTGATATGATCCAACCAAATTTAGTATATTGTCCGAGATTGCCATCAATCTTGACAACACATTTTTCGAGAATCCTTGCAAATACTTCTCTTCCCAACACTAAATCGATTCTGTCCGATTTATTGAATAACGGATCACTGGTTAGAGAGGACAAGACGGCAGCCTCTACTTCTTCTTTATGTTTGCCTAGGAATCGTGGCGTTATCTCGACTTTGATTTTGTGTTTTGACTCACCAACTAGCGTCTCGCTGAGCCCATGTATTTTAGTGACGACTCTTTGACGAGGAAGTCCTAGCAGCTGAATGGCTTCCTCTGATATCGAAGATACCTGAGATCCTTGGTCGATTAATGCTCTTAATAGCATGTATTCTCCGTTGGCAGCCTTTGATCTTACTTGTGCTGTTGCTAGGATTACTGTTGTTCCACTTTTGGACGTCATTGTCATATTCTGTTGTTTTTTTAATTCAATATGCAACATTTCGTTATGATATTGGTAGCATTTTCTAAATTTTTTGTTTTTTCGTAGCACTGCTCGTTTCTATTGTGCTTTAAACATATGAAGCACAACCTTTGGTCTTTTGCCCATTGCAATCGGGTTTCTGGTGTTAACCGTTCGTTGCAACACTTACATTTTGTCATTTTTGAGTAGACGGGTGTTATTTGATTTTGATATGTCTTCCTTCCTCTGGTAGCATGATTGTTTCCTACTACTGCTGTTAGTGTTTGATACTGCTGTTCCAAAAATTTTAGCACATCTGATAACTTCTGAATTTTTCTGGGTTTTTGAATGGCTTGCTCAAAGTGTCGCATTCCTTCATTATCAAGCTTTCGAATTATTATTCTTGCGATAAAGGGATCTTCCTCATTAATTTTTATTCCTAATGCATTAATGATATTTATGCATTCGTTCGTTGTATCTAGCAGCTGTCTTACATCGTCGGCATTGTTGCTGTTAATTTCTGATTGGTCCAAAAGTCTGTCCCATTGCACTGTGAATAGCATCCTGCTATTTTCGTACCTCTTTTTGAGCGTCGACCAAGCTACTTCATAGTTGGCATCCGATATTTGCAAGTGTTGGATTAAACGTGTTGCGTCACCTCTTAATGCACCTTTCAGCCGCATCATTTTTTCCGTATTGTGTATGCTCTTTTGATCATGTATCATCTCTTCGAATAGATTGTGAAATGTCGTCCATTCCCTTACGTCTCCATCGAACGTTGGTATTTTTACCTTCTCGAAATCTACTTGGCATCTAAAATCATTATCGATCCGATTAGATTCCATTTTTAATTGGTTCTTTAATATTTCTAATTTTCTCCCACATTCCGTGTATGTCGTGCGATACATTTTTGTGACGTCTTCTGAGAGACTCTGCGATTCTATATACAGTCTTCTCATTTTTGATAATGTATCCTCAAGACAATCGATATCGTATTGGTTGATCACTTTATACATTTTGTTGTTTATCTCACCGTGTATGTCGTCGCAAAGTCGTAGCAGTTCCTCTGCTTGTCTACTGGTCTGACAAGTTTCTTTCTGACTTACGGATTGGATTAAGGTGCCGTCTAAAAATGTGTCGTCGAAACTTATGGTTTTTCTGGTAGATGGGCCGGTTGACCCTACAGGTAGGTTTCTCCTGTAGTGCCTTTCGTCTAAGATGTTTCTTTCTAAGATCACACCCTTCTCTCCTTTTAGTTTCATGTATTTATCTTTTAAGAAATAAAATATTGTTTTTTCGAAATATTCCTCCTTTCCGACACCATCCTTTATTAATTTTTCGGTCGTGTGCTCTCTTGATTTTAGTAAGCGGTTGTTTTGATGCTTCGTCCTGAAGTTTTAACATTTGCTCCTCTAACTGCTCCAGCTCTTCGAGCAGCTTTTGCCGAATCGTGGCCATTTTTTTTATTATTATTTTTTATTTTTATTTAACCTTTTAGTTCTAAGTGAACCATTGGGGGTGTTTTTATTGTGGTCACCTTGTTGACTACGTTGTGCCTCGACTCACAACTTGGACGTGTTCACTTAGGCTGAGGTTATTTTGCGATTTTATCTACTGTGTCTCTTACCACTGATGGGGGAGATCAGTATCCTTTTTGTGACTTTATTTACTGTGTCTCTTACCACTGGTGGGGGAGATCAGTAACTTACTGTCGTCTTTTTTTAATTATTGATAGTGACCTTTGTATTGAAACCCAAGTGATTACGCTATTCTGTTTTTATTGCCACTAGCACCTTCTAATAACATTCAAGGGTTTACGCTATTCTGTCTCTTACCACTAGTGGGGGAGAACAGAGGCTTGGTGTTTTTTAGATTGCTTTATCATTTATGCTTTTCCTGGCGCTGATACTTCTGAATTTCTTACCACGTGTGGGGGAAACACAGACGCCCGATGGACCAAATGTTGATGTTGATGAGTTGAGTTGTAAATTCGAACTGTTTTGTTTTCAAAACTTATGCACTATATATAGGAAAATATAAGGTAACTAAAACTAAGACCAACGTTAAGAAAGGGAGGGATTTGCGGCACTTGTTCCCACGCTCATCCCTTCTAATGACACCAACTACATGCAAACAACATGTGTTAATAGATTTGGGTTCGACGTGCCCATGTATATGATTTTATGGTCGAACTCTATGTGTCCTTTTTTCTCAAGTGGCCTCCTTCAAGTGGACTGTATTGTTTATTGGTTGGCCTGTGTCGGTTCCTGTTCATGTTTTATGAACAACTATGATATAAAAATGCTTGTCGGCTGTATATATAGACCACATAAGAATATTGATTACTCAAACCTTATAGATTTAATAACTAACCTAACAATGACACGGACATTATACTAACAGGTGACCTAAATAGTAACATATTAAAAGAAATGAAGTTCGTTAGACTGAGCTCTGTGAACACGATTTAACCGACGCATTTCACGAAGACCACTAACACCTTATTAGATGTCATTTTTGTCACCAAACCAGAAAATATTTTGCTATATGACCAAGTCTCAGTACCTGCTTTTTCAAAACATGATCTCTTATTTTTAACGTATTATATGAAGATTGAAAGTTACAAACAGACCATACAATACAGAGACTTCAAAAACATTGACTATACTAGTTTAATTGAAGATTGCCGTCTCTATTCCCTTCCGATGGTTGACACCCAACTAGCACTGTAAAGCCAGTCATAGCGTCTTGGTTTAATAGTCTAATTAAAAGTGCAATTAAAAAGATAAATGAGGCTTATGACAAATGGAAACGCTATAAAAGGGAAAGTTGTAATCTGATTTTCAAAGCAGCCCGACGTAGTGCCAAGAGAAACTACTACAGTAATAAATTCACTAGTGCAATAAACACAAGACAAACGTGGAAAACATAAAATACCTTAGAGATAGGCAAAACTAAATCGAATTTAATGCTTTAAATCAGCAATTTTTAAACTTAAATATTTCTGTTGGCTCGTGCTGGACGAAATCGATCTACAATTCTTAAAACTATTGCTACCCATAATTATTCGGCACATTACACATGTAATCAATACTGCAGTAACCTTTTTGACTTTCCCAGATCAGTGGAAAGAAGCAAAAATAGTACCGATACCCAAGACGAATAACGACTCTAGACCAATCTCTATACTGCCATATCACTCTAAAAAGTTCGAATATAATTTTTCCACTACTGCAATTAAGTTGATGACCTCTTACTTAACTAATAGAAAACAAGTAGTAATTACAAATAAGTCGAGATCTAATTTTCTAGTCAATTTGCGTGGTGTTCCTCAGGATCGGTACTAAGCCCGTTGTTGTTTACCATGTATGTTGATGATCTGCCTAAAGTCCTATCCATGGTGAAATTATTATAAAGGTGGCGTATTCGGCTGTGGTGAGGACGTTATTTTTTCAACTCGCTCTCTCTGCTCTCAGAGAGGCAAGCGCAGAGGCAAGAGGCAAGAGCGTTTTTCGCTCTGCACTCTTCGTTTGTTATTGTTTCAGCTGGCAGAAAACATTTCTGCTCATAAATTAAAAGAAATAGTTCAAAGAAAATTATAATATTTTAATTCATAATTAAAGAATTTTGTTTGAGAAATTAAATAACAAGTTTAATAGGGCGAAATTCAAATACATATATATATAGGTACATATAATAGCATATTTTCTTCATTGTTTTCTGTGTACGAGTCCATTCGTAAACAATGAAGAAGAAGAAAACGAAAAAATCGTGCGCTACACAACCTTTTTCGACGACGTTTGACAGACTGACACAAAATAACGTCCCCGAAAGAGAGCACGTTTGGTGGATACGTCACCTTATATATAATTTCACTATCTATGTGTGATGTCCATATGTACGCTGATGTTGTGCAAATATATGTGAGTCGTCCTCTTAGTCAAATAAATTAATGTATTAGATTAAGCAATTATGAACTATCCTGCGTATCAAAGTGGGCAAGTAATAATGATTTATGTCTAAATCCTTCTAAGTCTAAATGTATAGTTATCTACAAAAAGTACCCGAACACGGACAATTTAAGTAAGCTAGTAATTGACAATGCAGAAATCAGTTATGTATATAAGCTATCTGCTTAGGCATTACAATTAATACCACTCTCTCCTGGAGAGACCATACAAACAAGGTTGTAGGAAAGACGTACGGTGTCCTACGCCTACTGTCTTTGGCACAACCATTTTTGCCAGTTAATATTAGAATGATGGTTGAAAAAGCATTAACAGCGAAAGATGAAAGTAGCCTTTAACAGCATAGCTTGATTCGTGTTTTCACTAGGTCGTACAGATCACGTTACTAGTTCTGCTTATAGAATTTTTAACTTGGACATATATAACAGGACGAATTAAAAAATTTTAATACAACTTCACAAAACTATTTTCAATAAGACTCCAGACTACCTGTTTAAGAAGTTGCGTTTTAATCTGTCGCAGAGGACCCATAATTTTGCTTGCTTTAGAACCAAACTTTATTGTTCGAATAGACACTTCTTTATCTGGGCTGTCGGACTTTGGAATCAGTTACCACCCTATTTGAAAACGAGGGGGAACGTTGTGAGCCGCATCTACGGCCGCGGCTCAAATTTATACCCGGTACTTAGTCAGTATATGTGTATGTGAGCTTGTTGTTATTTATTACAAAAAAGAAAAAAAATTTTGAAATACAATTGTAACAGTGTGATAGGACAGGAGTCTGGATTCAAAATTATGTTCCTCTAGCTTTTATAGTCTCTTAGCTATAGGAGGACGAACGGACGGAAGGACAGGCGGACTCGGCTATTGATGCTGATTAAGAAACGCTTCCTTCTGGGTGTTACACACATCCATTTTTTCAACAAATCTAATATACCCTTATACTCTTCGAGTACCGGGTATAACAATTAGTAGCGCACCACTGTTTAACAATAAATTAAAAAGTTAGTTAAAAATCAAAATATTACTATCTGAGTACCAATAGGCATATATTACTAAATTTTAAATTTATTTATAAGAATAATATTTTAAATGTTTTAAATTATCGGCTTTTTAATGTGAGTGTTTAGTATCTTAAATTATAATTTTAGTTTTTAAAGTTAAGTTTAACTGTTTGTCACGTAAAATCGATTGTGACTAGTGCATTAATTTAAAAGTGTAAAGCTTGTATCACTAGGAATATTTAAAATAAAATAACAAATTACATAAACAAAAAAAAATCATACTAGAAATAGATCCCCTGGATAAGGCTGTCATATAAGCTACCAGACCGATGCAGCACATTCCAAACGGAAGTCTTTACCATCAAGAAGGTAGCAGAGGTCGCTCAACATACTGAACGAGCACAAAATGTGGTTAATCTATTCATTGACAGAAAAGCAGCGAAAAGATATATTTAGTCGTCCGCTGTTTGTTCCAGAAATACTCTGGCAAGAAGGGAGGAACTAGATAAACTAAGCACGAAAAAGTCAGTGCGGATCTATTGGGTTCCCCGTCACCAGAGCATCGAACGAAACGAAGCGGTGGACGTTATGGCGAAAAAGGGCGTCGGGCCGGCAAATGATAGAATCGAAGACGTGCTTGTCTCCCTTAGAACGCTACAAAGCGACTTAGAGAAGCAGGCCGTACTGCAAACCGACAGCAGGTGGAGGAGTACCACCACCTGCAGAACCTCGAGAACCATGTGCAAGGAGCGCAATGGAAAACTCAGTCACTATGTACTGCACCACGGAAGGACTGAAGACGGTTAGTGGGAATACACCAGCAGGGACAGCTGTAGAAAATGTTATGAACACGGGGCTATCGAAACCCTGGAACATCTCATACGCAACCGTTCGGCACTCTCACGGGCCAGAAGCAGACACCTAGGTGCACCAGCGCAGGCATCTATGGAACTCGCCTCCAATTCTTGAGGACTTCCAAACCTCAATACTACCCCCGTAAGGGTCCATACCCATCCGGATAACTGGGCCATACTGCCCTATGAGTGGCCCCGCTGAGAGCCGTCCGGGTATACCTTGCCAAACCTAGCCTTCACTATTACTTCAGGAATATTTTATCAACCATATATTCCTAACCGGAATTTTAGCTGTTCTCTCAGTTCACTATCTTGTCGATGGGCCAACTAGCGATAAGAATCAGTTCGGGCAAACTTCGCCCAGCAGCGATTGGATAAATAAGATAGAACTAAGTAAATGCCTCACGCACTAAAATCTTACGCTCAATATTGTACGCGCTCATTATGCTCTCATTATGTTTTCTTATGCTCAGTGCTCATGCATTAAGAGCAGCACTTCATCGTCTTTTCGTTGACCGGATAATATTCGATTTCGGTTTTAATTCATTTGCTTTAGAGCTGGCACACCTCCACCATTAAAGATATAGACCTCAGCAAGGAAAAAGCTCGTTGTACAAACATTTTGGCGCCCAACGTGGGGCACGTGTGTTAACTCTTTAGTAAAAAATTAAAATACTCGCATTTATGTACAATCTCTATTTACACTTTCGTCGGTACATAGTTTGCAACTACAAAAACTGCAGCATTCGTTTCATCTCGCAATTGCTATCAAAATTGCTGAAAGCCGTGTTCTCTATCGTCTCTCGCCTTGCTCTTAAAGTTCTCGGTTATTTCTGTCATTCGCTGGTTACCCACAACGCAAGCAACGGCGCTTGCACTCTCGTTTCGTCTACGTAGCAGCTGCCTGCTTTGGTTCAGAGATCGGTGCAGTTATCTAGTGGAACTCTACCGATTCGTTTTCGTTTCGCTTTCATTGCCGTCGCACAGTGGAAAATTCTGCCATTTCAGCTTGCTAAATTAATAACTTCTGAACGAATGAAGATATCTTCATGAAATAAGCAACATTTGAAAGATAAATCTTCCAAAATTTAGTATGCAATATTACGTGGCGCTACATTGTTTAGAAGCTTACCAATAAAAAGCCAAACTTTGTTGCCGGTGCATATTTTCCTATGTAATGTGCTGAATTTAAATTTGTTTTTATTGGTCAATTTTACTATACATAATTATTGTACATCATTTTTTTTAGCTCAATCTCAATTTCACAAAAAAAAAATTTTTTATTCTGGTTTTTGATCTAATTTATTTTTTTCTGTAAAATATGCCTCCAATTCCAATTTAGAGGAAGGAATATCTTACAAACTTAACATTTCTAAAGAATAACTATTTTCCGATTTTTTTAGAGATCTCGCATGTCTATTGGATGAAATATATGGATCTGAAGAGGCTGCTAGCATGTTGAAAAGATCCCTGTTTTGAGTTTTTCGTGATGTCTTGCACGTATTCATGTACCTGTATTTCTTGTAATCCTTGTTTCTCGCTTCCTGTGCTTCCTCTGACATCCATTCATAGCATAGTTTGTGGTTATTGCATATAAGTTCTGTGCTAGAACAGCTGAGCGAAGCTTTTGGAAGTGCTGTGCAGCGCAGTACAGCTAAGCTTTTGAGCCGGAGAGCTTAGATCTTCTCTTAGGTCGTATTTAAGCAGTGCAAAAGCCCAAGATTGTTCTCTTTTGAATTTTCGAATAGCTGGATCAGCAATATTGTGTCCGCCTTCGGTAAAATTTTTGTGTAAAAATCACCACGTGTCCGGGAAAACAGTCCAACAAACAGGAAAAGTTGTTTTTGTCAGTGCTGTGCTTGCTATTCGGTTAAGGGTGCTAAGTTGAAACCTGTGCGCCGAGAAAATTGCAGCAGAGAACTGATCTGGCTTAGCGGGCATATTTGCCCCGCTTCCCCGAAGTGTTTGGAAAACCGTGTGGCTCGAAGCCCTGCCCAAAACCACATCAATCTCCGTGGAAAGTTAAGGAAAACCCCACTAACTAACCGCAACACTAACGATATCCGATCAAGCCAGAAGTAAAATGAGCGGAGAGACGGCCTAATGTCGAAGCAGGGACTCCATCTTGGGGCTCCGCGGTAAAAAAAACTGGCTAGTTCTGGCTCTAGAGGCCTAGCACAAATTTAGCCAAAGATTGCCGGTCTTCCGCGAATATCTTTACACGGATTTAACTCTGATACACTTTTCAGCGCTGCTCGACCGACCAGCGACCGTATATATATATCGCGCCCGCAATGCGACTGCCGAGCCGATTTGTGCTTTTCGGGCTGCACAATGGGAATTTGTCTCGATGCAGTGATTAGACGCGGAGCAGAAATCCCTCGCTGAGAGCGTCCACTCTAGTAATTAGGGAAATTTACTGCTGCGAGCTTTCGCCAGCGGCCAACGACCCCGGTTCCATGTACGTGTACAAACAAAAGAAAAACCCACCGACTGCTCATATGTTTCTGGTTCGAAACTAACCGCCAATCTGGAACAAAAGAAAATACAAATTCTTATATGGCGGAAATACCCTACAAAAAAAAAACCACGCGCGTATTCGAACAATATCGCTGCTGCGAAACTTACCAATTAAAATTGGCACTTTATACACATAAACACTTTCCACTGAAAGCCGTAGGATTCTTTAGCTGAATTCACGTATGATATGCAGTTCACTTTCTTCCCTTTTATAAATTTTTTCTATCTTCAATCACTAGTCTGACTGAGCAGCAAGACGTCCGTCTTCGCCAATGACCTGATCAAAAAGAGAGCGATGCTTGGCCCGCCCAAATCTGAGAACCCCATTCTCGCGTAAAGAACGACAATCCTCCTTTCGAACAGACGCGTCAGGGCCCTCCAGTGCTTCCACTCAAAGACGCTCTCCTCCGTCTTCCTTTTCCTTGCACTGAGGCGATCATTTGAGTGACAAATAAATAGAGAAAAATTTCCCTTTTGCATCTCACTCGTTGTAACTCCCTTTTCGTCCGCTACCACTACTAGCGCCACCGCAAATTAAAACAACTATAAATCCAGCGACAAGTCATTTCAAATGCACTTGTAAGTGAGCCGAAATATTTCCCTTTCCCTTTTGATATTCATTCGCCTAAACCAAAAGCTTGCGCTAGCGACCTTCGGGGCCACTAAGCCGGCGCCTAGCTTCGAATGCTGAGTAGAAGCTTGCCGTTGGTTTAGTTGGTGATTCCGTTTTGCATTTTAATTCGGTTTTTGGTTTGATCGCATTTATTGCATTACATCAATGCTGTAAAATTACACTACGCATCAAACAAGAAGAAAAAAAACGATTATGGAATTGGTTTGCGGATTGCTGGTATTACACCATTGTGTGTACAATTTTCTTGAATATTTTTCAACCATGCCTTAAATGTTTACCTTTTTATATACCCTATATACCTATATATATTTTGTTATTAATTTCTTTAGTCTTTAAGCCACATATTTCCTCTCAATTTATTTTCTTTACTATTGATTCTTTATTGTTTAATTTAGCCCTTCTATTATTTCGTTAGGATAAGATACCGATTTGTTCTTGCTTACTTATTATCATGAAGTCCAGAAATATAACGTGAATTATAATGAACCATTGATTATGAACGGTTAGAATAATCATTTCCTGGTGACATGGTGGCATAATGAGATAGGGTGGGAACTTTAAGGGATTTCCTTCTGCATTAATGGAAATCATGGAAGGGTGGGTACAGAAACGTGCGGGTCGAATATCACCTCAAGGCCTCGCGCACACAATCTTTTGGAGCTGACCGACAAAGAAACCTTTTGTTTCATTCTCGTCTTATTTTGCTTTCGTGGGTGAATGAGCACGGAACCAGAGAATCCCCACCGACCGTGGCCTCGATATTCGATCTTTCCACTCCTCTGCGATTTCTTAATGAAATCGTTGTCCTACTGGAAATCATTTGATTTTCGTTGAGTACATACATTTTTGGCGCCCAACGCGGGGCTATCTGTCTAATCCAAGTTACTGTATGTACCCAGTTGGACGCTGGTGTGTAACGTTGTTACATACATTTTTGGCGACCAACGTGGGGCTGTTAGTGCAATTCGACTGCAGTTTGTCCAATTCTATTTTCCGTTGATACCCAGTTGGACGCTGGTGTGTAACGTTGTCACATACATTTTTGGCGCCCAACAGGAGTAATTGAATAAAGAGTTGCAGTTGCAGTGAATCAATAGCAACACCATCAGCTATTGGATCGTCCCACCTTTTGCTCGTTTGTTTTCACGTGCTTAATGCTGACAATGGTTTTGTTCGAAAGATTACCCTTGGTCAGATACAATTCCCGTATATTGAGGATTCTGTTTGGATACCAATACTGATTGTCCCTCTGATTATTATTTGGAAGTCGTCGAGTCTAAGACGAAATAACGTTTAAGTGCTAATCCTGAGTTGATAATATAGCTTCAATGTTGCCGCATCTGTTAGAGCTAGTCAAAATTGTTGTCTGGAATTTGTGAATATGCTGCTTGCGTATCCTTACCGAACAAAAGAGATTAGTTTAGGTCGATTCCGGATTTAGCCTTCACTCATACCAGTGAGTTG
This sequence comes from Drosophila helvetica, assembly GCA_963969585.1. Lineage (NCBI taxonomy): Eukaryota > Metazoa > Arthropoda > Insecta > Diptera > Drosophilidae > Drosophila > Drosophila helvetica. The sequence continues at coordinate 23,781,968 of OZ018403.1, read as the reverse complement.
TTATGGATGTTATTGTAACGGCAGCGGTGGCTACAGATGGTTGACTGGGACTAGCGTGTATGCTGCTTTGAGTACCCTTGCTGAATCATATGTTGCAGCTTAAGCCTGAGCAGTGATGCCACAACAATTCGCATTAGTATCAATAGCCCAAAATAAATAATTTGTCGTCGTTTCAAAGATTTTAAACTTTCAGCCCGATCTTATTATGTCACCAATTACATGTCACCATAGGAAGATTTTGTTTAAAGATAGAAAATACAATTCTAAAATATGCCTTTAAGACATAGTCCTCAGAACAATCCGCTGAGTTCGGAAAATGTTTGTGGGATTTGTCGCTCGGAGATGTCCGATACCCAGCCATGTTTTTGTACCCCTTGCAATCACGTGTTTCATAAAGCATGTCTGGAAGAATGGTTCCCTCATCATGATGATTGTCCGAATTGTAATCGACTATGTACATTGTCTCAAGCTAAACTCGTCGTTGGCAATTGTTCACCGAATAAGAGGCCGTCAGTACAGACTGAAGTACCAGGTCCGTCTGGCATTACAACTCGCAGTCTTGCAAAAGCCTTGGAGCTAGCGCAGATCCCAGAAAATGGTCAGGCAGATACGGGAATGGTAGCTGAGGGAAATGTCCACAATACTGAAGTCAGGCAAATTCCGCCTGCAAGGTCAGTTCCGGTCACACGGACCAACAGGTCTTTTCGTTCGAAAAGAAATCAGCCACGAGGCAGGGCTCATATCCCGAAGATATCTTCAGGTCCGGAAGTAGTGTGCTTGTCAGGATTAGACGCAAGCCAAAGCTCTAATCCGACTGCCGCGCATTCAGCTAATGGCACTGGCCATTCTAGTAATTGGGAAGCTCCTAATGTGAGGACAGCACCTCCAAGCCAGGGTCTGGACTTGGATGTGTTGCAACAGATGATAGAGCGCACGGTTGCCAGAGCCATGTCAACTTTACATATTCAGCCACAAGCTAGTTCGCCAGAAGGGTATGCTGGGTCGAATATCCCAACCCCAGTTTCATATATTCCCAGCAGTTCTAGCCAGCGAAAGGCAAAGACTGCCGACATTATGCAAAAATGGAATGTTCTCTTTAATGGCTCTACTGAAGGTTTAGGGGTAGAAGAATTCATCTATCGTGTCAAGGTATTGACAGATGAAACATTGGATAGTGATTTTTTAGGCCTTTGCAAACATTTGCATATTTTGCTGGTTGGCAAAGCGCGAGATTGGTATTGGAGATACCACAAGCAGGTTGATCGCATCGTCTGGTCGGAATTTTGTGCAGCTCTTCGACAGCAATATAAAGACTATCGTTCTGAGTTTATGAGCAAGGAATTGATTAGATCTCGAAAGCAAAAAGTCGGAGAACCCTTTGTGTCTTTTCATGACGCTGTGGCTGGCTTAATAGATAAATTTGGCATTAAAATGGACGAGGAGGAGTTAATCGAAATATTAAAAGCAAATTTGCTTCCCGAAACTCGTCATAAGATATTGTATCAGTCCATTAGCTCAGTCGGTCAATTGCGAAGACTTGTGCAGATGCATGAAAATTTAGTGCACGAGTTGCAGAAAGCGGATAAGCCCAGGCCAACGGTAGTTCGTCGTCCCATATATAGCTTAGAGGAATCGCGTCCAGAAAGCGATCCTGAAGAGAACGAGGTTCTTGGCATAGACGCCCTGCAAACTTCGACTGCAAAGCGTACTTGTTGGAATTGCGAGGAACTCGGACATGTGTACGAAAATTGTCTTGCGGATAGGCGTATATTCTGTTACGGCTGTGGAGCTCTGAATGTTTATAAGCCGCAGTGCCAAACATGCATTCGTAGAGCTTCAGAAAACCGGCAGAAGGGTGCATCCAACAACAACCGGATGCCCCCGAAAAATCAGAATTAACCTTGCCGGATGTTGTAGCACCAAAAAATACGAATGTAGCCGTAAATTCTTCGGAAATAAAGGAGGAAGTGTTGAGCGTACAGAATAGTTGTCGATTTTTGCCGTATTATGAACGGATTAATAAATATCTTGCGGTTCGAAAGCGAATATTTAACGAAGAAAACCGTGAAGTCCCAAAACGAATTAAACGTTTAAGAAAATATTATGAGAATGTTCAAAGTTACCGCAGACTGTTAGTTTCCGCTATTATTAGCAATCCCAAAGATATGCGCAGCTATGCCGAAGTGTCCTTCTTGGGTCGAACAGAACAGGGTCTGTTAGATACGGGGGCCAGTATTAGCTGCATAGGTGCTGAGTTAGCTCAGATGGATCTTTTGTCTGTTGCTTAATACAAACCCATAAAAGCTACTGCAAAAACTGCAGATGGCCAAAGTCAAGAGATACTGGGGGTATTAAATATAAACATGCATTATCAAAATATCGAGAAACCCATGAAGTTAAATCTAATTCCATCCCTGAAGCAAAATCTGATTCTCGGTCACGATTTTTGGCGATCCTTTTCGCTAGCCGCAGACATTATTTCAGCCGTCGAGATAAGCTCAAAGGACGATGAAGAACCGGAACCAGATCCATTAGGGTATCCCTTATCCAGGCAGCAAAAACAACAGCTCGATATTGTGAAGCAATTATTCCCGAATGCAGCTGAGGGATTAGGACGGACGGCATTGCTTCAGCATCATATCGATGTAGGTCAGGCCGCCCCCGTAAAACAACGATTTTACCCGGTTAGTCCAGCGGTTGAAAAGTTGGTATATACCGAGGTGGATCGCATGCTTGAACTAGGCGTGATTGAGCCGTCCTCCAGTGCGTGGAGTTCACCCATGAGACTGGTGCTGAAGCCCAACAAAGTGCGTCTGTGTCTCGATGCTCGACGCCTCAATGAAGTCACCCGTAAAGATGCGTACCCATTACCGAGTATCGATGGTATTTTTTCGCGATTGCCTAAGGCAAATATCATAACTAAGCTTGATCTAAAAGATGCGTACTGGCAGATCGAACTCTCCAAGGAATCAAAGCCACTGACTGCTTTTACGATCCCTGGAAGGCCGTTATACCAGTTTAAGGTTATGCCTTTTGGCCTGTGTAACGCTCCATCCACCATGTGTCGTTTGATGGATGAGATCATTCCCCCGGATCTGCGCTACTGTGTTTTTGGATACTTAGACGATTTCTGTATCGTATCTGAGGATTTTTCTTCCCATCTTGCAGTTCTTGTGCGACTCGCAGAACAGTTCCGAAAAGCCAACCTGCTAAAAGTCAGTTTTGTATCACAAGCATAAATTATCTTGGCTATGTCATCAGTACCGATCCTTCAAAAATAGCGTGTATAGTGAACTGGCCTTCGCCGAGGAATCTAAAGCAGGTTCGATGTTTTCTTGGGGTATGTGGCTGGTATCGCAGATTCATTCAAAATTTCTCGGAGCTATCATGTCCGATTACCGAGCTGCTGTCTAATAAAAAGAAGTTTAGTTGGACACCGGAAGCGCAAGTCGCAATGGACTCTTTAAAAACCGTGCTGACTTCTGCTCCGGTGCTCGAAAATCCGGACTTTGAACAAAAATTTTACCTTCACTGTGATGCTAGTGACTTTGGGATAGGAGCCGTGCTCGTGCAATTGGTGGATCAGCAAGAAAAGCCAATAGCCTTTATGTCTAAAAAACTCAGTCGTGCCCAACGTAACTACAGCGTTACGGAGCGAGAGTGTTTGGCAGTAATTTTGGCCATCGAAAAGTTCCGTTGCTATCTGGAACTTCAAGAATTCGAGGTGGTTACTGATCATTCCAGTTTGTTGTGGTTAATGCGCCAGCAAAACGTGTCCGGAAGATTAGCTCGCTGGATCTCTAGATTGCAGCAGTTTAAATGTTCGATATCGCACAGAAAAGGAAAAGATCATATGGTCCCCGATGCTCTGTCCCGATTACATGAACTAGAAGTATCCGGATTAGAAATGAGTCCTGTGATAGATCTCGAGTCCGATGCATTTCAGAATGAGAACTATCAGCAGTTAAAAGAACAGTTCAAGAAAAATTACACTAATTAGACTCTGCGACCACCCATGGGAAACCACATGCCAACTTGTAGACCCTTTCAACGGTTGTACATAGATCTGCTTGGACCCTATCCACGCAGCAAGAATGGGCATGTAGGTTTGCTAATTGTGTTAGATCACTTCAGCAAGTATCATTGGCTACACCCATTGAAAAAGTTTACTTCAGTGGCCGTTCAAGAATTTCTGCTTAAGCACATTTTTCATGCCTATGGCGTGCCGGAAACTATTGTTAGCGACAATGGAAAGCAATTCAAGGCTACGGAATTCAATGCGTTCTTGACTGAGCTGGGAATTAAGCATATGTACACGGCACTATACTCTCCCCAGAGTAACGCGGCGGAACGAGTGAATCGGTCCTTGTTAGCTGCCGTGAGATCATACCTCCAACAGAATCAGACATACTGGGATCAGCATCTCACCAGTATTTCCTGCTCGCTGCGCTCTTCTCCACATCAGTCCCTAAGTTGTTCACCCTATCGAGCACTATTTGGGTTAGACATTCTCACTCATGGGTCGGATTATAAGCTTCTGAAAGATCTAAGCCTGCTGGAAGAACCCGTTGTGCCGGTATCTAGATCTGACAATTTGGCTTTAATTCGAAAAGATATTCAGGACAATATCAAGAAAGCGTATGATCGCAATGTTGCCCAATACAATTTACGAGCCAAGCCCGTTTCCTTCCGAGAAGGTCAGGAAGTTTTTCATCGTAATTTTGCATTGAGCAAATTTACGCAAAACTTTAATGCCAAAATGGCTCCCAAATTTCTAAAATCTCGAGTTCGAAAGAAACTAGGCAATTGTTTTTACCTGCTTGAAAATTTACAGGTCCGAGAAATAAGGACCTTTCATGCGAAATACATTAAAGCCTGATTCCCGCTAATATTCCGTCTAATGGTGGGATATTATCGGGTGGTGTAACGGTTGCCGTTGAGCAGCACAGATCGCAAGTAGGTTATTGCTATTCGGGTATATCGCATGCAATAACCTGGGGCCTAATTATGTATGCAGGTCATTCATAGCATAGTTTGGGGTGGGAGAATAAAAGCTCTGTGCTAGAACAGCTGCGCTAAGCTTTGGCAAGTGCTGTGCAGCGCATCGCCGAGAAGCTTTGGAACACGAGCGTTTAGATCTGCTTTTAGGTCACATTTAAGCAGTGCAAAAGCCCAAGATCACTCACTTTTAAATTTTCATATTGTTGGATCAGTGGCAGTGTCTCCGCTTTCCGTAAAATTTTCCGCCTCAAAAACCACCACGTGTTCGGGAAAGAACCATAATCGGGAAAAGTTTCATTATCCGTGTTGTGCTCGCTATTCGGCTAATGGTGCCAAGTGCATAATCTGGCGCCGAGAAAATCTCAACATAGCTGCATCTTTGCCACGCCTCCCCAAAAAGACCGGAAAACTATGTGGCTCGAAGCTCTGCCCCGATCGATCTCGGTCAGTGGAAACCCAGCAAAACGGTATGTGCAAGTGCTCTCTGGGAAAAATTCGTTTTTTTTAGCCCTTGTGGTTTCTATTTCGCCCATAGGGCCCTTCCTGCGACCGGCATCCCATCTAGCTCCCCAAAATTGAGCACCCACACCAAGCCCCTTCACTTGACGTTTGGAAGCCCCGACAGCCAAACCTTGGTGTGGGGCCGAGAAATTTTCTCTCTTCGGGACACAACTGGAAAACCCCACCGGCGGTCCACATAACCTCCGACGCTGGCATAACCCCTGCACCTGCCATAACCTTTGCGCAGGCGCCACACCTGGTAGTGCCTGAACCCTACAAGCAGTTCAGTGACGCTCCCCCTCCCCCTGCGCCGCTAACCATCTTCTGCGACGGCCGCGAGAAGCCGCTTGCTACCTAGAACAAAGTTGTTGTAGTGTAGTGTAGATTTAATTGTTCTAAATTTAATTCCATTTTTTTTGGCTCCTTTTGAACCCTCATATGTACCGATAAAACTAATTTACCGGGTACAGTATTACCTCAGCCACTGCTACCAGTTTGCATTTTTTCCACCAATTAAAGTTATCACCTTCTTTTCTCTTTTGTGTTCAAAAAATAAAACTCCCTAATATTTCCCTCCCTTCCCCATGATCCAACATTAATATTACTTTCACAGCCTCCACAACGAAAGGCGCCTTTCAGCGAGGGACCACTGTGATGAAATTGTAAGTGAGCCAAAATATTTCCCCTTTCCCTTTTGATCCGTCGTTCGCCAAAACCAAACGCTTGCGCAAGCGACTTTCAAGGCCGCTGAGCCGGCGCTTAGCTTCGAATGCTGATTAGAAGCTTTCCGTCGGCTTAGTCGGTAATTCCGCTTTGCATTTGGTGTTGGTTTGATTTCATTTTTTATTGCAGTCTTCCAATGCAGTAAAAGTTACACTACACAACAAAGAAAAAAAAGAAAAATAACTATGAACTTGGTGCGAATTGCGGATACGGAAATTTGATGTATAAATTCTTCTTCTTTATGCCTTAATAGTTTTGTAATTGCACTTTAAATTTTCTACCTATATTATTGTTCTTATATACCCATTTATATCATCATTTGAAATTTTATATTATATTTTTTCTACATATACTTTGAGACCACTTCTCAGCGAGTTCTTTATGAAATCGTTGTCCTACTGGAAATCATTTGATTTTCGTTTTGGTTACACAGATAGTCTTCTTTCCATCGTTTCCAAAAATTCCTTTGAAGCTTAGTTTCCACTTATTAAGAGATGTTATAGCAACATCTTCTTCTGGAACTGGTATTGACAACATTGGTTTTCCAATAAGGAAGTGCCCTGGGGTTAAAACATCTTCGCCATTAATTTCACTTGAGGTATAAAGTGGGCGAGAGTTAAGTACTGCTTCAATCTGGGCTAGTACAGTTGTCATTTTTTCAAATGTGAGTTTGACTTTTCCGATGGTCCTTTTTAAATGATATTTTATTGATTTTACGCCTGTTTCCCAAATTCCGCCAAAGTGTGGTCCTGACGGGGGGGAAAAATGTCATGTTGTGTTTTCATTGGCTAGTATTGGGGCAATGTCACTATTCCTTTTAATCGCTTTTTTAAAATCTGCGTCTAGACATCGGTTGGCTCCCACAAAGTTCGTTCCATTATCCGAATATAGGTGAGCACATTTCCCTCGCCGTGCAGTAAATCGTCTCAGTGCTGCTAAAAATGCTTCCGTTGTCATGTCATGTCACTGACTGCTTCCAAATGAATCGCCTTAGTAGCAAAGCATATAAATACTGCTACGTATCCCTTGAACGACTTCTGTCCTCTTCCTTTGGAACATCTCATATGAAATGGTCCCGCATAATCCACTCCTGTGTGTGTAAAAGGACTGGAGATTGTTATTCGTCCCGTCGGAACGTTTCCCATCATTTGTTTAGCTGCTTTCTGACGATATCGGATGCATTTGGTGCACCTTCGCACAAATTGCTTAATATCTTTTTTGACTGATATTATCCAATATTGGCGTCTGATCATCGCTTCCATCAACTGATTTCCTCCATGAAGGGTTGCATGATAACATTCTTTAATTAAGAGCCCAGTTAAATAAGACTTTATAAGTATGATTGGATGTTTTGTGTTAAATGGAAGGTCAGACTTAGTTAACCGTCCACCTACTCTAAGTAAACCATCTTTATCCAGGAATGGATAGAGGTTACTGATCCTGCTGTCGTTTTTGACCGTTTCTCCTCTGTTGAGCTGCTGAATTTCGGCGTTAAACTGCTTCTTCTGGTATAATCTGATAATGAGTATTCTCGCAGATTGTAGTTCGATTGCAGTCAAGTATTGCGGTAAGGTACTTCCTCTGTGGAAAAAACGCTTTATGTATGCTACTACTCTCTGTAGCTTAAGCCAACTCGAATAGCGTGATACGAGCTCATTTATAAACTCTCCTTCATGTTTTTGCCGTCAGAAGCTTTATATATCCTTTGCCATGTCCATGCCTTCTGAAAATTGTTTCCATTCGTCTGCAAGGTCGTTGGATAATTCTTCGTCCCATGTTACTTTCAGTAGCCAGAGTTTCTGCACGTAGAGTTTTGCGATGACTGTTACTGGAGACAACCATCCAATTGGGTCAAAAATGCGTGCTACTTGGGATAGAACTGATCTTTTTGTACAAGTCTTCGCAGTGCTCATGTTGACTTCAAATTTAAAGTTGTCTTCTTTTGGCTGCCAATGTAGTCCCAGTGTTTTAACTGTTTCTTTGTCGTTTATTTCTACGACTTCATTCTCCATTGTAGAGTCAATTTTCCCCATTACTTTTTCGTTGTTCGATAACCATTTCCGAAGATGAAATCCGAATGCACTGAACTCTGGAGCAATTGTTTTTTGTATGTTTTGTGGTTCCTCAATTGTATCCGCTCCTGTCATTAAATCAACCATGTAAAAATCAGATTTGATGATGTTTCGCAGATTAGGGTCCAGCGTATAATTAGCTATCTCCATTAACGTTCGAACAGCTAAAAACGGTGCTGACGATGTCCCATACGTAACTGTTTGTAATTCATACTCCTCTATGGGCTTCATTGGATCATCCCTCCAGAGTATGCGATGGTATGGTTGGTCTTCTTTGGAAATTTGTATCTGTCTGTACATTTTTTCCACATCGGCAGCTTATACAATATTCCACGTTCCCCATTTGATGATGATGTCGAAAATGTCTTTTTGCTACCTTGGCCCAGTATACATTATATCATTCAGACTTTTCCCGTTCGATGATTTTGCAGATGCTTCGAAGACGACTCTCAATTTTGTCGTAGCACTTCCCTCTCTGATGACCGCTTGATGGGGAAGATAATATTTTCCCATCGATCCATCATTAACTTTTGCCATGTGACCGAGATCCTTGTACTCCTTCATAAAGCTCTTGTATCCTTTATCGAGCTAGTTTACGTGATTCGCCCAATTTCTTGTCCTCCTTGAATGGTACCTTTACTATAAATCGTCCATTTTTGTCGCGTTTGACTGCATTTTTGTATTCTTCCATAGTTTTTTCCATCTCTTCTGTACTAGCGTCTTGGTCTTCGGCTTCTTCCTGCTCTCCAAATTAGTGACTGCCGACGTATATGGCTTAGTTTTGGATATATTCACTATGCCTGATATGATCCAACCAAATTTAGTACATTGTCCGAGACTGCCATCAATCTTGACAACACCGTTTTCGAGAATCCTTGCAAATACTTCTCCTCCCAACACTAAATCGATTCTGTCTGATTTATTGAATAACGGATCAGCCAGATGATAATTTTTCCACTTTTCCATTTCGTATTGGAACGATTTCTCTGACCTCATGACCTTCATAGTTGCAACACTTACATATTGTCATTTTGGAGTAGACGGGTGTTATTTGTTTTTGATATGTCTTTCTTCTTCTGGTAGCATGATTGTTTCCTGCTAATGCTGTTCCAAAAATGTTAGCACATCTGATAACTTTTGAATTTCTCTGGGTTTTTGAATGGCCTGCTCGAAGTGTCGCATTCGTTCAATATCGAGCTTTCGGATTATTACTCTTGCGATAAAGGGATCTTCCTCATTAATATTCATGCCTAATGCTTTAATGGTATTTATGCATTCGTTCGTTTTATCTAGCATCTGTCTTTTATCTTCGGCATTATTGCTGTTAATTTCTGATTGGTCCAAAAGTCTATCCCATTGCGCTGCATCCTGCTATTTTCGTACCTCTTTTTGAGCGTCGACCAAGCTACTTCATAGTTGGCAGCCGATATTTGCAAGTGTTGGATTAAACGTGTTGCGTCACCTCTTAATGCACCTTTCAGCCGCATCATTTTTTCCGTATTGTGTATGCTCTTTTGATCATGTATCATCTCTTCGAATAGATTGTGAAATGTCGTCCATTCCCTTACGTCTCCATCGAACGTTGGTATTTTTACCTTCTCGAAATCTACTTGGCATCTAAAATCATTATCGATCCGATTAGATTCCATTTTTAATTGGTTCTTTAATATTTCTAATTTTCTCCCACATTCCGTGTATGTCGTGCGATACATTTTTGTGACGTCTTCTGAGAGACTCTGCGATTCTATATACAGTCTTCTCATTTTTGATAATGTATCCTCAAGACAATCGATATCGTATTGGTTGATCACTTTATACATTTTGTTGTTTATCTCACCGTGTATGTGTGTAACACCCAGAAGGAAGCGTTTCCGACCCCATAAAGTATATATATTCTTTATCAGCATCAATAGCCGAGTCGATATAGCTATGTCTGTCTGTCCGTCCGTCCGTCTGTCTGTCCGTCCGTCCGTCCGTCTGTCCGTCTTCATTAGCGCCTATAGCTCAAAGACTATAAAAGCTAGAGGAACACAATTTTGTATCCAAGCTCCAGTTTTATTGCACTGTTACAAGTGTATTTCAAAATTTCGCCCCGCCCCCTTATGCCCACTCAAAGGACGAAAATCTGTGGCATGCACAATTTTAAAGATACGAGAAAATTAAAAACGCAGAATCATAGAGAATGACCATATCTATCAGAGCGTTGAATCTGGATCAGATCAGATCATGAATATAGCCACAATGAAGAAAACTATTTCGAAATGCATCGTTCCCTCTCGCTCTCTCTCACACACCGGGGTGGGTGCTATGCCCATTCGTCCAGATGAGCGCCTAGATCTCAGAGACTATAAGAGCTAGAGCAACCAAACTCTCTATCCATGCTCCTGTGATATCACTTCAGTACAAGTGTATTTTGCCACGCCCCCTTCCGCCCCCACAAAGGATGAAAATCCACAATTTTTAAGATACGAGAAAACCAAAAACGCAGAATCATAGAGAATGATCATATCTATAAGATTGCCGAATCTGGATCAGGTCGGATCATTATTATAGCCAGAAAGAACAAACGAAATTTCAGTGGCCACGCAACGCCTTCCAAGCGCTTACTCATCCCCTCTCACTCCTCCTCCACTGCTTTGCCCACCCGACCAGATGAGCGCCTAGATCTCAGAGACTATAGAAGCTAGATCAACCAAATTTTGTATACAGGGTCCTGAGATATCACACTGTTACCAGTGCATTTAAAATTTTCGCCCAGCCCCCTTCCGCACAAAGACAAAAATCTGTGGCAACCACAATTTTTAAATAACTGAAAATGAAGAATCATAGAGAATGGCCACATCTACCAGGGGCCGAATTTGAATCAGATCGGATCATTATTACAGCCAGAATGAAGAAAACCATTTAGATAGGTTTAGTAGATATGCGTTTGCTCCGTCTCTCTCTCTCTCTCTCTCTTACACTCTTCCTCGTCTTCTGCTTCGCCACGTAATGAGTTATAGCTATTCCCGGCAACCCAGGCGCGAACCCTATACTAGCTGCTTGCAGGCGTTCTCTCTTTCTCTTTTCCCCCTTTCACCTTCTGACCAACACTCCCACTCCATCAAACAAACGCGATGCGCTGCCTGCTTCTCCATGTCTTACGACAATCACCGCCCTCCCACATTGACAAATCAATCTGTCCCTATCCCCACACAGAGACTAAAGAAAGAAATGGAGAGAAAGAACATGCCTAGCAATATCATACATATGTCCAGAACAATTATCGCCCGCCCAGGCAATGATTTACATACATATGTACTTATATATGTATGTACATACATATATATGTATTTTAAAACCAATGTAAATATACATATGTAATATAGTATGCGTATATGCTGTTTGAATGAGCCATTATAGTTAGGGAGTGGGAGGGATACCTGCGAATGCATTTGTTCACTCTAGGAAAAGAAAGGGAATGGTCCATAAAAAAAACTGCGAAATCAAAACACTATCGGCTGGCAAGTACGTGCGCTCTCTGTTTCCCCGTTCCACCTTATGACCAAGAGCCCCTCTCTCATCAAACAAGACGGATGCACGATGCGCTGTTAATCTGCTTTTTAAATGTTTTAGCAAGATCCCCCCACCCTCTTCCACACGGTAAACAATTTTTAAACCGTTACTGTATGGGGAGGGGGAACGAAATCTTTTTCACTCTAAAAATGCGTGTCAAAGGAATGAGAAAAAAGCCGTTACGTTTCTTTTAGTGTTTCTCTCTATCTCTCTTTCCACTTTAGAACTCTCTGCCCCACTCAGACAAGTGCTCTATCAATAGAGAAACTGTATATTTATACTCATCCGTATGTCTCCAAGATGAATTAAGCAATAAGGTGACAACACCTGCGTCACAACATCTGCTCTCTTTGGAGAACCCTCCGTTTGTCGTATGCTGAGCGCCGAAAAAGAGTTCATGGTCCTCTCCACAACGGACGACGTCACCTCATTATTTAATTCACCTTGCATGTCTCATTTGCTAACAGCGTCAATAAGAGAGAGAGAGAGAGAGAGAGAGTGCTTCGCAACATCATATGTTTGAAACCAAAACATTAACCTCCTACCACCCCACGCAATCGAATTAGAAGGAGTATGTATGTTAACACATATATGTATGTATGTATGTATGTATATAGAATCGGCTCCGATAGATATATTCCTGTAAAAATTTAAATTTCCGTTAATGGTTTGACTCCATTCGTTCTCTCGCTCCAAATTTCTCTATTCTCTTCTCTCTTGACTCTCGCGGAAAAAACGGCGGAATTTTAGTAGGCATTGTTTTGGTATGACCAGTCGATATCGAGCCAAGGAGAGCGATAGAGACTTTCCGATTTCCGATGGCGATAAAATACGTTAATTGATCCCATTTAAACTAGTTTAGCTCTTAACTTATTAAATACAAGTAGTGCTTGCTCATTAAGATATAGGGCTTTAGTTTTTCTGTGCTGATCGTCTGTTAGAAGCTATTAACTATTAGCTGCTAACTGCGTCGGTGCTTCGCGCTCTTTTCGGTGCCGCTGCTGACGTCGCTGCTTTCTGGAGACTGAGGCCGGACGTCGCTGCTTCTATAGCGGCTGAGGACGGACGTTGCTGCTCTCGCCAGGGGACATATTTAGGTCATATATTTTATTATTTCTTTTTTCTTCTTTTGTAGTTGTATAGCGTTTTATAGTAATTATATTTATTTAATTAAATTTTATATAATCAATAATAAATATTATTAATAATATAATTATCATTAATATACATATATTAATGAATAATATACATATATTAATTAATTAATTATATTATTATTACTTAATTATAAAATTAATTATTGATTTTATAATATAATTTAATACAATTATTAGTTATTTATTTCATTTTATTTTTATTAGTTTTTTGTTATTTTATTATCTTTCTATTTTATTTTATTTTATTATTATATCTGTATATTATTATGCCTCGAAGGAATAGGCAATCTGCTTCTCAACAGTCTCAGAGACGTATTGCGAAATAGATCAAATAGAGATAGAAATTTAGAAAATTTAGAAATTGTTGAAAACAGGGAAGCAGCAGCAGCGCAGCAGCAAGAGAATGAGGGTCAAAATCAGGTGACTGCTATGCAGGTTTCCGGTGTAGGTCAGGAAGAGCAGGCAGCCGTATCTGGCGAACAGATAGTGAATTCTGTAGGAACAAGTGTTGCGATAAATCCACAGAATAGACGACAAGTGGCCGATACTAGACGTCGGTCCAGACGAAGACTCAACCGAAGGTATAGGGCCAGAGAGCAGACCCAGAGTACTGCCGAACATATAGTTAGACGAGAAGACGCACAGATAAGACGTGAGGAACAAGTGACCGATACTCGGCGTCGGTCCTCACGAAGACAGGACCCAGTCTATAGGGATATTGAACAGGCACAAAATACAGTAGGACATATAGTTAGACGAAGGGACCCACAGATTAGACGTGAGGAGCAAGTGACCGATACTCGGCGTCGGTCCACACGAAGACAGGACCCAGACTATAGGGATAGAGAGCAGGCAGAAAATACAGTAGGACATATAGTTAGACGAAGGGACCCACAGATTAGACGTTAGGAGCAAGTGACCGATACTCGGCGTCGGTCCACACGAAGACAGGACCCAGACTATAGGGATAGAGAGCAGGCAGAAAATACAGTAGGACATATAGTTAGACGAAGGGACCCACAGATTAGACGTTAGGAGCAAGTGACCGATACTCGGCGTCGGTCCACACGAAGACAGGACCCAGACTATAGGGATAGAGAGCAGGCAGAAAATACAGTAGGACATATAGTTAGACGAAGGGACCCACAGATTAGACGTGAGGAACAAGTGACCGATACTCGGCGTCGGTCCACACGAAGACAGGACCCAGTCTATAGGGATATTGAACAGGCACAAAATACAGTAGGACATATAGTTAGACGAAGGGACCCACAGATTAGACGTGAGGAGCAAGTGACCGATACTCGGCGTCGGTCCACACGAAGACAGGACCCAGACTATAGGGATAGAGAGCAGGCAGAAAATACAGTAGGACATATAGTTAGACGAAGGGACCCACAGATTAGACGTGAGGAGCAAGTGACCGATACTCGGCGTCGGTCCACACGAAGACAGGACCCAGACTATAGGGATAGAGAGCAGGCAGAAAATACAGTAGGACATATAGTTAGACGAAGGGACCCACAGATTAGACGTTAGGAGCAAGTGACCGATACTCGGCGTCGGTCCACACGAAGACAGGACCCAGACTATAGGGATAGAGAGCAGGCAGAAAATACAGTAGGACATATAGTTAGACGAAGGGACCCACAGATTAGACGTGAGGAACAAGTCACCGATACTCGGCGTCGGTCCACACGAAGACAGGATCCAGACTATAGGGATAGAGAGCAGGCACAAAATACAGTAGGACATATAGTTAGACGAAGGGACCCACAGATTAGACGTGAGGAGCAAAGGACAAATACAGACAGGCGACATACGTACAAATAATGACAGGATACGGATATTAGAAAGAGCCCAGGATAGAGCTCGCAGGATCCAAGAAAGGAGCTTAGTAGATCACCGGCGTATCTCGCGAGCTAGAGACACTCGTGCACGACAATCTGCTCGTAACGCAGCTCGACAGTCAGCAATTGACACTGCCAGAGCTGTTAGTCAGAGAGTTAGCCAACATAGAAGCGTTAGCAGTAATAGAATTGAGCAAAATATAAGAAACGCCTCCCGAATGCAGCAAGAACGATCAAATATCTCCCAGGAAGGTAGGGCACATATAGGACCCAGAATAAGGCTTAGTGGCCTAGAAGCTCTAAAAGTAGTTTATAATAGGAATGTAAAGCTGGGTCCTGATCAGGTCTGCCTTTCTTGTAAAGGCCTGTGGTTCCCCAAAGAAATTTCTACGATTACTCGTGTCTTTTTAGAAAGTTATTGCGAGTTTAGTAATGAAATCTTCGCTCTTGAAAGCTTTCTAGAATTTCCTTCTGACTGCCCAAAATTAAAATTCTGCAGAACATGTCACAGCAACATTAGGAAGCGTAAAAAGCCTAAGCTGTTCTTCAATTAACTAGATTTTCCTAAACTGCCCGACTGCTTACTCCATTAGAGGAACGACTGATTTCTCCTCGACTTCCATTTATGATAATTAAGCCTATATTGCCAGGGGGGAGAGTCCAAAATGCCATTAAAGGAGCAGTTGTAAACGTCCCTATTTCGGTAAGCGATATCGTGAAGGAGCTTCCAAGAGCTTTCCATGAAGCCCAGGCTATCCAGCTCCACCTGAAGCGTAGAAAAGAGTATCTTCATGCCTTCATGGCTGAAACCATTAGACCTTCCAAAATTTTTGTAGCACTTCGTTATTTAGTTAACACAGATTTGTATAAAAGCACAATGTCGTAGTTAATGAGCAATGGATCTCTGGTTTCACATCCGATATTGTTCCATTTGTAGCATCTCAAGTAGACGCAGCCTTTTTAGAAAGTATGCAGGATAGATATAGGAATGTAGCCACAGAGCCAGCCCATCCCGACGAGGAGTTAGAAGTTAGGCGGTCAGGAAACTCTGCTTGAAAATAACATACCATTCGATGATAGGATTATAAAAATCGCACCAGGGCAAAGCCAACGACCTCTTGATAGGAAGAGTTATCCTTTCCCACTATTTATGCAGGAGTCAAGAGACAATCTTCAGAAAGTTTTACAACCATAATAAAATAATATTTCTATCTGCTTATGTAAGCGGAGCACTTCCAGTGCAGTAACGGCAGCTAACGCTCTTAATGAGAATTTCATAGGAGGACTTATTAGCCACGATGAGGGCTATAGGGTTCTTCGAGATATTCGTTCGTCTCCGGCTCATTGGGAGGATGAAAAGAAGAAGGTTATGGCCATGATTCGTCAGTTCGGCCTGCCGACTTTTTTCATCACTCTGTCCGCTGCTGAAACGCGGTGGCCAGAGTTGCTTGTTTTGCTCAAAAGCAACGTAGATAGAGAGATCATTACCGAAGAAGAGGCAATGAATCTACACTATAACGAAAAGGAGCGTCTCATCAAGGCAGATCCAGTCACTTGTGCTAGGTATTTTGATCATAGGTATCGTGAGCTTTTAAAAGTTATGAGGATTCCGCAGGGCATTTTCAGAGAAAACTTCGTCATCAAATTTTATTGGCGTGTTGAATTTCAACAAAGAGGTTACCCCCACATTCACGGTATGTTTTGGCTGAAAGATGCCCCAGCAGTGGACTTAACCAGTACTGAGTCAATGTCAACAGTTGTAGCCTTCATAAATACACATATTACAGTAGATGTCACAGACTCAGAATTAGCTCCGTATCTTGAATACCAAAAGCATAGGCATACAAACATGACATGTCTTAAAAAAGTAAATAAAAGTGGAAAAAAAGTTTGTAGATTCGGTATTCCGTACCCTCCAATGCCCCAAACGGAGATATTGTGTCCACTGCCGGAGGAAACTCCAAACCTTGATTTTTTACCAAGGAAATTTTAAGAAAATTCATGACCTACTAAATTCTGATCAATCCTCTGATATGATTGATCACTTGAGCATATTTGAGAATTTTCTTTCACACGAACAAGTGAGCCTCAATTACGAGGACTACAAATATGCAATATGTTCTGGTTTGAAAAAACCAAACATTTTTCTAAAGAGGTCATTTGCTTAAATTTGCGTTAATGCTTATAATAAACACATTCTTTCAATGCAAAGGGCCAATATGGATATCCAATACATTTTGGACCCTTATGCATGCTGTAGCTATATAATAAATTATATAAATAAATCCCAAAGGGGTATTTCAAAGCTTATGCGCGAGGCGGTAAGGGAAGTGCAAGGGGGCAATTACACGATTAGGCAAAAGCTACAACACATTGGTCACAAATTCATTTCTGGCACTGAGATATCTGCTCATTAAGCCGTTTATTGTTGTCTAGGCATTCCGTTGTCCGGAACTAGCAACAAATGTGTTTCGATAAATACTTTCCCTCCAGAGCAACGAGTTCGAATGCTCAAATCCACAATCATCCTACAAAATATGAATCAGGAGTCCACTGACATATTCGTCAAAGGATTGCTGGAGCGGTATGAACAAAGACCAACCAATCTTCAGGGCCTGTGTTTGGCCGATTTTGTAGCAAATTATTAATTTTCCATAAAAGAGCTGGCCAGAATAGCGATAATGAAGAGGACGAAGAAAATGAGGCACTAGTAGAAGTGTTTATGCCTCTCTGCGATAATAGTGGTTATATTAGGGAACGGACCAAGCCATCAATTTTAAAATATATGAGGTTTAATAGATAGGTCTAACTATTTTAGAGCATAAGTTATGCTGTTTTATCCGTGGACAGATGAAGAAATAGATTTAGTGAACGCTAATTGCGAGGAAGTTTATAACATTAATCAGGACTTAGTTAGGTCAAATTTCCAAAAATACAATGCGTTAGCAGATTTAGAAGACGTGCTTAGGAGGGCCATGGAAGCCGAAGCCAATAGGGAGGAAAATGTAGGTGAAGAGGCGGCTGATGAGGCAATTGATGAGAAGTTTAGAGCGTTAGCGATTCCCGAAATAAGTTCTCAAATAAATGTTCTGAACTTGAATGACCAGGCAACGGATCAAGATAGGAGTATTCGATTAATTAAGCTTCCTCCGATTGTTTCCCTTACTTTGTTAGCCAATTTAATTAGATCGCTTAATTTGAAGCAAAAAGCTTATCTCACCCATGTTCTGCATAATGTGAGAAATAAGGCAGTTTTTTATGAGTTTGTAGGTGGCGGCGCAGGCGTCGGCAAGAGTAGAATAATATCTACAATTTTTCAGACCATTTCCCAGGAGTTTAATCGTAGACCAGGATCTAACCCAGAAACTGTTAAAGTACTTCTGTGTGCTCCCACAGGAAAAGCTGCATTCGGTATTGGAGGTGCCACACTTCACTCCATGTTTTCTTTACCTCTCAATCAGTCTAAACATGCCTTTAAACAGTTGGGTCCAGATTTGTTAAATACCTTGCGTTCAAGATTTATTGATCTTAAAATTCTTATAATTGATGAAATTTCTTTGGTCTGTGAAAAAATGTTTTCATATTTGGATAGGCGCCTAAAACAAATATTTTCAAGGCCCGAGAGTCCTTTTGGTGGCATTTCTGTTATCGTGTTCGGCGATCTAAGGCAGTTATGTCCAGTAGGTGATCGTTGGATATTTAAATCCTCATCAGGAGCGCATAATCCATACAATGCGATAGTTGGCTCTAGTCTCTGGGATGGCTTCAAGTTATCGAACTTACAGAGATAATGACAGCGAGATGACCAAGCTTTTGCAACCGCACTAAATAACGTGGCATCGGCCGAAATGACGTCGGAAGATAGTGAATTGCTTAGGAACCGAATAGTTGACGGCAGTCAAGCTCCAAGAGATGCGATCCACTTATTTTATAGCAATAGCGAGACAGATAAGTACAATAAGGAGAAGCTATCATCGATAATGACTGCAGAATATACTTCAATAGCTTTAGACTGCATCAAAGCCGAACATCTTAACGAAGAAATCAAAACCAAATATCTGGACTCTGTTAAGAGTTTCAAAATTTCGAATTCACAAGGTTTGTGTACTTCATTGGTTCTCAAAACCACGGCTAAATATATGATGACAGTCAATGTAGACACATCAGATGGTCTTGTTAACGGAGCCACTGGTGTTTTAATGCAGATAGATCTCAGCTCAACCAATACTCCCGAACTTCTTTGGATACATTTTCTCGAGGAAAGCGTAGGAGTTAACGCACGGTCGAAACGCAGCCATAGTAACGAATCTTCATGGACGCCAATTTAGAAAACTACAAAAAGTTTTTAATACCATCAAAACGAACAAGTTACTATTGACCGAAAACAGTTTCCGATTGTAGCTGCAGAAGCTATAACCATTCATAAGAGTCAGGGAGCTACATACAGCAAAGTGGTGTCCACACTTCTTCCAATATGCAAAGAGAAGCGCTGTATGTAGCTTGTAGTAGGGCCACCAGTGCGAATGGACTTTATATCGTTGGACCATTCATTCCTCCGAAACCCAAGCGGGACTGTCCTGTCGCGAAGGAGATGGAGAACTTATGTTCCGCTAAGTTACTTCACACCCACTTCGATTGTTTACTTAATCTGTCCGATCTCAATATTTTCTTCCATAATACGGAAAGCTTGCACTGCCATTTTACCGATGTCCGTTCTGATCAGCTAATGCTCAAGTCTTCTATTTTGTGCTTCGTTGAGGCTTCCACTTACTCAAATGAAGCTTACATTATTCCTGGCTATTCCACTGCAGTGCGGTTAGATTGCCCGTCCGTAGCCAGCGGAAATAGGCCGAAAAGAGGCATTCTAATATTTATTAAGAATGAACTTTTAGATCATTGTAGTAATTTTGAAAGTGGTCGATTTTATGCAAATTCCGGAAGCTTAGCATCTCCAGTGTTCGAGTATGCTTTGTTTAAGTACAAATCTGTAGGTTTTATTGTTATTTATAGAACACCCACGTATCCGCTGTCAAAGTTCAAAGCTGAATTTGAGGACTTATTTTAGAGAAATCAGCTTGTAAATAGAAATTGCTTAGTGTTAGGAGATTTTAATTTATGCCTTCATAAACTTTCAGGCCGCTGTAAGGAAATTTATGAATTCCATTTAGAAAGGAATTTTAGATCATTGTTAGGTTTGGACTCGTCCACAACCAATTGCGACACGCATATTGACTGGGCGTTTTCAAAAATGTCCGATAGCAGGGCCACCGCGCGCTCCTATGAGACTATCTATAGTTACCATAGTAGAATTTTAGTTAATGTTAGGGAGGCAGAAAATTCGATTTTTTTATAGTTATCTACCTACCGCCCGCCCCCCGTACGAACCGTAAGCCCACTTGGCAGGAACCTGCAGGGAACGCGTATTCTTAATTATATCATTACGTTAATCTCTTATTTTGCCTAAACTTTTTTTGGTTTTTTCATTTTTTTTATACGTTTTATTTTGTTAAGTTTATATTATCTACATATGTTTATTATTAATAATTTCTAAGTATTTAGGTATTCTTTAAGTATAGATATTTTGTATGAAGGATTGGAATCCTATTTTTAAATTTTTGGGGAATATGGAGCTTAAAAGGCTTTTAAAAGCAGCTCAAGTCGAATCGTAGGTCCCCAAGACTATTTTTTGGCTAAAGTGACCCCATTGCATCGCGATGGCCTCCCCGTGGTGTTCCCTGGGTACCAATTTAATTTATAAAGTTGAATGTATTAAATTGGTAGCTAATTCGAGCGGCGTTTACGTATAAAATATATTTTATAAGTTACATACGAGTAGATAATATACTTTACTATACTAATATACTGTATACTGACTGAGTACCGGGTATAAAGTAGAGCCGCGGCCGAAGACGCGGCTCACAACGTTCCCTCTCGTTTTTTATTTAACCTTTTAGTCCTAAGTGAACCATTGGGGGTGTTTTAATTGTGGTCGCCTTGTTGACTATGTTGAGCAACGACTCACAACTTGGACGTGTTCACTTAGGCTGAGGTTATTTTGCGATTTTATACACTGTGTCTCTTACCACTGCTAGTGGAGATCAGTGCCCTTTTTTTGTATTTTATCTACTGTGTCTCTTACCACGGGTGGGGGAGATTAGTATCCTTTTTCGGATTTTATCTACTGTGTCTCTTACCACTGATGGGGGGGGATCAGTATCCTTTTTTGTATTTTATCTACTGTGTCTCTTACCACTGGTGGGGGAGATCAGTATCCTTTTTGCGACTTTATTTACTGTGTCTCTTACCACTGGTGGGGGACATCAGTAACTTATTGTCGTCTTTTTTAAGTATTGATAGTGACCTTGGTATTGAAACCCAAAGGATTACGCTATTCTGTTTTTATTGCCACTAGCACCTTGTTATAAAATTCAAGGGTTTACGCTATTCTGTCTCTTACCACTGGTGGGGGAGAACAGAGGCTTGGTGTTTTTTAGGTTGCGACCTTACTATCGAAGACAAGGGCTTATGCTTTTCCTGCCGCTGATACTTCTGAATTTCTTACCACGGGTGGGGGAAATACAGATTCTCGATGGACCAATTGTTGATGTTGATGAGTTGAGTTGTAAATTCGAACTGTTTTATTTTCAAAACTTATGCACTATATATAGGAAAATATAAGGTAATTAAAACTAAGACCAACGCTAAGAAAAGGAGCGATGTGCGGCACTTTTTCCCACGCTCATCCCTTCTAATGACACCAACTACATGCAAAAAACATGTGTTAATAGATTTGGGTTCGACGTGCCCATGTATATGATTTTATGGTCGATCTCTATGTGTCCTTTTTTCTCAAGTGGCCTCTTTCAAGTGGACTGTATTGTTTATTGGTTGGCCTGTGTCGGTTCCTGTTCATGTTTTATGAACATGATGCCCGCGGTTGGCTAAAGATGTGACAACTGCGAGTTTGTTGGCCTCCTTCAAGTGGACTGTATATTTTTATTTTTTGTGACGCTACCTGCTGTCGGGTCCTGTTCATGAACATTTTTAGTGACTGCAAAATTAATCAGGTCGGGTAGTTTCCTGGGATCCGTGGGCCAGTAGGTTGGTGTGCTTTGTACAGCTGCTTCCCCTTTGGATTCACAAGGCGAGATCCCCAGTGCGTGTGCTTGGCATTATAGTCTCCTGCTGCTATAAAGTGTTCTCCTAATGAGTTGCAAAATTTCATTAATTGGTCTTCAGATATGGTGAATCGAGGAAAGCAGTAGAAGGCAGCTAAGGTGATTTGGTTACAACTATCAAGATGTATTTTTAAAGATGTGGCCTGTAGATAGTTTCGCGCGAACTCTTTCTGGTAGTGGTGCTTCAGCCGGCTCCTAATTAAAATACCGGGCGCAGTCTGCAGACAGACCTTTTGTGTCCGTATTTTTGACAGTTCATGAATGGTACCGGGCCGTTGCGTTTATGTGGCTCTTCTACGGTGATTCTGCGGTGCAGTAGAAACTAAAGCTTGTAGATGGGGTGCACCTAATATTTTTTAGTTGTCTGCGTCTCAGGCTCAAGATGAATTTTGAAGAGTGGTTGTGTCTTCTTATTTAGAATATTAAAAACTTTTTTAACGCAAAATCCTTTTCATGTAGCGCCTGGAGTATTTCATTTGGCGTGACATCAGACTCTATGCCTTTCAGTACAACTTACAGGCCTTGCTGCTTTTAAGTTGGTACGTCTAAAAGTTTTTGTGCTTTCGGCTAAGTACTTTGACAAAGCTCTAATCTTGTCTTCTGTTTTTATCTGAACTTTAATCTCATGGATGTCACCCCCTCATTAGGGGAATAATATGGAAATTGAGCTCAACAACTTTGGCAACTAAAGCGCTGGAACTTTTCTCTCGTATAAATATAGGAGGTGGCCTTGGCTTTTTCTTGTCGTCAACAACAGATTCAGGAAGCAGATCTTCAGCGTTATCAGCTAAGATTTCAAATCTGTTGATGTTGTTAGAAGTTTCGCCGGAGTTGCCACGAGTGATTTTAGATTTGTGTGTGGGGGCTCAATGTTCGCTTAATCTGTATGTAGCGATCCATACCTGTGTTGAGAGCCGACGTTCGCCTTGGTCGCACCGTCGCTGAGAGCTTCTGCCATTTTGGCTCATCGACCCAAGCGCGGTCAAGCTTTGCTTGTAACTTTGATTTTATTTGTGTTTACTTGTAAGTAATTAGTTTGTGTACTTCAAATAATTTCACTGCAATTCACTGCACAAAGAGTCTTTTAGCGTGAATTATTTTATTCAGTATTATACGCAACTAACTATTGTGTATATCAAACACAATCTGGATAATCAAACAAGATCTGGAACACAAAGAGACTGGGCGTTTTCAAAAATGTCCGATAGCAGGGCCACCGCGCGCTCCTATGAGACTATCTATAGTTACCATAGTAGAATTTTAGTTAATGTTAGGGAGGCAGAAAATTCGATTTTTTTATAGTTATCTACCTACCGCCCGCCCCCCGTACGAACCGTAAGCCCACTTGGCAGGAACCTGCAGGGAACGCGTATTCTTAATTATATCATTACGTTAATCTCTTATTTTGCCTAAACTTTTTTTGGTTTTTTCATTTTTTTTATACGTTTTATTTTGTTAAGTTTATATTATCTACATATGTTTATTATTAATAATTTCTAAGTATTTAGGTATTCTTTAAGTATAGATATTTTGTATGAAGGATTGGAATCCTATTTTTAAATTTTTGGGGAATATGGAGCTTAAAAGGCTTTTAAAAGCAGCTCAAGTCGAATCGTAGGTCCCCAAGACTATTTTTTGGCTAAAGTGACCCCATTGCATCGCGATGGCCTCCCCGTGGTGTTCCCTGGGTACCAATTTAATTTATAAAGTTGAATGTATTAAGTTGGTAGCTAATTCGAGCGGCGTTTACGTATAAAATATATTTTATAAGTTACATACGAGTAGATAATATACTTTACTATACTAATATACTGTATACTGACTGAGTACCGGGTATAAAGTAGAGCCGCGGCCGAAGACGCGGCTCACAACGTTCCCTCTCGTTTTTTATTTAACCTTTTAGTCCTAAGTGAACCATTGGGGGTGTTTTAATTGTGGTCGCCTTGTTGACTATGTTGAGCAACGACTCACAACTTGGACGTGTTCACTTAGGCTGAGGTTATTTTGCGATTTTATACACTGTGTCTCTTACCACTGCTAGTGGAGATCAGTGCCCTTTTTTTGTATTTTATCTACTGTGTCTCTTACCACTGGTGGGGGAGATTAGTATCCTTTTTCGGATTTTATCTACTGTGTCTCTAACCACTGATGGGGGAGATCAGTATCCTTTTTTGTATTTTATCTACTGTGTCTCTTACCACTGGTGGGGGAGATCAGTATCCTTTTTGCGACTTTATTTACTGTGTCTCTTACCACTGGTGGGGGACATCAGTAACTTATTGTCGTCTTTTTTAAGTATTGATAGTGACCTTGGTATTGAAACCCAAAGGATTACGCTATTCTGTTTTTATTGCCACTAGCACCTTGTTATAAAATTCAAGGGTTTACGCTATTCTGTCTCTTACCACTGGTGGGGGAGAACAGAGGCTTGGTGTTTTTTAGGTTGCGACCTTACTATCGAAGACAAGGGCTTATGCTTTTCCTGCCGCTGATACTTCTGAATTTCTTACCACGGGTGGGGGAAATACAGATTCTCGATGGACCAATTGTTGATGTTGATGAGTTGAGTTGTAAATTCGAACTGTTTTATTTTCAAAACTTATGCACTATATATAGGAAAATATAAGGTAATTAAAACTAAGACCAACGCTAAGAAAAGGAGCGATGTGCGGCACTTTTTCCCACGCTCATCCCTTCTAATGACACCAACTACATGCAAAAAACATGTGTTAATAGATTTGGGTTCGACGTGCCCATGTATATGATTTTATGGTCGATCTCTATGTGTCCTTTTTTCTCAAGTGGCCTCTTTCAAGTGGACTGTATTGTTTATTGGTTGGCCTGTGTCGGTTCCTGTTCATGTTTTATGAACATGATGCCCGCGGTTGGCTAAAGATGTGACAACTGCGAGTTTGTTGGCCTCCTTCAAGTGGACTGTATATTTTTATTTTTTGTGACGCTACCTGCTGTCGGGTCCTGTTCATGAACATTTTTAGTGACTGCAAAATTAATCAGGTCGGGTAGTTTCCTGGGATCCGTGGGCCAGTAGGTTGGTGTGCTTTGTACAGCTGCTTCCCCTTTGGATTCACAAGGCGAGATCCCCAGTGCGTGTGCTTGGCATTATAGTCTCTTGCTGCTATAAAGTGTTCTCCTAATGAGTTGCAAAATTTCATTAATTGGTCTTCAGATATGGTGAATCGAGGAAAGCAGTAGAAGGCAGCTAAGGTGATTTGGTTACAACTATCAAGATGTATTTTTAAAGATGTGGCCTGTAGATAGCTTCGCGCGAACTCTTTCTGGTAGTGGTGCTTCAGCCGGCTCCTAATTAAAATACCGGGCGCAGTCTGCAGACAGACCTTTTGTGTCCGTATTTTTGACAGTTCATGAATGGTACCGGGCCGTTGCGTTTATGTGGCTCTTCTACGGTGATTCTGCGGTGCAGTAGAAACTAAAGCTTGTAGATGGGGTGCACCTAATATTTTTTAGTTGTCTGCGTCTCAGGCTCAAGATGAATTTTGAAGAGTGGTTGTGTCTTCTTATTTAGAATATTAAAAACTTTTTTAACGCAAAATCCTTTTCATGTAGCGCCTGGAGTATTTCATTTGGCGTGACATCAGACTCTATGCCTTTCAGTACAACTTACAGGCCTTGCTGCTTTTAAGTTGGTACGTCTAAAAGTTTTTGTGCTTTCGGCTAAGTACTTTGACAAAGCTCTAAACTTGTCTTCTGTTTTTATCTGAACTTTAATCTCATGGATGTCACCCCCTCATTAGGGGAATAATATGGAAATTGAGCTCAACAACTTTGGCAACTAAAGCGCTGGAACTTTTCTCTCGTATAAATATAGGAGGTGGCCTTGGCTTTTTCTTGTCGTCAACAACAGATTCAGGAAGCAGATCTTCAGCGTTATCAGCTAAGATTTCAAATCTGTTGATGTTGTTAGAAGTTTCGCCGGAGTTGCCACGAGTGATTTTAGATTTGTGTGTGGGGGCTCAATGTTCGCTTAATCTGTATGTAGCGATCCATACCTGTGTTGAGAGCCGACGTTCGCCTTGGTCGCACCGTCGCTGAGAGCTTCTGCCATTTTGGCTCATCGACCCAAGCGCGGTCAAGCTTTGCTTGTAACTTTGATTTTATTTGTGTTTATTTGTAAGTAATTAGTTTGTGTACTTCAAATAATTGCACAAAGAGTCTTTTAGCGTGAATTATTTTATTCAGTATTATACGAAACTAACTATTGTGTATATCAAACACAATCTGGATAATCAAACAATATCTGGAACACAAAGAGAACACGTGTATGCACAAGAAAACTCTCAAAAGATCAAATCAATTGGACACCATTTGATCTGCCAAATTTTGTCCAGAATACTTGTGAAATAGTTTAAGGTGAACAAAAAGAATAGGCCCCCAATAACTTTCGATACTAATCCGGCCAGAGCACCATCCTCATCTTCCTGTTCCTCCTCCACCTAATTATTATTAGCTTTATTGGGAAACACAGGACCTTCAATATCATATTTTTTAGTAACATTTTTATTAGTAGCTCAAATTGCTTTATTAGTTCTTGAATCAGCTGTAGCTATAATTCAATCTTATGTATTTGCTTTTTTAAGAACTTTATACTCTAGAGAAGTAAATTAATTAATGTCTACACATTCAAATCACCCATTTCATTTAGTTGATTACAGACCATGACCTTTAACAGGAGCAATTGGTGCTATAACAACTGTTTCAGGAATAGTAAAATGATTTCATCAATATGATATTTCTTTATTTTTTTTAGGTAACTAATTTCCTCTCTTTAAATTACTTACCAGAATATTAGGGTCTTGCGTAGTAAGCTCAGCACTCGGTACACAACTTTAAGGAAAGACCGTTTGTCACGACGTGCAGGTGGGGTTCTGATTGCAGTGGACTCTAACGTCACGTCGGAATATTTCACAATCAAAATTCAACAAGAACTGGAATTCCTGTGTGTAAAACTGACTCTTCTCGCTGTAAGGAACCTATTTCAGGCTGGGGTGAGATCAGCTTGTCCAGGGTCCTCTACAAGACATTTGTAGTTGATAGGGGGACTTTAGGCGGGGAGAAGAATAGGTGGCGTGATCGAGGCGGTGTGGGGGGTGTGGTTTCTAGTTTCGTATGAAGCACCGAGGGTATTCCGGGGGAGGCAAAAGGAGGACCACGTGGCGTGGGGGGGGCTGTCGACGCAGGAGAGAGGGTTCTCACAGAGTGACCCACCGTCGTTGAACTCTCGGGGTTACGGTTCTGAGAGGGGGGGGAGACGGGATATCGAACGTAGTCGCTAAGGTTCTCCAAACTACTGGTCGCGGGTCTGAGGCGGTGATAGAACGATGCGTAGTCGCTAAAGTCCTCAAAACTACTGGTCAGAGGTCTGAGACGGGGATAGAACGATACGTAGTCGCTAAAGTTCACAATTCCATGACTCAGAGGGACGGGGATGGGATATAGAGCGATTAATAAACAAATAATAACGCCAGGAGTAGTGTCGTTTCTTATTGTGCCTTTATTGCTAATCGAAGGACCTACGCTGCGACCCTGGCTGCACCACTGGATCTAGATTTGAACTTACGTATCAAGACAACGGAAGCGAGGACGCGCTTATTCATAGGCTTAGGCGGCGCGTGGCCAAAGAATGTCAACGTTCGACGGCGTGTTCGAGGAATGTCAGTGGAGACTCAGGCGGAAGTCACACAGCTTATTGTGTACACGTGTCACTGTGGCTTGATATGAACGGAGGATTTTTCGTTTTGTTGCGTGCGCGTTGCTCTCTGGTTCCCGTCGAAGTTAAAGATCGCCGGTCCGTCGGCTTCCTCCCCTCCTCTTTCGATATCATTCGCCTATCGATCGCAGTTTTTAAAGTGGCCGTTGGAAATACTATTCAGTATTTTTATTGGTCGTAACGCCTTCATTGGCAGACTAAATTAAATAATAATAACGCGTTTCAGTTCGCCCTTAATACTAACTTATTGTCTAAGGAAAAATCAAAGATAGCCGGGATAATAATAATAATAAGTCGGATTAATAATAATAATAGTAAATTTGCGAAAGCTAACCTAGGTATAAACGCCTTCTGTGGCTCCATATGAGGCTTGTTTCATCGTTATCGTGGGGGGTATGTGCCAGGGTTGGCGGAATGTCTTCTTATGCAGGGTTGGCGAGTACTTCGTGGCTTGTAAGGACCGATTCGATCCTTACACCCCCCCCTTTCTTCCGGGGTAGACGACGACACGGCCGCTACTGGCACGGTGGACCTGATACTCTCGGCCTTCGTGTATGGTCGTGAATCGAGCGCGCGCTCCGAGGCGACCTGTCGCTAGGAACCTGGTGATGAGGTCGGCGGGTAGTCGTCGACCAGGAGTGTGGACGTCCCATTCGGCTGGGGCCACGACATCTTCTTCGGGCTGGGTGTCCGCAGCGGCGGATGTATTCGCCTCCTGGAGGAACTCGTCCCAGTCTACCTCCGAGCCGATGAGCTGCAAAAGATTGTTGAAATCTCTTGGATCGAGGAGTTCCTCCTCGGCCGGGAAACTGTGGTTGTCGTCGTGTGCTGGGTTAACGGGTGTGACTGGGTTATCCTTTTGGCCGGCCTCCTTCGACCTCGGGTCCTGTGGCACGGGTCCTGGTGATGACCTCGGGTCTTGAGGTTGGTTGACCTGCGGTGGCCGTGGGATAGTGGGTTGGGTTGCGCCGAGTGAGTCCAAACGCACCCTACGTAGCCGGATGGGCAACGATAGTGTCTCCGGGTCGGCTCGTGTTCCCACGTCGACCTCACACCTCTCGTCGTCTTGGGTCAGACTGGGCGTTGGGTAGGTGCGCCGGAAGCGGGGACCGTCTTCACCCTCTAGCGAAGACGTGGATTCCCACCGTGCCAGGGTGGATCGGGATTCGGGGTCGAGGTTGTCGTCGATGCGTCGTCTATTTTCTGGGTGTGACGTGGGGTTGTCACCTTCTTCTGCCTTCGTCTCGACGAGTCCTCGGTCGTGGGTCTTGGACGTCTTTGTGTCAACCACCGCGGGCTCGTGAGTTCCGTCTGTTTCGCCTTCGGCGCCGTCGTCGTCCACCGTGTATGCTGGGACGTCGCGCAGTGTCTCGGCAGGCTCCCAGAAAGCGTTAAAAAATTCGCCGACGCTCCGGCCTGGGGGAATGGACACGTCGACCGTCATCCGGAGGTTTTGGTTGATGCGCATTCCCCACGGCGTGGCCACATAGTGGTATGTTCCTGCGCTCGAAACGAACTCCTGCATGTAATACTCGTCGTACGGGTTCCGTGGGGGCTGGACGTACGGGGCGATCTCCCGTTCCGGGGTCACTTCCCGGTATACGCCGCGGCCGTGCCGAGGGTCACGACGTTGGTAAAGCGGAACCTCCGGCAGGCGCGCGGACTCGGTATATCGGGGTGAGCGAGGGGTTGGTTCTTGGTGGCCGTATTGGGACGAGCCCGGGGCGTAGGATGGTGACTCCGGAGCGTATCCTGGCGAGCGTGGCGTGTATTCGGTCGACCATGTTTCTTGGTGGCCGTATTGGGACGAGCCCGGGGCGTAGGATGGTGACTCCGGAGCGTATCCTGGTGAGCGTGGCGTGTATTCGGTCGGCCATGTTTCACCGCCGAAAGGAGGTGAGGCGTTGACACGTCTAGTGAACAGCGGCGGCGTGGCGGGTAGATCTTCTTCAGGGTCTCCTAAATCCATCGGTGACGACGTCAGATCGACGAACGCCATTGGTTCCCCCGCGGGGCGACGCAGTGCTCGTGGCGGAGATGATACCGGACTGTACGGTGCGAAGGGGAGCGTCGGAGAGTTTCCTCCGATGGTTTCATCCTCAGAGAACTCCATATACCGTTATTCGTCCTCGAAGTCGGTGTCCTCACGCTCAGCGTCGGAGTCCTCGCCTCTCAGCAGGGTCTCGGAGGAGCTTGCCTCGTCCGAATCCATCATGAATCCTAGAACTTAGGTCTGTGTTAAAGAAAAATGGAGGGATTATGTAAATCTAACGCGTTTTACTCTAATGAACTTTAGTGGTGCAGCCTTACAAAACTCCTACTCTAATGTTCTTATTGGTAGTAGTATACAAGTGAGTACAATGGGTGGACTATCGTTAGTGGGATTAGATCTACGTTTGGGCATGCGGTTACTCCGGAGAGCGAATGCGGCCTCGGGCGGGCTCGTCGTAGGTCGTGTCGGCGTGATTCATGCTGTCTTCGTGGTTGGCCTGTCTGGGGGGTTTTCGATTACTTCGTCGGTGGTCTTGTCGGCTTGGCCCTCTTCGTTAGAGTGGAACTCTCGGAGATCCGCTATGTTCGCGGTTCTCCGCTTCCGGTTCCCTTGGTGCTGGAAGCGGGCGACGTTCGGCGAGACGAAGCATCGTACTTGATAGGGTCCATCGTATTTAGGGGCCAGCTTGGCGGCGAACCCGTCAGCGGCGTTCGAGAGGTGATGTTGGCGTACCAGGACCCAGGATCCGATTGAAGGGCGCCATTGTCTTCTCCGTAGGTTGTAATGTCTTCCTTGTTCTTGGCTTGCTCGCTGGGTGTTGTTGCGGACGATGTCGAACACTTCTTTCAGCCTGGCCGCTTTAGCGAGGTCGTTCCGACCGTTACCTCTTCGTACAAGGTGCCTGGTAAGCGGGGCTCCCTACCGTGTAACAAGTAGGCGGGGCTGAAACCAGTCGTGTCGGAGACACTCGAATTGATGGCGAGCGACATCTCGGGTAATAACTCGTCCCAGGTGTTTTGGTGGCCGTCGATGAATTGGGATATCATCGTTTTGACGGTTCGATTTGCTCTCTCGGTGGGGTTTTCTTGCGGACAATAGGGCGCAGTGTGTTGCAACTCTACCCCGGCTGATTTGAGAAACGCCTTGAAGGACCGACTGGTAAATTGCGTTCCGCTGTCGCAAACAAACACTTTTGGTACTCCGAAATGACCGAGAATCCGTTCTCGGAAAGCTCGCTCGAGGTTGGTTGCTGTTGCCTTCCTTAGCGGGACCAACTCGACCCATTTTGAGAAGATATCGAAGAATACCAAGAGAGTAGTATTACCTCGTTTCGAGCGGGGTAACGGTCCGACGAAATCGGCGCACAAGGTCGCGAGGGGTTCGTCGACTTGGCGGGTGAACATTCTTCCGGCCGGTTTCTGTTGCGAGACTTTGAATTGTTGGCAGCTGAGGCATCCACGAACGTATCGTCGCACGTCGCGGTACATACCGGGCCAGTAATATCTTTGGGAGATCCGAGTGATCGTTTTCCGGACGCCGAGATGGCCGGCCGTCGGTTGGTCATGGCTTTCCTGTAGTACCCTTGCTCGGTTGCCTTTGGGTACACAGAGTTTCCACGGTATGTAGTCCTCGTCGTCGGCATCCCCCACGGCGTGGCCACATAGTGATATGCTTCTGCGCTCGACACGAACTCCTGCATGAAGTACTCGTCGTCCTCCTCCTCCTCGTCGTACGGATTCCGTGGGGGCTGGACGTACGGAGCGATCTCCCGTTCCGGGGTCACTTCCCGGTATACACCGCGGCCGTGCCGAGGATCACGACGATGGTAGAGCGGAATTTCCGGCAGGCGCGCAGACTCGGTGTATCGGGGGGAGCGAGGGGTTGGTTCTTGGTGGCCGTATTGGGACGAGCCCGGGGCGTAGGATGGTGACTCCGGTGCGTATCCTGGCGAGCGTGGCGCGTATTCAGTCGACCATGTTTCTTGGTGGCCGTATCGGGATGAGCCCGGGGCGTAAGATGGTGACTCCGGAGCGTATCCTGGCGAGCGTGGCGTGTTTCCGGTCGGCCGTGTTTCGCCGCTTAAAGGAGGTTAGGCGTGGACACGTCTAGTGAACAGCGGCGGCGTGTCGGGTGGATCTTCCTCAGGGTCTCCTAAATCCATCGGGGACGACGTCAGATTGACGAACGCCATTGGTTCCCCCGCGGGGCGACGCAGTGCTCATGGCGGCGATGATACCGGGCTGTTTGGCGCAAAAGGGGGCGTCGGAGAGTTTCCCCCGACGGTGTCATTCTCGGAGAACTCCATATATTGTTCTTCGTTCTCGAAGTCGGTGTCCTCGCGCTCAGCGTCGGAGTCCTCGCCTCTCAGCAGGGTCTCGGAGGAGTTTGCCTCGTCCGAATCCATCATGAATCCTATAACTTATGTCTGCATTAAAGAAAAATGGAAGGATTATGTACATCTAACGCGTTTTACTCTAATGAATTTTAGTGGTGCAGCCTCACAAAACTCCTACTCTAATGTTCTTATTGGTAGTAGTATACAAGTGAGTACAATGGGTGGACTATCGTTAGTGGGATTAGATCTACGTTTGGGCATGCGGTTACTCCGGAGAGCGAATGCGGCCTCGGGCGGGCTCGTCGTAGGTCGTGTCGGCGTGATTCATGCTGTCTTCGTGGTTGGCCTGTCTGGGGGGTTTTCGATTACTTCGTCGGTGGTCTTGTCGGCGTGGCCCTCTTCGTTAGAGTGGAACTCTCGGAGATCCGCTATGTTCGCGGTTCTCCGCTTCCGGTTCCCTTGGTGCTGGAAGCGGGCGACGTTCGGCGAGACGAAGCTTCGTACTTGATAGGGTCCATCGTATTTAGGGGCCAGCTTGGCGGCGAACCCGTCAGCGGCGTTCGAGAGGTGATGTTGGCGTACCAGGACCCAGGATCCGATTGAAGGGCGCCATTGTCTTCTCCGTAGGTTGTAATGTCTTCCTTGTTCTTGGCTTGCTCGCTGGGTGTTGTTGCGGACGATGTCGAACACTTCTTTCAGCCTGGCCGCTTTAGCGAGGTCGTTCCGACCGTTACCTCTTCGTACAAGGTGCCTGGTAAGCGGGGCTCCCTACCGTGTAACAAGTAGGCGGGGCTGAAACCAGTCGTGTCGGAGACACTCGAATTGATGGCGAGCGACATCTCGGGTAATAACTCGTCCCAGGTGTTTTGGTGGCCGTCGATGAATTGGGATATCATCGTTTTGACGGTTCGATTTGCTCTCTCGGTGGGGTTTTCTTGCGGACAATAGGGCGCAGTGTGTTGCAACTCTACCCCGGCTGATTTGAGAAACGCCTTGAAGGACCGACTGGTAAATTGCGTTCCGCTGTCGCAAACAAACACTTTTGGTACTCCGAAATGACCGAGAATCCGTTCTCGGAAAGCTCGTTCGAGGTTGGTTGCTGTTGCCTTCCTTAGCGGGACCAACTCGACCCATTTTGAGAAGATATCGAAGAATACCAAGAGAGTAGTATTACCTCGTTTCGAGCGGGGTAACGGTCCGACGAAATCGGCGCACAAGGTCGCGAGGGGTTCGTCGACTTGGCGGGTGAACATTCTTCCGGCCGGTTTCTGTTGCGAGACTTTGAATTGTTGGCAGCTGAGGCATCCACGAACGTATCGTCGCACGTCGCGGTACATACCGGGCCAGTAATATCTTTGGGAGATCCGAGTGATCGTTTTCCGGACGCCGAGATGGCCGGCCGTCGGTTGGTCATGGCTTTCCTGTAGTACCCTTGCTCGGTTGCCTTTGGGTACACAGAGTTTCCACGGTATGTAGTCCTCGTCGTCGGCATCCCCCACGGCGTGGCCACATAGTGATATGCTTCTGCGCTCGACACGAACTCCTGCATGAAGTACTCGTCGTCCTCCTCCTCCTCGTCGTACGGATTCCGTGGGGGCTGGACGTACGGAGCGATCTCCCGTTCCGGGGTCACTTCCCGGTATACACCGCGGCCGTGCCGAGGATCACGACGATGGTAGAGCGGAATTTCCGGCAGGCGCGCAGACTCGGTGTATCGGGGGGAGCGAGGGGTTGGTTCTTGGTGGCCGTATTGGGACGAGCCCGGGGCGTAGGATGGTGACTCCGGTGCGTATCCTGGCGAGCGTGGCGCGTATTCAGTCGACCATGTTTCTTGGTGGCCGTATCGGGATGAGCCCGGGGCGTAAGATGGTGACTCCGGAGCGTATCCTGGCGAGCGTGGCGTGTTTCCGGTCGGCCGTGTTTCGCCGCTTAAAGGAGGTTAGGCGTGGACACGTCTAGTGAACAGCGGCGGCGTGTCGGGTGGATCTTCCTCAGGGTCTCCTAAATCCATCGGGGACGACGTCAGATCGACGAACGCCATTGGTTCCCCCGCGGGGCGACGCAGTGCTCGTGGCGGCGATGATACCGGGCTGTTTGGCGCAAAAGGGGGCGTCGGAGAGTTTCCCCCGACGGTGTCATTCTCGGAGAACTCCATATATTGTTCTTCGTTCTCGAAGTCGGTGTCCTCGCGCTCAGCGTCGGAGTCCTCGCCTCTCAGCAGGGTCTCGGAGGAGTTTGCCTCGTCCGAATCCATCATGAATCCTATAACTTATGTCTGCATTAAAGAAAAATGGAAGGATTATGTACATCTAACGCGTTTTACTCTAATGAATTTTAGTGGTGCAGCCTCACAAAACTCCTACTCTAATGTTCTTATTGGTAGTAGTATACAAGTGAGTACAATGGGTGGACTATCGTTAGTGGGATTAGATCTACGTTTGGGCATGCGGTTACTCCGGAGAGCGAATGCGGCCTCGGGCGGGCTCGTCGTAGGTCGTGTCGGCGTGATTCATGCTGTCTTCGTGGTTGGCCTGTCTGGGGGGTTTTCGATTACTTCGTCGGTGGTCTTGTCGGCGTGGCCCTCTTCGTTAGAGTGGAACTCTCGGAGATCCGCTATGTTCGCGGTTCTCCGCTTCCGGTTCCCTTGGTGCTGGAAGCGGGCGACGTTCGGCGAGACGAAGCTTCGTACTTGATAGGGTCCATCGTATTTAGGGGCCAGCTTGGCGGCGAACCCGTCAGCGGCGTTCGAGAGGTGATGTTGGCGTACCAGGACCCAGGATCCGATTGAAGGGCGCCATTGTCTTCTCCGTAGGTTGTAATGTCTTCCTTGTTCTTGGCTTGCTCGCTGGGTGTTGTTGCGGACGATGTCGAACACTTCTTTCAGCCTGGCCGCTTTAGCGAGGTCGTTCCGACCGTTAC
This sequence comes from Drosophila helvetica, assembly GCA_963969585.1. NCBI lineage: Eukaryota > Metazoa > Arthropoda > Insecta > Diptera > Drosophilidae > Drosophila > Drosophila helvetica. The sequence continues at coordinate 23,746,938 of OZ018403.1, read as the reverse complement.
CTCTTCGTACAAGGTGCCTGGTAAGCGGGGCTCCCTACCGTGTAACAAGTAGGCGGGGCTGAAACCAGTCGTGTCGGAGACACTCGAATTGATGGCGAGCGACATCTCGGGTAATAACTCGTCCCAGGTGTTTTGGTGGCCGTCGATGAATTGGGATATCATCGTTTTGACGGTTCGATTTGCTCTCTCGGTGGGGTTTTCTTGCGGACAATAGGGCGCAGTGTGTTGCAACTCTACCCCGGCTGATTTGAGAAACGCCTTGAAGGACCGACTGGTAAATTGCGTTCCGCTGTCGCAAACAAACACTTTTGGTACTCCGAAATGACCGAGAATCCGTTCTCGGAAAGCTCGTTCGAGGTTGGTTGCTGTTGCCTTCCTTAGCGGGACCAACTCGACCCATTTTGAGAAGATATCGAAGAATACCAAGAGAGTAGTATTACCTCGTTTCGAGCGGGGTAACGGTCCGACGAAATCGGCGCACAAGGTCGCGAGGGGTTCGTCGACTTGGCGGGTGAACATTCTTCCGGCCGGTTTCTGTTGCGAGACTTTGAATTGTTGGCAGCTGAGGCATCCACGAACGTATCGTCGCACGTCGCGGTACATACCGGGCCAGTAATATCTTTGGGAGATCCGAGTGATCGTTTTCCGGACGCCGAGATGGCCGGCCGTCGGTTGGTCATGGCTTTCCTGTAGTACCCTTGCTCGGTTGCCTTTGGGTACACAGAGTTTCCACGGTATGTAGTCCTCGTCGTCGGCTCGAAGTCCCAGGTGTCGATAAAGTTGTCCGTCTTCGTACGCATAGTCTGAATACTTCTGCGGTTGGTCTCGAACTTGTTGAATTCTTCGTTTCAACCAAGTACACTGCGCTTTAACCTCCTGGACCCACGCCAAAGCATCCAACGGTTGTCTAGACAATGCGTCTGCAACGACGTTTTGCCTGCCCGGTCGATATTGTACATCATATTGGTACTGTTGTAACTCGAGAGCCCACCTTGCTATTCTGCCGTAAGGACTTTCGAGCGTGTTCAGCCACTTCAGAGCGAGATGGTCTGTGATGACGTTGAACCGGTAGCCCTCGAGATAGCAACGTAGCTTCCTAATCGCCCATATGACCGCTAGACATTCCTTGTCCGTGGCTGAGTAGTTTTCTTCGGCCTTATTGAGGCGTCGACTCACGTATGCGATGACACGTTCCTTCCCTTCGATTTCCTGCGTAAGGACAGCGCCTATTCCTAGGTTACTCGCGTTGGTTTGTGGAGAAAACTTGGCATTAAAATCCGGACAAGCGAGAACGGGAGCGGTAGTTAAGAGTCCTTTCAGGTTATCGAAGGAAGCTTGCTGTTCTTGGGTCCATGTCCACTCCGTTCCCTTTTTCAGCAACTGTGACATAGGTTGTACCACGGCTGCGAAATTTGGGACGAACCTGCGGTACCACGATGCCATCCCTATGCATTGGCGAAGTTCTTTCAGACAGGTGGGTGGTTTCAGGTCTTTTACTGCTGCTATCTTGTCAGGGTCTGTATGGATGCCCTCTTCGCTGACCACGTGACCTAGGTACTTGATTCGGCGTTGGAAGAATGCACTCTTGCTGGCGTTAATCCGTAAGTTTGCCTTTCGTAGCCGTGCGAAGACTTGTTTTAAGTTGTGCAAGTGTTCTTGGTAATCTTTCCCGACAATGACGATGTCGTCCAGATATGCGAACGCGAAGGGCTCCATGTCGGTGCCGATGACTGTGTCGAGGGTTCGTTGAAAAGTTGCAGATGCGGAATGTAACCCAAAGGGCATAACTCTCCATTGGAAGAGTCCCCTTCCAGGCACCGTGAACGCCGTCGCCACCCTGCTATTAGGGGCCATGGGCACCTGCCAATACCCGTTCTTTTAATCAAGTGTCGTGATGAACCCGGCGATTTTGAGCCGTTCCAGGATGTAATTGATCCGAGGCAACGGGTATGCGTCCGGGATAGAGCGCTCGTTGAGTTGGCGAAAGTCCACGCACATGCGCCACCGTCTGTCCTTTTTACGGACGAGAACGATCGGAGCGCTGTGCGGACTGCGCGACGGTTCGATGAGACCTTCGGCTAGCAACTCGTCAATTTGTGCGTCAATGATTCGCATCATGGCCGGAATCCTTGGGTGATAACGTTGCTTCATTGGCCGACTATCCTTCATGACGATGCTGTGTTCGGTCAAGTCCGTCGTTCCCCTCAGGCGTTCGAACTTTGGGAGCTCTTCGTCTAAGAACTCCCGGATTTGCGGCGCTATGTCTGGGGGCCAAGGTTGCACGTCTGGTTCCGGTTCATCTTCGACGGGGATATTCGTTCCGAGGGTGGTGTCTTGATCGTAACGTTCAGGGAGGAGGGTCGTGTCGAAAGGGCTGGCGTAGTCTGGATTAGGGGAATACTCGGTTATATTGGCGATGACAGGAGTGGTGTCGGCCATGATCGCGGGATGCCGCGGTAAAGGTTCTGCCGGTACATAGTCCTTCCACTGCGCCGTAAGGTCGTCGTCTTCCATCGCCTCCGCTGGTATCCTGGTTCTCATAATCTCCGTCGAAGTTATGGTATGGACGTGTTGCGTTGATATCCCCCCGATCGTTGCCTCGGTTGCGGTCGTCACGCTCGTTGTCCTCGTGGACATTCTCCTGATCGTGTGCGCCGTTGGCGTCCTTGTACCGGAAATTTCCGTGGACCTCATAGTAATCATGTTGCCCGTTGGGGTCCTTATACTCGTAGTTTCGGTTGGCACGCTCGTGGTCTCGTTCTCCGTGGGTGTCGTTAGGCTCGTGGTCTCCGTTGATATGCTCGTGGTCGTGTTCTCGGGTGTTTGGTTCTGGATTCGGTGCTCTGTGGGAGACGGCGTGGCCGTGTTCTCTGCTGCTTGTCTCGGGGTCTGGTTCTCGGTGGATGACGGCGTGGCCGTGTTCTCTGCTGCTTGTCTCGGGGTCTGGTTCTCGGTGGATGACGGCGTGGCCGTGTTCTCTGGTGCTTGTCTCGGGGTCTGCTTCTCGGTGGATGACGGCGTGGCCGTGTTCTCTGGTACTTGCCTCTGGGTCTGGTTCTCGGTGGATGACGGCGTGGCCGTGTTCTCTGGTGCTCGCCTCGGGGTCTGGTTCTCGGTAGGTAATCTCGTAGCCATGTTCTCTGCCCTTCGTTTCCGGTTCTCGTTCTGTGTTGGGGTTCTTGTAGCCGTGGTCTCCGTCAATTGTCTCAGGTTCTCGCTCTTGGTTGGGGGTTTCGTGTTCGTGGTTTCCGGTGCTCGTCTTTGGTTCGCGTTCTGGGGTACATGATCTTGTAGGTGGCTGGTGGTGACCACTTATTCGTCGAAATTGCTACAGTACCCTCGTAGATGTAGACGTGTAGTGCCGCACTGGATCGTGGTTTCTATGGCGCACAGGAAATCCATTCCTAGGATGACACTCTCTACCATGTTGGGTAGCACTAGGAGGGGTATCCGGACCTGGCGCGTGTGTAGTCGGGTGGTCACGAGCAAAACTCGGGTTATCTTTCGAACTGATCCATCTGCTAATCGGATCTGCATGGAAGTGGCTTGTGTACTTGTGTCCATGGTTAGTTGTCGCGCCAGTGTTTCGCTCACGAAGCTTCGGGTCGCTCCCGTGTCGATAGTAGCCTCCGTTGTTCGTTCTCCGATCGTTACCATCGCCACTAATCGTCCGTCGTGTACATGCAGGGGTTTTTCTCGTCGTGGGTTTGTGGTGGCGTCGCTCCCGGCTGATCCCGTCTCAGCCGAGGACGCGACTAGTTTCCCGAGGTTTCGCGCCTGCAGCATTGGATGGTCCTCACGTTCCGCTTGCCACATTCCCAACAGAAAAGAATGGGCCTGTTCTGGCAGTTCGTAGACAAGTGATCTGACCCACCGCAGCGACGACAAGCTGCGCGTGCGTTGGCCATGGGGGGTACGTCGTGCTTGATCATGTTATTGGACGAATCCGTCAGTGGTGTACTGACCTGAGTTGAACCCGGCTTATTGTCCGATTCAGCTCGGCTAACAGGAGGTTGGCGGAACGGGTTCCGGCTTTGGGGCGTGCTTGTTTGCCCGTAATCAGTGGTCGAGTCTGTCTGGCTGCGTCTAAGAATACTACGACTGGGGGTCGTTACGGATGGGTGCAAGCTCCTTGTGTTACTTTGCGCCTGAATACTCTCGAACTCCACGGCTAGTTGTGTAAGCTGTGCCAGGTCTCGTAGCTCGTGTCTCCTCACATATAGTTGATAGCCTGGTAGAGCATTATCGTATATGCGACTGAGCTCCCGGGCCGTGTCATACCCCGCATGGTGCATGAGTAGGCGGATCTCGATGACGAAGTCCTTGAATAACTCGCCCACCGACTGTTTACGTGCCCGAATCTTGTCTTCCAATTGCTCGTAATACCGGGGCGGGAGGAAAAAGCTCAAGAATTCCCTGCGGAAGTCAGCCCACGAGGCGCTTTGGAGTCAACTGGTGCGGAACCAACGACTAGCTCTGTCAGTGAGGAGTTCTGCCATGGCTCGAGGGAGATGGTTCATGTCGACACCATATGAGAGAGCGCGCTCTTCGAGCGCTTCTAAGAAGGTGAGCGGGTCGTCGTGGCCGTTGAAGTGTACACCCCAATGTCTGATCTTGTCAGCCATCTGGAAGGCGTGAAGTGACAAAGTGCTGGACTGGCTTCTAATCTCGGTGTGCCTCGCTGAGGCGTCCCCCGGAGAGAAGGCGTTCCTCGCGGGAGCTAGGCTGGGTTCGGGTGACTTAAGCGTTTGGCCATTGTCCGCAGAGGTCGGGACTGTTGGTGGCACATGGCTTATGCCAAAGGTGGGCGGGGGGACCTGCAGACCAAGTTTTTGCTCCGTGGACTGCGGTTTCTCTGACGGGGCTTTGGTGGCGGGATGCGGTGATTTGGAGCGGCTCCGAGGCTTGGCAAACTGGCTTTTGAGTTCCGCTAGGCGGGCCCAAACGGAAGGTGCGTGTTTGCCTGTCATGAACATGGCGAAGTTCCTCCTCAAGTCGTCGACGTTGCCTTGTTTGTCGTAGCCGAACTCATCTGCGTACTCGTCGAGTTCGTCTCGACGGCGTTGATATATCCAACTGGTACCCACCCCAGGATTTTCAACTACTTCTGTGGTGCAATACTCAATCTGATCGTTATCACCGATTTGCTCCATGACTGGCAGCAGTATCTGGTCTTCGTGTGGAATTAGAGAATGGGCTTGGCTCACGGATTAGTGTTGGTCTTATTGCGACTGTTTTTGTTTTAAGCTGGTTGGTTTAGTTTATTGTATTACTTGTTGTTCACCTGTCTGTAGTGTTGCACGATCACTGTAGGGTATTGATTTTTGGTTGACACTGTACTTGTACTCTGATCACTTTTCCGACCGGCACTGTAATTGGGACTGTTTGCCAAAAATTTTCGGTGAGACGGTTTTTCGGACCGGCACTGTCGTGATTTGCACTACGATGATTTGTCTGACTTGCACTGTACTAGTACCGCGACGGTTTTTCTGACCGGCACCGTCGTGATTTGCACTACGATGATTTGTCTGACTTGCACTGTACTTGTACCGCGACGGTTTTGACTGGTACTGTACTTGATTTGCGCTGCGATGGTTTGTCTGACTGGTACTGTACTTGATTTGCACTGCGATGGTTTGTCTGACCGGCACTGTACTTGATTTGCACTGCGATGGTTTGTCTGACCGGTACTGTACTTGTTTTCGCGATTGGCGTGACCACGATGCGTGTGGGTGTGTGAGGTATCTGCACGTGTATGTTCGACTCGTGGCGTGGGTTTCTTTTGAGCTTGCGGGCGCGCGTCGGTGTGTGTTCTTGTCTGTGTGGCTGCGTGTTTTTTTTTTAGCGTGTCGGGCGGCGTGGCGTCGTTTGCTCTGACTGTACTTCAGCACGTGGTCTATGACTACGGATTTTGGCTTTCTACCTGTTTCTTTCCCTTTTGGTAATGTCTCCCTAAAGTCCCTGCTCGGGCGCCACTTGTAAAGAACCTATTTCAGGCTGGGGTGAGATCAGCTTGTCCAGGGTCCTCTACAAGACATTTGTAGTTGATAGGGGGACTTTAGGCGGGGGAAAGAATAGGTGGCGTGATCGAGGCGGTGTGGGGGGTGTGGTTTTTAGTTTGGTATGAAGCACCGAGGGTATGCCGGGGGAGGCAAAAGGAGGACCACGTGGCGTGGGGGGGGCTGTCGACGCAGGAGAGAGGGTTCTCACAGAGTGACCCACCGTCGTTGAACCCTCGGGGTTACGGTTCTGAGAGGGGGGGGAGACGGGATATCGAACGATGCATAGTCGCTAAGGTTCTCCAAACTACTGGTCGCGGGTCTGAGGCGGTGATAGAACGATGCGTAGTCGCTAAAGTCCTCAAAACTACTGGTCTGAGGTCTGAGACGGGGATAGAATGATGCGTAGTCGCTAAAGTTCTCAAAGCTACTGGTCAGAGGTCTGAGACGGGGTTAGGACGATGCGTAGTCGCTAAAGTCCTCAAAACTACTGGTCAGAGGTCAGAGGCGGGGATAGAACGATGCGTAGTCGCTAAAGCTCTCAAAACTACTGGTCAAGGGTCTGAGACGGGGATAGAACGATGCGTAGTCGCTAAAGTTCTCAAAACTACGGGCCAGAGGGAACGGAGACGGGATATAGAACGATGCGTAGTCGCTAAAGTTCACAATTCCACGACTCAGAGGGACGGGGATGGGATATAGAGCGTTTAATAAACAAATAATAGCGCCAGGAGTAGTGTCGTTTCTTATTGTGCCTTTATTGCTAATCGAAGGTCCTACGCTGCGACCCTGGCTGCACCACTGGATCTAGATTTGAACTTACGTATCAAGACAACGGAAGCGAGGACGCGCTTATTCATAGGCTTAGGCGGCGCGGGGCCAAAGAATGTCAACGTTCGACGGCGTGTTCGAGGAATGTCAGTGGGGACTCAAGCGGAAGTCACACAGCTTATTGTGTACACGTGTCACTGTGGCTTGATATGAACGGAGGATTTTTCGTTTTGTTGCGTGCGCGTTGCTCTCTGGTTCCCGTCGAAGTGAAAGATCGCCGGTCCGTCGGCTTCCTCCTCTCCTCTTTCGATATCATTCGCCTATCGATCGCAGTTTTTAAAGTGGCCGTTGGAAATACTATTCAGTATTTTTATTGGTCTTAACGCCTTCATTGGCAGACTAAATTAAATAATAATAACGCGTTTCAGTTCGCCCTTAATACTAACTTATTGTCTAAGGAAAAATCAAAGATAGCCGGGATAATAATAATAATAAGTCGGATTAATAATAATAATAGTAAATTTGCGAAAGCTAACCTAGGTATAAACGCCTTCTGTGGCTCCATATGAGGCTTGTTTCATCGTTATCGTGGGGGGTATGTGCCAGGGTTGGCGGAATGTCTTCTTATGCAGGGTTGGCGAGTACTTCGTAGCTTGTAAGGACCGATTCGATCCTTACATCGCTTTTCCAGTTTTCATTACTTGCTCGTATATTCCACTTTCTTTGGATATAGCAACTTACGAGCAGCACTTGTCCGATTTAAACGCTGTTTCTTTCTTGCTATCTGATAAAGACATATGAAAATTCTTGGTGATTTCAACTTGCCAACTTTTCAACTTTGGTCTTCGGTAAACGAGTCTAATAACCTATTGCCCATTTCACGACATGACTTTATTGACGGCTTACTTGCCTTATCCCTGTCTCAAGTCAACCATGTGAAAAATTCCTTAAGTCGATTGCTCCATCTGTGCCTTGTAACGGATCCAACCATAGCGTTGTTAACCCGAGTCCTTCCGCTCACTATACCTGAAGAAGCCTACCATCCTACGTTCGAAGTGTTGCTCGATATAGGACCAACCACATTGGATCGGTCGGGTAGGCTACCTCAAAGTGTCCGCTGCTTTCGTAAAGCCGAGTTTTCGAAGCTTGATAACCTCATTCGAGATTTTTATTGGTCCTCTTTGTATTTGTGCACTGCTGTTACGATAAGCACAAACATTTTCTACGATGCACTTTACTCACTTTTTGATTTAAGTGTCACGCGTTCCTGTCTTATTAGCTATGGAAAATCCCTTTGATTCACCAAAGAGTTATCTAGTCTAAGAAACCTAAAATCAAGACATTACAACATATTTCAAAAAGCTGGCTCTCCTTCTCCTCTTTTTTTCCATGTAATGGTATGGTCAAACTTATCAGTTCTTAACGCTCAATGCTATGAAAACTACCTATATACATACTACATTTTTCTCAGGACCCAAAACAGTTTTACAGCTTCGTAAATGGTAAGCGTAAAACGTTAGCACACCTATCCTCGCTACTATTTCTTAATACATCTGCAAACACTGATCAGGCAATTGTCGATCTTTTTGCCCAATTTTTTCTAACAATCTATTTTCAGGAAAGCTTCTCCGGACACCCTTACCCATACGGTTTACTGAGGTCGAACGGCATTTTCATTCCCTTCCTAAATGAAAGCTCTCTGCTTCATGATCTCCGAACAGTTAAGCCTGTGTGTGTACTCAGGTACTGCGCCGAGTCTCTGTGTGGACCGTTTTTCAAACTATTCAGCCCGTCCATTAACTCTTCATGCTTCCCCTAGATATGGAAGGAGTCGTTTATAATTCCTCTCCATAAAAAAGTTTGTAAGATAGATGCAAAGTTATATAAGTTATCCAAGTTATCTAAGTTATCCGCTATTCATGAAGTGTTTGAGAACATTTTTACTCCGCACCTGCAGCATCTTTGCAGATCACTTATATATCCTGCTCAGCATGGACTTATAAGGCGGAAATCAACAACCACGAATTTATTGGAGCTCACCTCCCTCATCATTAAAGGCTTCCAAGGTAATCTATAGACGGATGTCATTTACACGGATTTCAGTAGCACGAAAACTTTATCTTTAAGGGTTTCCATCCAATTTCTTGAGATGGATTTCTAGCTACCTTTGTTCCAGGTCCCGAAGAATTTTCTTCAAAAACTCCCTGTAATCACCAGTTATGGTTTCTTCGGGTGTACCACAGGGCAGCCATCTAGGCCCCTTACTATTTACACTCTTCATTAATGACCTGCCTTCGGTATTAACATTCTCACGAGTACTTATGTATGCGGATGATGTTAAGCTGTGTTTCCAGTACAAAGAAAGTTTATTTCTAGATTGATTCTAGGTTGCAATAATAATAGCTTTCAGTCATGGTGTCGTGCGAATTTGTTATACCTTAATGCTTCAAAATGTAAAGTAATGACATTTCATCGCTCCAGCGCCTTTCTGGCTCCTAACACCCTTGGCGGGGGTTCTCTTGAGAGAATTACCTTAGTTCCTTGGTAATCTATTAGATCCAAAGCTAAAGTTTTCTAAACATATTTCTTCCATGCTAAATAAGGGGGAGGAGTGCTTGCGTTTATAAAGAGGTGGTCAAAGGAATTTGACGACCCCTATATAAAAGAAGAAATTGTAAGTGTACGATATTTTGAATGCATGCTTAGTTAGTAAGATTAGTTTTAATTTTCCTCGAATATAAGTCTAACATCTTTCTTTCCTGCATGATCGCGATCGGTTCTGTTAACGAATCGTGCGTCATGCGGCAGCACCCCTCGGTCGGTTGGGTGGGAGGAGGGCTGTGTTACGGCCTAGGATTCGCGCGTAAGAGCATTTGTCTGGTGTCCCATGGGCCACTTGATGGTGCAGTCATTGCATATGCAATGTCCAAATATTAAATCTAAGCTAAATCAACAACAACAAAGTGTTTGCATTGGCTTCGGGAACCCTTCCTCATTCTCCGCTGGATATTTGGACATATAAAAATCCACGGGGACACAACTGTTCTAAAGGTAATAATCGGGCAGGTTCCGGGTCTCATTTACTTTTGCGTTTTACTTTTTCAACCAATTCGCTTACTTTTGATTTTAAAGAGCTCCCTTTTTCACATTTTCTACTTATCTATGCTATGCTTCATTTTCTCATAAATTCTGGTAAACAAACACAGCTGATATGTTTGTTTTGATGCCTTATATTTTGTTTTGGAGCAAAGCGACAGCAGAGAGTGCTCGATTTGCATAGATCAAGATATCTGAAATGCAATACATGTGTATTTAATATTTCTGATGAACTGTGAGTGCGAGCATGCAAATCGAAAATTGAATTGCTAATGGTCAAACAATTCATTGTTGCACTTACATTTTGAATTTCATTGGGCGGGAAACATTAGCCTTCAGCAAACAGTTCTGTTATGCGCACGTTTTTCTACCCGATACTCGAAGAGTATAGGGGTATATTAGATTTTTGTTGATAACGCTTGTGTGTAATACCCAGAAGAAAGCGTTTCCGACCCCATAAAGTATATATATTCTTGATCAGCATCAATAGCCGAGTTGATATAGCTATGTCTGTCTGTCCGTCCCTCTGTCCGTTTTCATTAGCGCCTATAGCTCAGAGACTGTTAAAGCTAGAGCGACCAAATTTTGTATCCAGACTCCTGTATTATCGCTTTGTTAATTTTCGCCCGCCCCCTTCCGCCCACTCAAAGGACGAAAATCTGTGGCATACACAATTTTAAAGATACGAGAAAACAGAATTACAGAGAATGACCATATCTATCAAAGTGTTAAATCTGGATCAGATCGGATCATAAATATAGCCACAATGAAAAAAAAACCATTTCGAAATGCATCGTTCCCTCTCGCTCTTTTTCACGCACCGGAGTGTGCGCTATTCCTGATCGAATTTTTGGACGCCTAGATTTCGGAGACTATAAGAGCTAGATCAACCAAACTTTCTATCCAAGCTCCTGTGATATCAAACCGGGACGAATTGGTTTCAAAATTTGGCCACGCCCCCTCCGCCCCCACAAAGGACGAAAATCTGGTGAATCCACAATTTTGAAGATACGGGAAAACCAAACCAAACGCAGAATTATAGAAAATCACCATATCTATCAGAGTGTTAAATCTGGATAAGATCGGATGATTACTAAAGCCAGAAGGAACAAATGAAGTTCCAGTGGCCTTAAAAGCGGAGACTCATTTCCTCTCACCCTCGCACACAGCCGTGTATGTATATGTAGGAAGTAGATGTAGACATGTAGAAAAGACAGATGTAAAAAAACTTATGTAAACAAAAATGGAAAAATCTAATGCAGGGTTGCAGGCCTCTGCTCATGGGCTCGCTTTGCTTTTGTTTTTTTCTCCGGAGATAGGAACTCACAGAACAAAGACATGAACGGCACCAAGAGTAAAAAAACCCAGCACATGCAAACATTATGTGTGTGTATGCTATGCGTGCAACCGAAACCGTTTCTGTTTGCTTGTCTTGGGTCGTCGTGCCTCGTCGTTGCTCGCGAAAGCAAACTGACCAACAACAATTTCGATGCTTTTATTGTTGTCTTACTCATTTTGCTTCTGCCTTATCTTCAAGCATGCACTGGAAAAAAACTTTGTTGTGTTTAACCTGCCGGCAAAATGTTTAATAGCGTTTGTTTGAGTACAATTTTTTTCGCTCAAAACTATTGTTGCGAACAGCAGGGCATTATAGATCCTACAAAATTGATTATGAATACAAAATTCAATCATTTGCTAATCCTTTTTCTTCACATCTGTTTTCACAGAATGAATGCAAATTTTTTTCTTCCAGTGCACAAATTGAAATACACAAAATCTATCCCTTCTTGATATTGGTGTTTTTCTTTGTAAGTGTTGGTTATTTCTCAGCCGTATGCTGACTTTGGGCACCCCTGATCTGATATATAAAAATTTCCGAAAAGGTTAGAGTTAATTTTTTTTTGTCTTGAATGCAGTTTGTCCTTTTTATCGTAAGCTCACATACGCGACCGTAGACGCAGCTCACAACGTTCAGCCTCGTTTAGTATTTTATGCTGTTATGCGCAAATATGTATTTATGCCAGTTCTGATGGACGAATCGATCTTTGTCAGCTGTTGCCACGAATCCGAAAAGTGAATGTGCCCTGACCAATTTTTTCTGAGTCAAATTTGAGGAATGGGTTACAAAAAAATTTGTTTTTAAGAAGTCACAATCTGAATTTCTATAGTAATGGTGTCAAATTTATCTCAATGGACCACTAAGTCATCTATTTTTTTTCTTTTGCAATTAAGATTTGTTTTGTTGTATTAAATCCCGTTTACTTTTCATTTCGCATAGGAAAGGTTTGACGTTTTTGAAATGTAAAAAATCTTTCGTATTTTGAGCGTACGAGTTCAAAAGTAAATTACAAAATGTATATGAATGTGAAAGTCTAAGACGGAACTGATCTATTCTTTTCGAGATGGTGATCTGGAAACTTCTTTTGGGAAGCTTTAAGCTCGACCTCTTAAGCTTTTGGCGGTGCTCTGGTGAGAGCGGCTGGTAAGAGAGGCTGGTAAGAGATTCGTTGGCCTGCGTGGGAGTTGCAGCTGGTGCTCGGTGTGGGTTTCAGAGGGGGCTCGCTTGTTTACAAGAGCTCCCCGATCTATTGGAGTGTGAAAACGTGCTGATTCTTGGTTTTGATGGCGCATGCATTTGTTTATGCAGGTGCTGGGATGATTCCGGATTGGTTATCTGCTGGAGCGTGGGAACGAGCTGATTCTCGGCTTGGCTGGCTCATTCATTTGTCTATGCAGGTGCTGGGATGTCTCATCTTGTGTTTATCATATTTCTTATAGATATGGGTACAGGGCCCTGTACCCCTGTAGGGGTGTGAAGGTGAATGCTAGGGCATATCCAAAGTATGTGTTGGTGTGATTATGGATATGTTCTAGTACTTAACGTATACATAATGCGTATGTGGGTGTAGGGCGTTATGGATATGTTAATATATGTATATATTTGCTGTTTTGTTAGGCTGCGTTTACACTAGGGCTTCGTCTTGCTTCTCTGCGTCTTCCCAGAGACGCAGTTTTTTTTTTACATAGGTTAAGCATAGGCCCCTAGTGGTGGCAATAAGTTGCGTCGGTTTCCGACGCAGCTGCGTCTATTCAATATATTCGATTGTTTTTGCGCCTAACAGCACATTTTCGAACTTTTCTGCCTACCAGCGACTCTATCACCATTTTCAATCTTAAAAATAAATTAAGTTCTACCCTAGCTCTGCTGTAGCTTCTGCCGCCGCCACTGTAGCCGCTGGTGCTGGTTGTTGTTGGTGTTTCTAGCCGGTTTCCTATTGCATGGGCCGGCTGCAGTGAAGACGGTCCCACGCTTTGGGGTCCGTTGGAATTCACTGACATGGCGCACGGGTTTTGGAGTGTATTTTGTTGGGCACGGTTGACGTTGGCTTTGTCAACACCCTTTCTTGAGAGCTAGGGTTAACTCCTCCCCCTTTAAATGCGGATCCTCGGATGCAATGTAGAAACGTTTCGATGTTCCAGCAGGTGCCTCAACTTCTGATTCATGGCGTATTAGCCACTTCTGATATTTGTTGGACCTTCTTGACGCATTTGTGGAGAAGCCCATTAGCTGCTATTATTATTATTATTAGCAGTATTCCGGTAAGCGTAAGGTTTATTGCTGTGGTCATGGAATTACTTTTCTTGAGGGTTTCTATTTTTTGGGTATTGTTGATGTTGACTTCTTAAAGCATTTGCAGTGAGAGGACTTCTTTTATCCGCGTTCCTCCTTTATTATCCACCCAGACCATCGAGTTTTTGAATTGGATCAGATATGTTCCTTTTAGATGCATCTCTTCATTATCGATTGTCACCACTCCCTCAAAGTCGTTGCGCAGAACGGTTCCTGTTGCTATTTCCTCATGATCCGGTAAATGTTAGCTGTTAATTACCTTAGATTTCGGTGGTTTGCTTCTTAACAATGGTGTTACGCAAGTTTCGTTGCTTAGATCCATGAGCATGCATTTACTACAAATTGTCTTATCATTATGAGACTCGCACGAGTTTTTTATAGCAAAGATTTTGTTTTTACATTTAATTATTTCTTATAGCCTGTTCCCACAGGTGACCATCCACCATCCCCCATCCATTTCGGGATGGTCCGTAAGGTTTTGCCGTTCCGAAATTTCCCAGTTAGTTCCACCATCCATTTTGGATGTTCCTAACCGTACGTTTCAGTGCGATATTTAGCCGATGCTTTCAAATACAGCTCTGAAAAATTGACAATCACAGCGAAAAAATGGATTCACTGTTAAATTGTAAATAATGAATGACAAGAATAACTGATGTTCTCCAGCAAATGGCAAAGAGCCAGGAGGTTTTTTAATGGCGGGTGCTCAATTTTCAATTCGAAATGCTAAAATTTCTTCAGGAGAAGAAGGCGAATAATAAAAAAAAAAACAATTGTAGCTTAACAAATGTTTTGATTTGTTTAAACAATGTTTTGCTTATTACTGGTACCGACACTCGGCAAAATTGCTTGGATTTTTCCTCCAATTTTGCCGACGCTTCGATTGCGCAAGGCTCGACTTTTGATATAATGTCGAATCGTTACACCATAATTAAATTTTCCATATTTGTTGTTTATTTTCACAAAAAGTAGAGCAAAAATTTTTTGTTTGTTTTTGTCAGCTGTGTTTTCAATGGATGGTGGATGGGGGATGGTGGATGGTGGCCTGTGGGAATCGAGGTTTCACATCTGTAAAAATTCCCACCGTTCCTCGTAAATATGCTGTGTGGGAAAAGTCTATTAAATTTGAATTCGTTTATAACGTTGTCTCGTTTTACTGATTTTAATTGTATTGTGGAGCATATTTCGTTTTCTATTATGGGTATGTCTATAGTATACAATAAACTCTTATTATTGGTTGATATTTTTACTTATACAAATTCTAGAAGTTCTTCTATGTTTATAACCATAACTTTCTCTTCTTCAAGTACTTTTTCTATTGCTCTAGTTTCTGACAAAATTATTGAGTTTACAGTGTTTGTTTTTGCCCAGTCTATTGCATGGATTAAATTGACTATATCTTCTTTGAATGCTTGGATTTCGTACTTAAAGGTTGTTAATTTTTAATTTTCTTAATTTTTGCTCTCTTCTGATATTTATACCCGGTACTCGAAGAGTAAAGGGGTATATTAGATTTGTGCAAAAAATGGATGCGTGTAACACCCAGAAGGAAGCGTTTCCGACCACATAAAGTATATATATTCTTGATCAGCATCAATAGCCGAGTCAATATAGCTATGTCTGTCTGTCCGTCCCTCCGTCCGTCCGTCTGTCCGTCTTCATTAGCGCCTATAGCTCAAAGACTATAAAAGCAAGAGGAACACAATTTTGTATCCAGACTCCTATCCTATCGCACTATTACAAGTGTATTTTAAAATTTCGCCCCGCCCCCTTCTGCCCACTCAATAGACGAAAATCTGTGGCATGCACAATTTTAAAGATACGAGAAAACTAAAAACGCAGAATCGTAGAGAATGACCATATCTGACAGAGTGTAGAATCTGGATCAGATCGAATCATAAATATAGCCTCAATGAAGAAAACCATTTCGAAATGCATCGTTCCCTCTCGCTCTCTCTCACACACTGGGTTGGGTGCTGTGCCCATTCGTCCAGATGAGCGCCTAGATCTCAGAGACTATAAGAGCTAAAATCAGAGCTAGCAACCAAACTCCAATCCATGCTCCTGTGATATCACTTCAGTACAAGTGTATTTAAAAATTTTGCCACGCCCCCTCCTGCCCCCACAAAAGACGAACATCTACAATTTTGAAGATACGTGAAAACCAAAAACGCATAATCATAGAAAATGACCATATCTATCAGAGTATTGAATCTGGATCAGATCGGATCATAAATATAGCCAGAAGGAACAAATGAAATTTCAGTGGGCTTCCAAGCGCGGACTCATTCCCTTTCTCTCTCACACACAGCCTTGTATGTATATGTGGGAAGTAGATTTAGACATGTGGAAAAGACAGATGTAAAAAACGTTCACAACGTTCCCCCTCGTTTTTTTTTCTTTTTTGGCTAAAACTAAATTTATCCCTTTTGCGAACATGTAATAATGTAATTTATTACAAGCTCACATACATATATACTGACTGACTACCGGGTATAAAGTAGAGCCGCGGCGGTAGAAACGGCTACGTTATGTCCCCCTCGTTAAAATTTTATTTGTGATCCCGCTTATCTCGTTTGTTCCATCGATTAATTTTGTTGTTAATTATGATTTGTCGGTTATTGTTTTCCAACTGATCGTTTATCTTCTCCACCACGATATTGTAGTCGTTAAAGTCCGGCGTGCCGGCTATCCATTTTCAGACTGTTCCCAATTCAATTATCTCTCTTTTAATTCTTTTATGTTGGCGTAGTCTACGGAAGTAATTTTTTATTTTTGCAATGCTTGTAGCATTAGGAAAGCGAAATAAATAAATAATAATAATAATAATAATAAAAATAATAATGTCATACTTTAGAAGAGGGAACAGATCAAAATTTGTAAACGCCTTTTCGTATTCTTCTATTTTGACCCCGTTTATATTGGGATTACTTGGGAGTGGGAGTAATCCAGTATGGTAGCCACTCCCAGGCAGGTTGGTAAGAAAGGTCTGTGATATGAGGTTTTTTAGATTACTTTTGTAAATTATTTTTCATTTTTGGGTAACTATCGTAGTATTATTTTTTTCTGCTACTATTTCTTTTTTATACTTTGGGGTTAATATGGAACATAACCTCTTATTTGAATAGACGATTTCTCCAACGTTGTAGTTCCTTACTGGTTTTTTCTTTTTGTCACAATCCCCCAATATCACAATTCCCTGTTTTCTTCCTGTTTTTCTTCCAGCTTTCTGCAAATTTGCATTTTTTATATTTCTAGTTCTTGGGGATCATTTATTTTTTGATGGACAAAAAAATGTCTATTGGTTTCTTTTTTGTGGTTGAGTGAACTTATTGATTATTTTCCTGTACTGCTATAAATATTAATTCTTCGAAACGTATATCTCCTTTCTCTTTTTTAATGCATCTCATGATCTCAGTCAGAGTAGAATGGAATCTTTCCACTTGACCGTTACTGGTGGATGCGTCTGGTGGGGTTGTAAAGATACTGGCTTGTAGCTGTTTGTTACTTCTGCTCAATTAAATTCGATACCCGACTCAATATTTCGTGTGTTTATTTATGTTTCTTTATATAACAAATTTCAAATTAAGTCGTGTTCACTCTATCTTTTTTCATTTACTACTACCATAATATCATTCATATCGCTTATACCCATATGACATTAGACTTTGAAGCTGGACTAACTTGAAAAATAGAGACAGCCTTATGCAAAAAGCATGCAGTGAGAGCGAGACAGATATATGCGTCCAGTTGTTTTTCCAGTTGAGCTGGGAGCAGCGCTGCGGCAGAGATTATCGATTGCTATAGTTTCTAGATACGATTTTGCTGGCTTGGTGGCAATGTGTGTTGTATAATATCATAAATGCAGTGTTTATAATTCGTAAAAAGAGAAAGAAGAAGATGAAAAAATGTAAACAACTAAAAAAATGGCAAGCATATTGGATTTAAACTGATGAAAAATGCTTTGTGCAGCTTTTTTAATAGTTCAAAATAATCATATGATTGTATGCTGCAACAGCAGAACAAAAGAAAAAAGAGAAAGATTTGGTCGGCGAAATGGCTATTGAAGGGCGAGTTAGAGGGTAAGTACATAATGAATATATAGGGCTACTCTTTGGGATCGGATGGCATTTTTCTAAAATATCGATATTTTTCTGGAAGACCTCCAATTGTACCAATCTGCATATTATCAACTCGGCCTCCCGCATCTCAGTGAGAGACAACTCACCAGTCGCTTTTACATCTTTTTATCCGGACGAATTATATATGAATCTTTTTATCCAGCCTATTGTTCTAACTAAGCGCACATAATTTGAAAATCGTCCAAAATCTATCAATTGTTCTTGTACCGTTATTGTATAAACTTTTCTTTTCTCATTGGCATCATCACTTGAAGGTTTTAATATATCCTGACATGGCCAGAACTGTTCCTCTTCTTTTAAAATTGAAGGTCCCTTTGTCCAGACGGTTTGTGGCTTATAATCAAGGCTTTTGTACGTTTTTGTAGCCTTGTCCGCTGAGTTTAGATGTGTCGGTACCCAGCGCCAGTCGTTTTCATTTGTCGTTTCCAGGATCTCGCCTATCCGATGTGCTACAAACTGTTTGTATTGTCTATGGTCAGAGCGAATCCACGCAATAACGGTTCGTGAGTCGGACCATAGAATGGTTCTGGATACAGTAACCTCATGGCTATTCAGTATCGAGTTTTTTAGACAAACGCCAAGCACAGCTGCTTGTAGTTCCAATCTTGGCACCGATAGTAGTTTCAGGGGAGCGCATCTAGTCCTGCCAGCTACATAGACTACCTCAATGTCGTTTTCAAAACTAATGTGCCAACAGGCCACTGCAGCGAATGCCTGTTCGCTAGCATCGACAAAAACGTGAAGTTCTAATTTCACATTCGGGGACAAAAATTTTGAAGAATAGCAACGGGATATTTTAAAGTTTTTTACGTTATTTAGTTGCTGTATCCACATCCTAAAGCGCTCGAATATGTTTATGGGGATTAGATCGTTCCAATTTACGCCAGAACGCCATACATCCTGCACCAAATTTTTTCCATATATCATAAGATCAGACAGCATTCCGAGCGGGTCATAGACAGACATGATAAGGCTTAATAACTGTCGTTTTGTGGGGCGCTTGTCACCCCTTACTTTTCCCAATACATCCCCAAAATCTTATCAACTGCCATGTTATTCATTTTGAGAGGCGCGGCGGTATTCTTACATTCCTCTCCACCGTTAAGTTTACGTTGGACTTCTGCTGAATTAAAAATGAAACCTCTCAGGTCAAAATTGGCAATCTTATGCACTTTCTTTACTTCCTTGCTTATTGAATATGCCTCGTCTTCGCTGGTAAAACTTGCCACATAGTCGTCCACATAATGCTTCGACCTAATTGCTTTTATCACATCCTCTCTTTTTTCTGTAGCATTCAGAGCATTCAGATTCTTAACGTATTGAGCACAACATGGGGAACATGAAGCTCCGAAGATCATTACTTGCATATTGTAAACTTCGACTTCTTCGTTTGAACCATTTCGCTTCCATAAAAATCTTAACGAATCCTGATCACATTCCCTGATTCGCACCTGCAAAAACATTTCCTTGATGTCTGCACATACCGCCACCTCACCCTGTCGAAACTGAAACAAGATCTGAATTAACGGTGGGTTTTCATCTGGGCCTTTTAATAATTTAGAGTTCAGCGAAATTCCATCTATCATTGCGGCGGCGTCGAAAACGAGTCTCTTTTTTTTTGTCTTATTTATATTATAAACGCCAAAATGCGGTAAATACCAGGTGCGCGGAGTAGTTTTAATCGATTCTGACCGGGTTAATTTTACAGCATATCCCTTTTCCACAAAACTCTCAATAGCGTTTTCGTATTCGTCCTGCAAACCGGAGCTACGTATTTTATTTTCTATTGCTCGTAGTCTTTTTAGAGCCATTTGGTAACTGTCAGGTAATTTTACATCATCTTTCGACCACAGAAGTGCTGTTTCATAAGCCCTGTCGATCTTCTTAGTTTCTTCAGCCATTATTTTACGGGCTCTGATTATATCATTTGATTCTAATGGTTTCTCGGGAATTTTTACGCCAAAGTTTTCTATTGTAAAGTACTCCTCAATAAGTTTGTGCATTTCATCATCTTTGTTAGCAGGTTCTAAGTGTATGTGTGTTATGGACATCATGGGGGGTGCCCTTATCTGGAACGTTTGGGTCGATCCGTAAACCAACCAGCCGAGCGGAAACTTAGCTGCAACGAGATTATTGTCTAAGAATATACTCTTAATTATTTTGGATAAATGACAATTATCTATTCCAATCAGGATCAAAGGTTAAACATTGCTGTAACCTCTTATCGGAAGGTTTTTTAATTGCTTACAATTAGCCCTTAGTATTTCAGCGTTCAACGACTGCAATGGTAAATCCAAATTGGGCACTGTGTTGCCAGTTAGTTTCATCCAATATTTTTTATTATTTGCATTCCGTACTTTAAGATCACATTTCATCGAAGAGATTTGTTTGGAATGATTACCAATCCAATTTAATGATAATTTTTCTTGATCTTCATCTACACCCAAGCTCTTTGCTAACTTCTCATCAATAAGTGTCGCTGATGATCCTTCATCGAAAAATGCAAATACTTGGACTATTGATCCGTTCGGGCCAAGTACTTCAATGGGCAGGACTTTGAAGAGCAATTTTGACGTGTTGTTGGTCACTGCATTTATATTGGCCATGTTAGGGGGTTCAGAGTTTTCCGCATATGTAGTTCTTATATCTGAACAATCGACTGTTATAGAATTAATAGAACTAGGATTTCTATCTTGGTGCAACATGCGACTATGATACGATTTGCATTCACCGATTTTGCATTCTCGTTTGCTTCTATTTAGACCTCTGCCTCTGCAACTATTTAGACCATGACCAGGGCGGAGACATCCGAAACACAATCTTAACCTTTTTACCAAAGACCATCTTTCATTGACACTAGCCTTCTCAAATGTATCGCATTTCTCGAACAAGTGGTTTCCTTTACATTCATAACATTTAATTTTGAATTTTTCATCACATTCGTCGGTTGTTGTTTGCATTAGCATCTTTTGATTACCATAATTTTTTATTATTTGCTGACTCGGTGCGGCAGCGAGAAGAGCTTGTGTAATATTCTTCGCCGTTTCTTCTATCCAGATTCCAAAATGACTTATATCAGGATATGGGTGTATATTCGACGCATATGTTGTCCAATCCATACGGGTTCTCATTGGAAGTTTGCTTACAAGTACTGGATTAACAGTACTGTACTGTACAGTACTGTACTAACAGTACTGGATTCTGTAAATGCTGTAACGCATTCGCTGATCTGAGAAATATAATCAAATTAGCAACCTTTGACGCAAATGGTACAATTTTCTCCAAAATCCTTTCTGTTATAACCTGAATATCAGCAACTTTATCCAGCTGACTTCTTATAAGAAGGCCTGATTGTCCATAGCTTAATTGTAAGCGCTTCATTATGTAGTCGACGTTGGCAGGGTTGATCAACATTCCAGAGACCTCTTCCCTAGCTGGTCACTTTAAACTCTTTTGAAGTCTCAATAAATTCTCCAGGTTAGAATACCCAAAAGCAGCTGAAGTTTCGAAATACATATTGACAAATAGGGGCCAGTCCTCTGGTTTTCCGTCAAACATGGGCAAGTCAATTATCTTATCTCCTCTAAACCGAGTTTGCCTACCACCTGTTTCAAATGCGCCGTAATCCCGCAAACCCAAACTTCCCAAAACAGACTCACCCTGTACTGTACCGCCTTGAGCACCTCCAACGTACGCTCTGCTTCCAGACAATGTAGCGCCAAATCCGTCTGCAACACCCTGTGTGTTTCCGGAGCCATAGTTGCTGCCTTGAACAGCACGAAAAGTCGCTGCGCCACAACCCGATGTAGCGCCAAGTCCATCAGCAACACCCTGTGTGTTGCCGGAGCCATAGTTGCTGCCTTGAACAGCACGAAAAGTCGCTGCGCCACAGCCGATGTTGCGCCAAATCCATCAGCAACACCCTGTGTGTTGCCGGAGCCATAGTTGCTGCCTTGAACAGCACGACAAGTCGCTGCGCCACAAGCCGATGTAGCGCCAAGTCCATCAGCAACAACCTGTGTGTTGCCGGAGCCATAGTTGCTGCCTTGAACAGCACGAAAAGTCGCTGCGCCACAAGCCGATGTTGCGCCAAATCCATCAGCAACACCCTGTGTGTTGCCGGAGCCATAGTTGCTGCCTTGAACAGCACGAAAAGTCGCTGCGCCACAAGCCGATATAGCGCCAAATCCATCAGCAACAACCTGTGTGTTGCCGGAGCCATAGTTGCTGCCTTGAACAGCACGAAAAGTCGCTGCGCCACAAGCCGATGTTGCGCCAAATCCATCAGCAACACCCTGTATGTTGCCGGAGCCATAGTTGCTGCCTTGAACAGCACGACAAGTCGCTGCGCCACAAGCCGATGTAGCGCCAAGTCCATCAGCAACAACCTGTGTGTTGCCGGAGCCATAGTTGCTGCCTTGAACAGCACGAAAAGTCGCTGCGCCACAAGCCGATGTAGCGCCAAGTCCATCAGCAACAACCTGTGTGTTGCCGGAGCCATAGTTGCTGCCTTGAACAGCACGAAAAGTCGCTGCGTCACAACCCGATGTATCGCCAAATCCATCAGCAACACCCTGTGTGTTGCCGGAGCCATAGTTGCTGCCTTGAACAGCACGAAAAGTCGCTGCGCCACAAGCCGATATAGCGCCAAATCCATCAGCAACACCCTGTGTGTTGCCGGAGCCATAGTTACTGCCTTGAACAGCACGAAAAGTCGCTGCGCCACAAGCCGATGTTGCGCCAAATCCATCAGCAACACCCTGTGTGTTGCCGGAGCCATAGTTGCTGCCTTGAACAGCACGAAAAGTTGTTGCGCCACAAGCCGATGTAGCGCCAAGTCCATCAGCAACACCCTGTGTGTTGCCGGAACGAACATTCTCTGCTCCACCAGACGATCCATCTCCAAATCCATCAGCGACAACTTCTGTGTCGCCGGCGCGAACGTTCGCTGGTAGTTTGCTCTCCGCAAGTTCCTCTTTGATGCTTTCTATTTGTTGAGTTAGGTCAGCCTGTATTTGCTGTTGCTGTTGTTGCAGTTTTTGCATCATTTCTCCCAACATACTCTGCAGATCTGCTTGGCTTTACTTTTTCTCCAATATAGTTTTGTCTAAAGTTTCGTCATCCATGTCTTCTTCCGTCGAGTCGGACGTCTTTTGCGTTGAAGTCTTGTCTTCCATTTTTTCCAGAAGCTTCGCCTTGCTTCTTGTCTCCATTTTGTACGCGTATGTATTCTGACGCCAAGAACACTCACTCACACATATGCTTGTACTGCATCAATTATTTTATTTGGCTAGCGAGCAGTTTTCTTATAATTTTTTGAAACTGTTACTTCTGCTCAATTAAATTCGATACCCGACTCAATATTTCGTGTGTTTATTTATGTTTCTTTATATAAAAAATTTCAAATTAAATCGTTCAAAAATTAGTTTTCTGCTCGTAGCGTTTTCACTCTATCTTTTCTCATTTACTAATACTATAATATCATTCATATCGCTTATAACTACCGTATAAAATAACAAATACAAATATCGATTTCACATACTACGTCAGGGCTGCTTTGGATTCAGGGCAGCAGAACCGACGCATTCAAAACAGGCAGTTAGATTTGAAATAATGAGTATCTATAACACTGTTCTTGCAATAAAAATTTGATTGACGCTGAATTAAGAGATTTTTCGTTATCCATTATAACTAGTTTCGGCATGCCGAAGGCTATCATAATCTCTCGCAACGGGTGTTTAAGGTCTTCTGCAGCTTTTGATTTTAATTCTTTTAATTCTTTTTTTATCTGAGCGTATTTTGAAAGCTTATCTATTGCCGTGAGCACAATGTGTTTTTGGGTAGTGTGTACAATCTGACATGGATACTTGGGTATAGGAGTCGGCTGAATTTGAACTTGATTGGGATGTCGGTCGTACCTTGCCTCTTTACAGGTTTCGCAATTTGTAGTACTTGATTCTATTTTCTTTTGCATTTTGGGGAAAAAGTATTTGTTAAGAATCGTCAACTTATTTTCGATAGCATTCCTATGGGCTCTTATATGTTCTTTTGTTATTATGTTATTTTGTTCTTCTTCTGAAGTTACATCTACTATTTTTTTTGTGTGTACCTGGCTTTGTAGTTTGAAAAGTGGAGGGGGTAAATGTCTTGGATTTTTGCCATTACCATTTAGTTGTGGGTCTTGTTTTTCTTTCAAGATGTTTACCAGATCCTCCTCTGTATAATTACGTGTTTCTATCACATATCTATGGTATGTCGGGAATGGTAGTTGGAGGTCTTAAGATTCGTTGTCTGCGGTCAGTACGAAAAGTTGATTTTTAAATACATTGATAGGAAGTACTATTTATTTGGGGATTTGCGGGAGGATTTCGAGATAGAGCGTCTGCGACTGTGTTTGCTGTCCCTAGCTTATACCGAAGTTCATGATTGTATTCTTCGAGATAACTTTTCCATCTCTTGAGCTTGCCATTGTGATTTTTGTTGCTTAAAGCGAACGTCAAAGGTTGATGGTCTTTGTTGATAATAACTTTTGATTTACCGTAAAGGTACATTCGGAGGCTTTGAAAAGACCATTTATGGATGGGACCATTTTTGGATGGGCGTCCGTTTTCTCCCCTCAGTAGATTTGTTAGGGGTTTATCCAGCTTGGCATAGTCGCGAATAAAGCGCCTGTAATAGCTCGAAAGCCCCAAAAAGCATCGAAGGTGTTTTAATGTCTTAGGTGCCGGAAAATCGTTTATGGCTCGTACTTTTTCGATGTTTGTTTTTACCCCATTGGATGATATTGTAAAACCTAGGAAATCGACCTCGGTTTTGAAGAATTCACATTTATCTAATTGAATTTTCATGTAAGCATCGGCCAAAGTACCGAATACCTTTTCTAGGTCTATGGCATGTTGGGATTCGGAAGGACTGAAGACGATGATATCGTCAATGTAAACATAGCATATTTTGCTTACGTGTTCCTTTATAATGTCATCTAAGGCTCGTTGGAATATAGAGGCGGCGTTTTTTAAGCCAAAGGGTAGGCTAGTAGGCTGGTATCTGAGAAGTACTTGTTCTGTCCTAATTGGGAGAGGATTTCTCCTATTTCTGGGATCGGGTATCTGGGATCTGCGTTAAGTTTTCGATAATCGATGACCACGCGGTATTTTTTCTCTTCCGAGGCATCCATATTGGGGCATTATACGGTGAACGTGAAGATCTGATGATTCCGTCGCGCGACAATTCTTTTAGACAATTCTTCGCTTTTAAGAGAAATTGAGTTCTAATTTCCCCAATCACCTTAGTGGTATAGGTGAGTTTCTTATCTGGATTGGAGAATAGATTCTTGTGAGTGTTTGAAATTTTGTCAATGAGCTCCTTTTGCTTGGGGCTCATGTCTTCTGATCGGATTTTAATATTATACGGACTGAGTAACTAGTTGTCTGATTCTGATTCCGTAAGTACCATTTATTATCAATGTGTCATTCGGTACATCTATGACTGCATTCAAATTTTTTAAAGTGTCATTGTCTAATATGCCATGGAATGTTTTGAGTGTAGGTAATAGGAAAAATGCTGCCGTTGTAGGTTCATTTCTATTGGCATTTCCAATATTAAGGCCCGCGAGATTATCAGACAATTCATCTGGCATGATTATAATTTTTTTAAACACATAGACGAGAAGTTGGAAATAAAATTTTTAAAAATTTTAGTTTTTGTTGTTTTTTGTTCTTAAAATAA
This sequence comes from Drosophila helvetica, assembly GCA_963969585.1. Classification (NCBI taxonomy): domain Eukaryota; kingdom Metazoa; phylum Arthropoda; class Insecta; order Diptera; family Drosophilidae; genus Drosophila; species Drosophila helvetica. The sequence goes on along the minus strand of OZ018403.1, from coordinate 23,721,577 downwards.
AAATTTGGTGCTTTTTCTTCAAATTATTATATGCTGCTTACGTTTAAAATTTGTTTTTTTCGTTTTATTTAATAATTTCAACCTTTGATTTCTTGAATCACTTTTAGTTTTTTGTATTATTTTGCTCATTATTTTTTTTGTTATTTTAAAATTTGTGCAACGCAATTTTTTCTCTCGTCAGCTGTTTTTGAGACGCAAAGCTGCGCGTCTGCCAATGTAAACGCTAGTTCTGCTTCTCTGCTTCTTGGCCGATATCCAAAGGAAACGCGCCCAGTGTAAAAAGGCTATTAGTATTTTACAGCAATTATATAACATAAGTAACAAAAGACACATGCAAGTGGGATCAAAAATCTCGCTATAAATATTTGGCATGATAATACTGTGAACTTGCGGTAGTCACGTAATAATTCCGATAACATCGCTGTAAATAACCATATTTATCGTAAAACGAACAATAAAAGAAATACGGCAGCAAAGAAGTCAAGTTCCGACGGCATTTACATATAATTCTTTATATAATTTATAATAATGTATAATAATGTAAATGTATAATAATAATAAACCAAACAAATAACATAATTAATTTTTTTTCCCACCCCCAAGTGTCCCGCACCCCCACCCACCCCGCCCATTCTTTAATTATTTTGTGGCGGGCAGGTCAGTTCGTCAATAAGCTGATGAACGCTAAGGCAAAACAAAATAAAACAGAAACCAAAAACCCAAGAACCCAAGAACCCAAGAACTGACAATGCTACAATACAAAATTGTTTGTGTATTATATGCAATTGCTTCGTTGCTGTCAGCTTCTGCTAGCGCCGCGTCATGAGCCGAACAGTTCTAGTACCGAGCCGAACGCTTGGTACCGCATTTCTCAGACTTCGTTTGCGACAGCCTTTTGTATGAACTGGCATATCTATGTATATATTGTATGGTTAGTGGTACAAGTGGACTTTTTCGATTTTCAGTGTACAGCAAACGAAGAGACAACAACAAAATATATTCGGGATAGGGACGGCAAAACGAAGCAATAAAATTGTTGTTGCTTTGCCAGCAACGAAAGTTGACGCAAAGCGAAGAGTGAAAAATTGTTTGTGTAACTGTCAATGTGCAAAATAACCTTACCAGTGAGTAAGATCACACACTTCCCATATGCTATGTGCAAAACAAAAACAAATGTGCATCGTGAGCATAGGCACTGCGCACCCCTGCTCTAGAAGGACTTGAAGAAAAAATTGAAAGCTCTCTCAAATTGAAATCCCAACTGTGGAGACGCGTTATTATTCGGTCGGTCCGATTTGATTGTGTTCCCAACATTTGTACGGAACAACTAAAAATAAAGTTGCTTGTGCCTTACCGCCACGTTCTTAATTTGTGAATTTCTTTAACAATAGCCAGTTTATTAATTTGTATCTGTTGATATGCAAGAATTCAGATTAAAACTTTGTTATTTTAGGCTCATCAGTTTCTTTTTAACGGATTGTGTCCTGTTTGAATCGAGATTTCATATCTGTGGCGGTTCCACCCAAGCGGGGTCTGGCAACGACGCATCGTCGGAATCAAGTGCTGGTTCCAAGAGTAATCGATCACTAGTAGTTCGGTTCGTGGTTCCGCACAATACAGACGCACTCAGAAAGTTAAGAAGTTTCATGTACAAATATTAATAAAGAAATATAGTATTACCATATTCTGAATATCTGTTAATAATTCCCACAGTTCCTCGTAGATGTGCTGTGTGGGCTTAGCTTTATTAACTGTGTAGTTACATGTTTGTGGAGTGTTATACCAAACAGTTGCACTCCTTTTTTCACTGTTCCAAATGGATAGAAATACTTTGTTTCATTATTTCTTTAGTATAATCATTTTATCGATATTACGTACATTCCATTTACAACAGAAACAGCGCAGCGATATAAAATTTTTAGTGAAATATTCACTCACTTTAAAATAATGGTAAATGATTGTTGTTTATCATCTGTTGATGATTTAGAGAAAAAAATTATGCTAGCTAAGCAGTCCCTTATTATATTAAATGATAATATTCGTCGTTTTGTTGGTCGCGTACCAAAGGAGTTGAGGTATGTAAATAACATATTCAAAAGTTCATTTGGGAAAAAAAACAAATATTTCTCCTTATATATATTTTTAGAATTGAGAAATTCAAACATTCCGATGAGGCCAAAAAGAGCGATCATAACGAAAGACCATTTAAAGATAAGCGTCGTATGTTTGATTCGAACTATGCAGATGCTCGTTTTTCTGTAGACGAGAGCGAAACACGGTCGCCAAGGATCAACTCTCGAGTAATTCGGGAATTACCATCTAGAAAAGAAGTTGTTGAAGCTCAAGGAACAGATTCGGAGTCAATAGCTCGAAATCGTCGGATGTTTGGTTCTCTAATTGGAACATTACAAAAATTCTGCCAAGAGGAGTCGCGTCTAAAGATCAAAGAAGATAAAAAAGCTGAAATAGAAAAAAAACTGGAGAGGCAAGAACTACAGGAAAGGGCCATGCTAAGAAAGGAACGAGAAACATTGTTTTTAAATAAAAAACGAAAGCAATTTGAAATCAGAGCATTGGAATATAAAATGGCTAGATTAAAGGATTTCAAATCATGGGAATCGGCCATCACTTATCAAAAACATCAAATTAGAACAAAAACTAAACCGCATTTATTTTTTAGGCCACAAATGCACACCACGCGTACTGAGAAACTCCTACTTGAATGTAAAAATTATGTAGAATGTTTTATTCAAAGCAGACGTGAAGAACTACACGCAGAACTACGGGACTTGGAACGTATAAATTACATAAAAATGCATGAAGATAATGATATTGACGAAAGCATCTATGAAGAACAATATGATGAAATGGGAAGTGAATTTGCTTAATTAGAAAATGTAAGTTCAAAAAAAATTAATAGTTATAAACCTCGTTTTGAAAAAATTGTTTTTTTCTTGTAGCTTTTAGTTCTTCAAATAAACTGTGGAATTTAGTAAATCGTCTTGAATATGTATGTTAGCAACGGTTCGGATTTGGGATTCATCCATTCTTCCATTGAAAACCTCAAATATGATCGATTAATATGTGGTTAAAGTAGGGCTCTAATCAGTTTAACAAACTATATTATTCCTAATCAACGGATTGATTCTATTGAGGCTACATTTTGACAAGTCGTTTTTTAAATTCAATATTCACCAGTACACATTTGGTTGGTGTCAATAAAATGGAATCTCTAAGTGTTTTGTTTTGATCCCGAATTCATATGCTTTTTGGGTGCACGTACAATGGAATTAAAATCGCAGCCAAACATTTTTCTGAAAGCTCATAACAACAAGGGGGAACGTTGTGTGTTGCTCAGACGGTGCACACCAGAGATCTGCACCGGGGGCTGTTTTCGACACCAGTAGTGTACTCTTTTTTTGCGATCGCGGTGATACAAGCACCGCCTAGAATGCGATTGCGGTGTTTAAACACCGCATAAGAAACGAATAAGTGTGTGTAGCGACAAGAAAATATGCGGTGCCTAAACACATGCACAAAAATTTACTCGCTCAAATTTTGAAGAGTTCAGTTTTTTTACTGTGATATTTTGACGTAGAATAGTGACATAAGCTACACAAAATTTGGAGTATATTGGGAGTACAAGATCATTATTTTACAGTAATATTTTATTTCTTTTAATGTATGCGTCTTTACATCATTTTCGGGGTAGTTTTTCTACACACACTTCTTGTGCGGAAGCATACAAGCAGACGCTTGTATGTCGAAAATATACCCACTCAGAATGTGAAGCACACTTCAGGCACCGCATACGAAAGAGCAGAAAAAGAAACGAGTAAAAAAACACCGCCTCAATTTTTGTTGCGTTGCTTCAGTACTCATGTATGAAAATGATATTGTACGAATGCGGTAATCTAGTAGTTGCAGTGGACCGCTGCAGATCTCTGGTGCACACCGCAGGAGTAAGAATACGTGAAAGAAATGGAATGATATATCGATTCGGCTATTGATGCTGATCAAGAATAGGTATACTTTATGGGATCGAAAACGCTTCCTTCTGGGTGTTACACCACAAATCTAATATACCCCTATACTTTTCGAGTACCGAGTGTTTCGTCGTTTCTCGTCTGTTTTTTTGTAAATAATTGTGGAATCTAATTTGAATTGTATAAAGTCTAGTGTAAGTTAGTTGAGGGCAAGGCGGGAGCGCAATAAAAGCTTACTCTCTCGCTCTTGGCGAATTCGCCCCGCTTTGCCAACGTAGGTTAGTTAGGCTAGAGATAAATTTGAATTACATATTCGTTAAAATTGATTTTGATCGAGCCCACGCATTTATTCCTCTCGTCCCGCCTCTTAATAAAATTACAGCCACCCAAAGTTTTTTCGGTTTCGTATTTAGAAAAACTATTCTAAATTTTCATGGCGCCCCTGGGTGGACTGTAAATAAAATTAAAGGAAATAAATAAAAGTGACAGTGACACATAAAGAAGTGCTTAAAAGTGGTTTAAATATATACATATATATATATACATAATTCTATTTAATAGAATCAAGAGTATCGTTGCCCGCGTCGTGTTGTTGTGTGTTAACAAAAACAGCAATTAAAACCTTGCTTAAGCAATCGTGTCGGTCGCGAAATACCCAGCCTAATCTTCGCCATTCGTTTCTGCTACCGCCGAGGGATGCCCTGCACAGACTGCAAAAGGAAAGTAGCAACTGGACGTAAAGATCCAACCGCAGAGCCAGAGGTATTTGTGCAATAATTGAAAGCTAGAGCTAAAGACAGATATAATCTTCTTTAAATTGTCTTGTGCTGGAAAAATTGCACCTCGCTTTCAATTCTTGGCACAGACGTATGATATGGTAGAGCTTGAATTGAATGCATTTAGACTATAATATTATTGCAAATATATACACATATAACACCAACAATATACGCACATACATATTTATTGACATACATTATACATATATCAACCAAAGACAATATAAATAGTAAGATAAATCTCGCCATACAAAATTTTTGGAGTCCATTTTGGCTGGGTGGATTTTCGTGTGGATCTTCACAAATAGAGAGAGACAGATAGACAGAGAGAAAGAGAGCGAACCGCTCTCTCGTCCCATACGTGAGGCTGAGATTCAACTGTACGTGTGCACACATGTTAGGTCTGCTTGTTTGTATTGGTTGTTGACGACGCCGCGCTCAACGAAATACTGAATACCTTAGAATTCATTGCGGACTATGACACTATTTGAAGACGCTTGCTCATAATACAAACAAAGTAGTATTTTGTATAACCCTTATATGCAAATTTTGTTTAATGTACTATACGCGAATATAATGAAGGAATGTACCTATGTAAAAATGCATAATCTATGTGATAAATGACTTCACATTCGATTAAATGTCTGTTGGGTATTTGTGGGTCGACTTAATATGCAAGGAATTTTGAAGTTCTTATGCATGCATGTTTGTGTGTTTGTACGTAAACTTGTGCAAAGAAGACAAGACAATTTGATACAATTTCGTGAAAGGCGAAAGGTATAGGTATAGGGTTGATTTTGCGATCATTTCAAAACAATAATAATTATATAATATCAAATGTTCAAAATGGGTCATATATTTACATTGTATATTATTGAATTATATTATTATTACTATTTAAAATGTAAATTTTAAATGAATAATGCAATTTTATTATCCAAATGTCAATCGCCAACGAATTTTTTTCCCCCCTCCCCAACTCCCAGCAAATACATTTCTGTCTGGTTTACGTCTCGTCAAAATTCGGCAGCTCGGCACAAATACGCACACATAAGTGCTTGCAGCTCTGTGTGTACTCACACATGCAAACTCATTCTCTCTTATCTTCTTCGTGCGAGCGCGCACTTAGGCATATATAGAAAACTTCGCTGCTCACGATTGAAATTGTACGGGCGATACTCATACTCATATCATACTCATAATCATACTCTCCCCCTTCAAACCAGGATCAACCTTCCACGTCCCATGCTCTGCATGCGACATCGTTGGATAGGGTACTTCTGGCTACGTCGATCGTAAGTGTCCGAACGAAGAGCGGTGACCACATTCTGGCCAGAGCTCTTCTGGACTCTGGATCTCAAACAAATTTCATAACAGAGGACCTTGCTCACCGCTTACAGGTCCGTAAAGAGGAGTCATGTATTAGCTTGCTTGGTATTGGTGAATCCAATTCTCAAGTAAAAGATAAAATACATATGGTGGTGAAGTCGCGATTAAATGGTAGTGAGTTCTCCTTCGATTTTTTGATTTTGAAATCGATTTCAGGTTATCATCCTGACCAGTCAGTGAAAGTAAGTGACTGGAGAATCCCAAAGAACCTACCTCTAGCAGACCCATATTTCAACAAGCCAAAAAGAATAGATATGCTGATAGGAGCAGAATCATTTTTTGAACTATTAGCTGTTGGTCAAATTAAACAAGGTCCGGACTATCCAACTCTTCAGAAGACCCTTCTTGGCTGGGTTGTTTCGGGAAGATATGTTTCCAAAAGTTCTGTTCCCCAAATTAAAAATAGTTTGAGTTGCAGTGAAGAGTTGCTAGTGTCTATCGATAGGACCTTGCAAAAGTTTTGGTCACTGGAAGAAATGCCATCTCAAAAGAAAGTTGCTACGCCTGAGCACAAGTTATGTGAAGATCACTATCGGAAGACGACTCAGGTATTGCCATCAGATCGGTTTGAAGTAAGGCTGCCGTTTAAATCAGATCCGATCTGTTTAGGCAACTCCTTTGAGGTTGCTAAACGGCGGTTTTTGTCGCTTGAAAGAAGATTGCATCGTGACCCTGAGTTGAAGAAAATGTACTTGGAATTTATGGAAGAGTACCTCTCCTTAGGCCATATGTCTCCTACCGACAATACGATACCTTCAACTCCACACTATGTAATTCCACATCAGTGTGTTCTAAGGCCCCAAAGTACGTCTACCAAGCTTCGCGTCGTTTTCGATGCGTCGTCCAAGACGTCCTCTCAGGTGGCCTTGAATGATATTCTGATGGTCGTATCTACCATTCAAGAGGAGCTATACTCGACACTGCTGCGCTTCCGTCTGCACAGGTTTGCCCTGACTGCCGATGTTAAAAAATTTATCGCCAAGTAATGGTGAATGAAGCTGATAGGCGGTTTCAACTCATAGTGTGGAGAAGAGACCCATCTGAATCCTTGAGATTGTACAAGCTTAACACCGTAACTTATGGGACTGGACCAGCCCCATTTTTGGCTATCCGGTGTTTAAAAAGGTTGAGTGAGTCTGCAAAGCTCTCATTCCCTAAAGCTGCTGACGTTATCGGCTCCGACTTTTACGTTGATGACATGTTGACTGGTGCTGCATGCGTAAAGGAGCTAAGGGCAATTAAGTCCGAAGTGTCTCAGGTTCTTCAGACTGCAGGATTTGAGTTGGCAAAGTGGTTTTCAAACTCACCTGAGATCACGGCATCTGAGAGCACAGCAAACCCCATAACGATCTCGGATTCAGAGTCGACTAAGGCGTTAGGAATCTCATGGTTGCCTTCAAATTTAAAATTGACGATTCAGTCATGGGTCTCCGAGCGACAAAACGGAACATTCTATCGGTGACATCGAAGTTATTCGACCCCCTTGGTTTGTTAAGCCCTATCATCATAACAGGCAAGATCATATTGCAGGAACTTTGGCTTAACAAATTAGATTGGGATGAGTCGATACCGCTGCATTTAGAAACAGCATGGAATATGTTGAAAAACACATTGTCTCACTTGGAAGAGATATCCATACCTCGGTTCGTGCTTACCGATCCGATGTCACCAGTGCAAATACATGCCTTTGCTGACGCCTCCATGAGAGCTTATGGAGCGTGCGTCTATATACGTAGCAAAACTGCAGAAGGTTTTAAAATATCGTTATTGACTTCCAAGTCCAAAGTAGCGCCGCTCAAGACCAAAACGCTCCCAAGGCTTGAGTTTCCTTTGCTTTTGACAAAGCGCTCCCAATTTGTGCGGAGCTACGTGCGCTACCTCCGACAGAGTGTTTGGATAGTGAACGCTCAGGAGGTCTGCAGTCAGACAGTCCGATCATGTATGCGCTGCTTTAAATGCAAGCCTCGATTGCTGACTCAACTTATGGGGAATTTACCTGCAGATCGACTCCGTGCTCTCCGCCCATTTGCAATTTGCGGCGTGGATTTTTGCGGACCAGTATATACGACATTGAAAATTCGAAGAAGGCCCCCATACAAATCATACATCGCGCTTTTTGTTTGTTTTGCGTCCAAAGCGGTTCACCTAGAAGTTGTTTCAGATCTTTCCACTGACTCTTTTTTAATGGCTTTCCAAAGGTTCGTCGGGCGCCGAGGATATCCCCAAATCGTGCACTGCGACAACGCGACGAACTTCGTCGGAGCCAGCCGCCACCTCAGCGCTCTACGGATGAGAATAGAGGAGCAGGGGGACGCAGTTCGCGAATTGGCATCAAAAAGCGGATGCGAATTTGCGTTCATACCGCCACGAGCGCCTCACATGGGAGGCCTTTGCGAGGCAGGTGTAAAAACTGCAAAGAGCCTACTCCTACGGGCGGTAGGCAGCGCGCTCCTAAACGCCGAAGAGCTCGCCACAGTCCTCGGTTGGATCGAATCGGCAATGAACTCCAGGCCGCTGGGATCTCTCAGCCAGGACCCAAGCGACGGCGAGGCACTAACGCCCGGGCACCTGCTGATAGGTGGGTCGCTCATCGCCCCCCAGCACTGCGGACTCCGGACCAGGAGAGTCTCAGCTGCTTGCGGCGATGGCGACTTGTCTCGTCAGTCAGGCAAGCGTTTTGGCGGCGATGGTCCCGCGAATATGTCCTGGGGATCCAAATTCGGGGAAAATGGCACCAGCAGCAGCCCAACCCAGAGGAAGGGGATCTCGTCCTCGTGGCCGAGGACAATCTTCCGCCGCAGGAGTGGCTCGTTGGGAGGATCATCGCCACGCACGCAGGGGAGTACGGCATGGTCAGGGTCTTTGACCTAAGGAGGAGTGACGGAGCAGAGTTCCGGCGGGCCATCCACAAGTTGGCACCGCTGCCATTGGCTTGAAGCCGTGCAGGCCTTCAACGGGGCCGGTGTTTCGTCGTTTCTCGTCTTTTTTTTTGTAAATAATTGTGGAATCTAATTTGAATTGTATGAAATCTAGTGTAAGTTAGTTTAGGGCAAGGCGGGAGCGCAATAAAAGCTTACTCTCTCGCTCTTGGCGAATTCGCCCCGCTTTGCCAACGTAGGTTAGTTAGGCTAGAGATAAATTTGAATTATATATTCGTTAAAATTGATTTTGGTCGAGCGCACGCATTTATTCCTCTCGTCCCGAATCTTAATAAAATTACAGCCACCTAAAGTTTTTTCGGTTTCGTATTTAGAAAAACTATTCTAAATTTTCACCGAGTAAAAACAAATTTTAAGGCCCGGACTGGCCCGGCCCAGCTATATTTAACAAAAGGCACGGTACTGCCAATAATTACTTAACGAATAATATAATACAAATTATTTTTATTATTTTATTTTTATTACTAAAATGTAAATACACATTAATTTACATGTTCTTATAAACGAAATTTTGTTTTATCTAAATTGGTGCTTGTTTCAAGATGTGGAAAAAATACGTTCGCTCGTTGCGGAGCTGGCAGGAATAGCCAACATTTTTCGTATTAAACTTTGTAAAAGTTTAAGGCTATTAGCATTTTTCCCAGGGACCGTAACGATTATCATTTTTATGCAAAAAATTTAAAAATAAGAATTATTTTTGAATTAAAAAAACAAAAAAAAATAAAAATTGAAAAATAATTTTTAATTTAATTGAAATATCCTTTTAACCGAAGGAGCCAGATCATATATAGACCCATATATATGATCTTCTCATTAATACCTTTCAGTTGATATATAACATGTATGCACGAGAAAATAAAAGTTATGAATTGTTTTTTTTTGTTTTAAATAAATTATAACATTTAATTTTTAATTTTTTTAATAAAAATTTATTTTAATAATTCAAAAATAATTTTAAACAAAAAAATTGCAAAAAAAAATTTATCATGTTTTTGAATTTGACGTGTAAAAATAACATATGTCCATTTTCCCCTTCCTTTTGGGAGGCTTTTTTGTGCCTCAATTTTTTTGAACCCATAACTCTTATTTACGGTCCCTGATTTTTCCAAAAATCCAAAATGTTTACATCGTTACATAGGAAAATATGCAACAAAGCTCAACTTTGGCTTTTTATAGGTAAGCTTCCAAGGAATGTAGCGCCATGTTATCTGGCATGCTAAATTTTGAAAAATGTATCTTTCAAATGCAGTTTATTTCATTGTGATATCTGTGTTCGTTCAGAAGTTATTAATTAAGCAAGCTGAAATGGCAGAATGTCCCAGTGTGCGTCCATTCCATGCACCAGCTAGCAGCCGAAGAGCGTACTACATACCCAACTGGCTCTAAAGTTGTGTTGCGGGACTTTTACGTGGATGATTGGCTAATGGAGGTAGACACTAAAAATGAGGTTCTTGAAATAAATCGCCAGGTGTCAGGACTATCAGCCAAAGAGAATTTCAAGAGCAGCAAATGGTGCTCGAACGTGGCATCTGTACTCAATCAAATACCCAGTGAAGATAGGGAAACATTCCTTAAATTGACTGATGGCAGCGATATGACCAAGACGCTAGGTTTGGCATGGAGTCCCATTTCGGATGAGCTATTTATTGTATTTTGTCCCAATCAATTCACTTCGAAATCAACTAAACGAGTTATTTCTTGCAAATGTATATGTATGCAAATTTATTCATCGACGAATGTTTGAAATTACTGTGGTGGATTTGCGCTTGGGAACCAAGCTGCTTCTCCGCCTTACTTAGCAATTCCATCCCTCTAATGAAATAAGAGCGCTGGAATCCTGAAGGGACATCAGGGCTTCGAGCCCAATCGCCTCGCTTTCACCATTTTTAGATGATTGCGGTTTGATTCGAGTTGGAGTTCGCCTTAAATACTCCACGTTGGATTTTGAATTACGACATCGCATAATACTACCACGGAATCATTCCATCACTTCTGCTCTGATACGGCACCTACACGAAAAACATCTTCACGCAGGATCCCAGTCACTATTAGCTATCATTCGACAAACTTACTGGATAATCGGTGGTCGAAAAACAGTAGCCCACGCAATACAGAAGTGTGCTTTCGAGTGAAGCCTCGAACTCTAGAGCAAATAATGGCAGATCTTCCGGTGGACAGAGCTACCGAATCTCGGACATTTTTAGTTACCGGCGTGGACTACTGCGGCCCGTTCCTGTATAAATCAGAAGTTCAAAATCGGCCCCCAATTAAATGCTACATGAGCATTTTTATACGTTTCTCCACTAAGGCGGTTCACATCAAGCTTGTGAAAGATCCTACAAAGTCCCCGTTCATGTCTGCTCTTCGCCGTTTTATTTGCACACGTGGAAGACCGATTTGTATTTGGTCAGATAATGCCACAAATTTTGTTGGAGCTCGGAACGAACTGGCAGAACTAAAGTCGCTATTCCTAAGCGACAATCATCAAGAAGCCGTTCATCAAGCTTGTCTCAACGATTGCATCGATAGGCATTTCATTCCTCCTAGATCGCCACATTTGGGAGGATTGTGGGAGGCATCAGTCAAGGCCGCTAAACATCATCTGTGCCCTTGTATCCCCTCTTCTTGGATTTGACGAGCTGCGCACCTTTGCGTGCAATATTTGTGCAACTATTAATTCAAGGCCATTGTTTCCTATTTTAGAGAACCCGGCAGATCTTGATGAACTCACGCCAGCCCATTTTTTGGTTGGCGCCGTCTTGGAACCTGACCTCCTTAATTAAAACGTCGATCGCTTGGACCGTTGGCAGAAGGTCACTCAATTTTATTTAACCACCCGGAATCCTGAGTTTCACTTCAATTATGTCGTTCTTGTTAAGGACGAGAACTTCCCTCCGCTGAAGTGGCCGTTAACAGGAATCGTCGAACTCATCCCAAGAGCTTATATCGTATCTCGAGTCGCCTTGATCGGGATGGCTACTGGTGTTTGCCGAAGAGCATTTGCCAAATTGTGTCTTTTGCCGCTACGAGATGAGGTGAAAGGCATGGATCCTTCCACGGGGGGAGTATGTTCTGGCGAGGCCCGAGTGTAATTCTCTTATTTTATAACTAAACTCATTTTGTACCATTTGGTCATTGCATCTCTTAGCATCATGCTCTCTTATTTATCTACACCCACTCTTCTTAACTATGCTTTCACACGGCGTCGCTAAGCTGACGGCAGCTGCGTCTGCTATGTTAGTTATCGCTTGATATAGTTGTCTTGCTTGCCTCTCCAAGTTCATTAACTCGATTTCTTACATATATATGTACATTGTTAAAGACTCTGGCAAGTTTGGCCACCTTCACTATACAAATTACACACAATAAAAGTTTATAACGTATTGAAAATCAATCGTTTTTTGAATTTATTTATTATAGTCAACGAAAAAGCTCGTTGTCTCAATACTTGGTGACCCCGACGTGATAATTATAGAAAATTTTGCTAAAAATAATAAATCGGTAAAAAATAGTGAACAATAAACCTGACCGTTCTGACATTGAGACATAAAATTGATTTTTTTATACCAAGAACATTTTCAAGTTTTAGTTTCTTACTTTTAGATACAAGTTTACCTTTTCCCTAAATTGCGATGCTCTACTTATTTTCTTTATGTGTTATGGTAATTGATTCCACAGACGAATAGCATGGATGAAGAAGTGTCACTCAGAGCAGTCCAGCTTGTGTCGAATATTACTTATATTATTATTAGGTTCTTTTGTGTTTAAGAATTTTAATAGAGCCTGAAGCGACGGATTTATTTATTTTTTTATTTACTCGCCAACGGTTAAACCTTAACTGGCTAAACTAACTTATATCTATCTTAAACAATAAACACTAAACAAAGAAAGAAAGAAAGGATAAAAAATGAATTATTCAACATGAAAAATCAGAAAGTGACAGTCTGACGGATGCTTTCCCATGGCAAAAGTCGAATCGCATCCCAGCTGGCAGCGCATTATACTGACGAAGCGCCCTACATAATGGCTCATTATTCCCGTAGTTGGTCCGGTGGCGATCAACAGCAAAAAGTACGTGGTCCCTAAGGCTCCTGGCAGGCGTGTTGAAGCCAATCCTACTAAGCAGGACAAGGCAATCGATGTTACCCCATTGTATGTCATATAAAAATAGCTGTGCCGCAATGGTCCTTCGATCCTCGAAGGAGGAGAGATGCACGAGGTGACATCTGCGCTCATAGGACGGCACTGGACTGGAAAATTGCAAAGGCTGGAGTGCAAACTTCAAAAACTTCCTTTGCAATCTCTCGATACGCGCAATCTGAACGACACCAGTGGGGTTCCAAACCACTGAAGCATACTCAAGGCGAGAGCGCACAAGAAATGCATAAAGACTCAGCCTCGTATATGGGTGCTTAAGCTGGGATGCATTACGCGTTACAAAGCCGAACATGGCATAGGCTTTTGGCAAAATGAAGTTCAAATGCTCGATAAAAAGAAATTTGGAATCGAACAAGACTCCAAGGTCAAGTGTCTCCGTCAGCTTCAAAAGCGGAAGGCCATCTATCGAATACGAGGCCTGAACATTGAATACACACTTGCTAAGGACACAAAGTAACATTTGCTAACATTGAGAGGGAGCGAATTAAGTGTGCACCAACGAACGACTCCATCTAGGTCACATTGCAGAAGGATACTGTCCCCTAAAGTATTGATGGAACGAAAGATTTTCAGATCATCGGCATACAGCAAATGCTCAGAAGCTTGAATGCTGAGACATATGTCATTAATGAAGCAACGGACCAAGAGCACTTCCCTGTGGAGGCCGGAAGTAGCCAGATATGGGTCCGATTGCTTTCCATTCACTAATACAACTTACTCTCGCTGCTCCAGATATGAAATGAACCAACTAAGCAGGCTTGAATGAATTCCCAACCGATACAGCTTGGCTATTAGGGAACAGTGGGAGACTTTGTCAAAGTCCTTAGCAAAGTCAGTGTACACCACATCAACTTGAGAGTGCACTTCAAAGGCATGTGTGCAAAAATTACTGAAGGCTACCAAATTAGTGGTAGCTGATCTACCCGGCATAAAACCATGCAGATTTGGGGTAATGTTCGACTTCATGAGGAAAGTGATCTTTTTGGCAATGATGCGCTCAAGAAGTTTTGAGACATTGCTGAGTTTGGCGATTCGTCTATAATTCGAGATACAATTCATGGTAACTTTCTTAAAAACGGGAGTAATCTTGGCAGCCTTCTACTTTTCAATAAACCGACCTATTAAAAAATAATTTTCGAAGAGAATTTTAAGGGATTCACAAAAAGCAACATTACAGTTGCGAAGCAGGAAGGCAGAAATGCCAGCACTGTCGGGTTTTATCAAATTGTCAAAATCAGCAAAATTTGAGCTAAAAAAATAAGCAAAATAGTTTGCTATGCCACTATCAGTATTTGAGCTCAAGTTACCAAGGTTCATAGCTGAAGGAAGAGCACTCGTCGACCTTTTTGAATTTATGAAAAGACAGAACGACCTGGGATTCATTTTAAGTCCCCTTTCAACGTTGGCAATATACTGACTATATCCAAATTTGTTTAAAAAAGAAAACTCCCGCTTATGCTGAACATACCTATCCCAGTCAACAGGGTCACGGGTAATCTTGAATCGTTTAAAAAACTTGTTACGCAGATTCAAATATCTCATAAGACCTTTCGTATACCACGGTAGCCTATAGGAGCCACGCACTCTTCTGAAAGTGTTTTTATCAAAAATATGACGAACGGTACGAATGAAAGCATTATAAGAAGAGCCCGCACTAGGATGTGAGAGAACAGAAACCCAGTTTACGTTTAACATTTCCTCCCGTATTGCATTCAAACTTACATCAGTAAAAAAATATTCAGAATCGGGTTCAGTTAAGGGGGAGTAACTATAGAAATTAGATGTGAATATCAATGGCACGTGATGCATGTCACATTCTGCAATAGGCAGCACGCAACATGCAACGCAGCAACCAATATCCGCACTAACAAAAACTAAATCTAGAATCTCATTTAACCTATTAAGAACATTATTAACTTGGGTTAAGCCCATACTAAAAAGGTCATCCAAAAAAAGGACTTCGTGCAGCAAATGCACATTGCTGGGCATCATAGCCGACGACTGCGGATCGGCGGTCCATACGAACGACCTCAAATTGAAGTCGCCAACAACGCAGAGATGCTGACGGTTTCGTAAATTGCCACACATATTGACAATACTCTGCGTGTGCGCACTGTAAACATCATAGCTGATCTTCGGTGGAATATATGAAGCGCTGATACACAGCGTGTCCGACTGACCGGCAACAGACACACCAATCTGATCAAAGATAGAGTCGCCATCAAGGAGACAAATCGGATCACGGCGTAGGGTGCGTCTAACGGCCACAATGACCCCACCCCCTCTGCAGCGCTTCGTTTTGGCACAGTCTCTGTCCTTACGAAACACTTGGAAAAGGTTGGGATCAAAGAACTCGTTGTCGAAGAAGTTTTCTTTGAGCCAGGTTTCGACAAGGGTGATAACGTCGAAATCGCACGTAGATGTTGCCAAGTAGACCGCTTGAGCCTTAGTGCGGATGCGGATGGATTTGGCACCATCTATCGGCATAGTCCCAGGAAGTGGCGGTAGGGAATACCAATCCAGGTGTTGATACCGAAGAGAGTGCTCCATTTAAGAGCGAGCGCCGGGCTGCTGACTCTCCCCAAGTGTCGAGAGCAGCGACGGCGCAAGCAAAGCACACGAAGCAATGCATTGGCATATGTTATTGCACCGATGACGTAAGAAGTGCACGCAGTCGAGAAAGAGCGCCAGCAAGAGCATCGTCGTCTGTTCCAGCAGCAGCCAAACGAATGTCGCACAAAGCGCAATGCGAATAAGCGGTATATTGTTGTCGTTCCACAGAGGTATGCCAGAAATGATGCAGCGGGCCGTTGCGCACTGCGAAGAGGCGAGAAAGTGTAAGCAGAATATGCTGTCGAGAAGCGGCGATCCAGAATCCATAGGCGCCGCTCACTGGGGGTTTTTTGAAGTGGATGTAACTGGAACTTCCTCAGTCGGGGTGGACGTCCGCAATGGCACAAGCGTAGGCAGATTAACAGCCATCAGATCAGGCATCTGTCTATGCACAAGGCGGGAAACTCTTACCGATACAGGCCAGAATTTTTCATCAAAGACCATCGGGAATAGAGGCTCAGGGACCCCAAGTTTGAAATTAATGAATTTCAAGGCAGATATGTCCGCATCCCGCTTGACTGACTGATCACTCATTAAGTTACAAACTTAACTGACAAAATTTAAATGCCAAGAGTGTACAAAAACTCAAATAATGATTTTAAGGGTGCCATGTTCTGTCCTGAAGTTGACGAGATATTTCCTGTTATTGAAGGGTTTCGTGGAGAGGCACCGACAAGAGTGAAACTAATCCGAAAACATTTGCGGATGCCTTCACTTTCTGGGTAAGATTTTATTCAACTCGTACTACATTGCCTGATGATTAACCGAGGGAAACCATATATGTTCTCGACGACACAAAAGAACACAGCCTTGCGTCGGCCGGCCTATCACGACATCGTGCCGGCTTGGTGTAAGGGCATCCAGTTTGGGGCCTCTGAGAGTGACCACCATATTGGAGTGCACATTGTGACTTGCGAGAACTTTCTTCTTGAACGAGGCGGTTCAACTGTGCGGCAACTGAGAACACCAGAGAGTGCATTACGTACATTGCGACTTGCGAGAACCACGTGCGGTCTTACACTGACATGCTTCCTTCTTCGACGAGCATATTGGAACCCACGAGACTCTCGTGTGTGTGTGGCAGTGTTCGCCATTGTAAATTTATGGATGAGATGAGCTTCATGGCAGCCTGTAGTACTCCCACGGAGTCAACTACAAACTTCTCTGAGTTTGTAAGTTCCCTAATCATAAACATAATGATTGATTCTTAAAATGTGCATTTTTTTTATTTAGATCTTATCTGACACCGATGGCCAATAGCTCCTCGTGCAGTGAGCACCAACCAAAAGCATTGCCGCATGTGTCGAAAAAACCACGCACCGAGAAAGTTGCAGCAGGATCGGCACATGAGGATATTATCTCGAAGGTGTCTAAATGCTCGCAAGAAATGCTGTCGAATGTCCTCACCACGCAGCTTCAGAAGCCGACCCATGAGGACGAGTTTGGCCTTCGTAGCAAGTGAACTAAAACAATTGGACTTCGACTTGAAAAATAAACTCGAATTAAAATTGTTGACAATCATTACTGAGCTCAAAAGTATGCAATTGGAACGCGTTATTGACAACTAAATAAATGAATGAAAACAATAAAATTCAAAATAAAAATACAAAGATAGGATATCTTTAATTTATAGAGCCTAAATGCAATTCCTCAAAATACTACTATTCCTCTAAGTACTACTACTTAGACCATCCCTTATTTGGCGACCATTACATGACGACATTACAATTCGATTATCTACTTTGTGTTCTATAAAATGGTCCCCTACAATGCGCTGCACTTCCCCATTTGGGATAACATCAAAATGGGTTTTTGAGTCTATTGCATCTTTTCTCAACAAGTTGTGAAGACAAATGCAGGCTAGAACGATTTGGGTGCATGTAGCTGGAGCACGATTAATAGCAGTCAATAGCACTTGAAAACGATTGGCCAGTATGCCAAATGCATTCTCAACAACGCGGCGACTCCGCGAAAGCATATAATTAAAATGGATCTGAATTTCCGTATGATTTGCATGGGAGTACGGCTTCATATTGTACTCCGTGAGAGCAAATGCATCGTCGGACAGCAATGAGAAGATGGTCGCGGCACATGGATAGTATTTTCCTCAAAAGCGTATTTTAAGTCGGAGTGCAGCCACACTCCAGCGTCTCCAACTCAGCCATTACATCTACATAGAGGAACCTGTACTTGGCGTCAACTATGTGCATCAATATAATGGAGTGATCGCCTTTATAATTAAAATATGTTGAGCCCCAAAGCTCGAAGAAGTCTGAAGCAATCGCTTTCCAGTCCTGTTCTGAGCTAGGAAACTTTAAAAATTCTGCTTTTAGCACATCGTACAATACAGGAATTGTCTCTTTTAATATCTTCGAAATTTTACTTTGATGTACCCGGAATGGCAGCTGCAAGAATGATTGCGTTGTACCTGAAAGTTAGCGACACAATTTTGTATAAATACATACATATATGTACTTTATATTTAAAGGCACGTCATACTAGAAGATAAATAGAAAATAGTGATTTGCAGTCGTTCCTCTGGACTAATGCAGTTCCTGAAAATAGTATTATTTTTCTGAAAAAAGGGCGCACCTTCTCCAAAATGAAAATAAACTGATCCGGCGCCATTCGCAGTACTTTCCCGTAAAGTACAGAGTCTTCGTCCACAATTTCCCTCCCCAGTTTGTATGTGAAGCCTGAAATTAATAATTTTAGTCAAAGTATAGGGAAAAAATTTTTTTTTATGTACTGTAAGGCCGGAGCCCGGGGCTCCCGCCCTACAAGACGGCGGCAGCGACCCACCCCGTACGAACCAGAAGCCCGCACGGAGCGGCAGGAACCTACGGGGTGCGAGACGTAAGCCCGCGAGGAGCACATAGGACGACGGCAGCGACCCGCCCCCGTGCGAACCAGATGCCCGCATGACGCAGCAGGGACCCACGGGGGTGCGAGACGTAAGCCCGTGAGGAGTAACCAATATTTTGATTTCGACCCCCTCCCCTTTCATCATTATTATCATTGTTAGTAGTATATTAGGTAGTTTAGGACACAGCTTATAAGGAGTAGAATTAAGTCGTAGGATTAAGAATAATATAAGAGTCGCACGGAGCGAGAATTTGAGTTGCCCAGAGAGGCAGTAGAAGAGTAGCGGCACACGGCGCAATGCGCATGCCAAGAGCGTGGCCGATCGCCGCCCGAAGGCCAGGCGAGGACATAGGGACAGTGAGTGAGAAGACAGAGCCGTGACTAGAGTGGCCTCGCGCATAGACAAAAGAGTGAAAGTGAGAAGCTAAGAAGGAAAGAAAGGAAAAATTAAAAGGAAGAATAAACCCCTGAAAGTAATTGCCCGGCGTTGCGTAATCATTTCGGGGCGAAGAAATACCCAGTGGTGAGTCCCAGTTCCTTACCGGTATCCCGGTAGACCCTACCTCCCTTTCCCTTGCCACCGACCGACTGTCAGCGTAAGGGGCGGGGCCACCGAGTTAAAAGGGGAAGTGCGATCGCGAGGGGAAGAGGCCCGTGGACCTGATCCGTCTTGACGTCTCAGAAAGTTAAAAATTTCTTGTGACGGACCCTGGCTGCCTGAGTTTTATCTCCCCGGCCAGTGGTTTCTTTACAAGTGGCGCCCGAGCAGGGACGGTGTACGTGAAGTGGAGCACGTGGTGTCGACTGTACCATCAACGGCGAAGACTAGGTTAAGGAGGGAAACCAAGGGGGAAGGGGGCGCGTCAGGTTCGCAAATTCGTGGCGTCCGCGTACAAACTTGCTCGCTGGCGTCCCCAAGGATAGGTAAGGGGGTGTTCTACAGGAGGAGTTTTCTACTAGGAGGGGGAGAGCTCAGTTCGTGGAAGCCGTGGCATCCGCGTACAACTCCCCTGGCTGAGGTCCCAGGCATGCAAATGGAATATTGTTAATGGTACAATGACAGAGGGAAGGGGTGAAAACAATCGGGCGGCGGATATTGGCGGTGGTTCATGTGCAATGGTCATAGGTATGTGAATAATTGAAGTTTGTTTTAATTCATTGATTTATTGTCTGCCTGCTTATCTATCTATACATATATCGCACCTATCTCCCTCTCACTCGCTTACGCCAGGCCAGCTTACCCCTCTTGCTCCGTAGAACTCTGGTCCATCATTTTTTCCTCTGCGGCTGCTGCTCCTCGCTGGTCCAAAAAATGGCGGACCTCGTGTTGTCCGTTTTGGTTTCCAGGCTTTTTAATTTTCCCGCACTCACGACTGCCCTTGGTAGAGGCTCCATTTTCACTCTCGATCTCCATCATTTTTGGCAGCCGGCTCAGCCGGCCGTTTAAGCCTCTGCTCCCAGCTTCTGCCGCGACCCGGCGCTTTTGTCGCGTGCGTTTTGCTCTCGCTCTCCTTGGGTCGTGCGTGGGTGCTTTCGGCGCAGCTTTCGCTCTCCTCGAGGTCGTGCGTGGGCGCTATTGGCGCAGCTTTTGCTCTCCATAATTTTGGCAGCTGGCTCAGCCGGCCGTTCGAGCCTCTGCTCCCAGCTTCTGCCGCGACCCGGCGCTTTTGTCGCGTGCCTTTTGCTCTCGCTCTCTTTGGGTCGTGCGTGGCTTGCTTCGGCGTGTGAGGGTGGGTTTGCGTTTGTCTTCGCTCCGTGTCTCTGCTGCTGGTCTCTGCCGTTGATCTCTGCTCTGGTGTCTGCTGCTCCGTGTCTCTGCTCCGGCCTCTTCTGCTGGTCTCTGCCGTGATCTCTGCTCGGATCTCTGCTCCGGTGTCTGCTCTCTGCTTCGGTGTCTGCTGCTTCGTTTCTCTGCTCTGGGCTCTGCTGCTGGTCTCTGCCGTTGATCTCTGCTCTGATCTCTGCTCCGGTGTCTACTGCTTCGTGTCTCTGCTCCGGTCTCTGCTGCTTCGTGTCTCTGCCGTTGATCTCTGCTCCGATGTCTGCTGCTTCGTGTCTCTGCTCCGGCCTCTGCTGCTGGTCTCTGCCAGTGCTGCGCTTAATAATACTTCCTTTTTTCCTTTTCTTACCCTATATTTATATTATGTGATTAAGACTTACTAACTAGAAAACAAAAGGGGAAGAAATTAAATAAAAATAATCTTAGCAGGCTCCAGCCTGGTCTGTATCCCTTCGCCTCCAGGACGAATGTTGCTTCTCGCTGGCCTACGTCGTTGTGAAGGGGTATGCTCCTTCACACTCCCTTCCTACTTCGGGGGCCGGGTTGAAATGAAAACCTGTCCTCCCCGATTTGTGGAGACCCGAAACTTTCGGCTCCAAATCATAGCTTTGTCCGTCTGAAGTCCTGCGCTTACGTGGGGTCTCTTGTTGGGTCTCTGCGGTTGTAGTCCCCGCTCCGTTGGGACATAGCGTCGGGGTTTTCTGTTTATTGCCGGTGATGGGTATTGTCTCGTTGAGTTTTCCTCGGGTGAGTTCTTGACTCGATGGCCCATGCGAGGGCATTTATGTCAAGGTTTCTGCCCGGGGTTGCTGATCTATGGGGAATTCTTTGATCGGCGAGACGTGTGTGCTCGTCACGGCCAAAGTCCCTGCCTGGTGTCGTTGCGTTGTCGGAAGAGCTTGGGTCGACGAGGCGCGTTCGCTCGTCTCGGCCAAGGTTCCAGTCCTGCTCGGTGGTGCTGTGGAGGACGCTTTGGTCGACGAGACGGGTGTGCTCGTCACGGCCAAAGTCCCTGCCTGGTGTCGTTGCGTTGTCGGAAGAGCTTGGGTCGACGAGGCGCGTTCGCTCGTCTCGGCCAAGGTTCCAGTCCTGCTCGGTGGTGCTGCGGAGGACGCTTTGGTCGACGAGACGGGTGTGCTCGTCACGGCCAAAGTCCCTGCCTGGTGTCGTTGCGTTGTCGGAAGAGCTTGGGTCGACGAGGCGCGTTCGCTCGTCTCGGCCAAGGTTCCAGTTCTGCTCGGTGGTGCTGCGGAGGACGCTTTGGTCGACGAGACGGGTGTGCTCGTCACGGCCAAAGTCCCTGCCTGGTGTCGTTGCGTTGTCGGAAGAGCTTGGGTCGACGAGGCGCGTTCGCTCGTCTCGGCCAAGGTTCCAGTCCTGTTCGGTGGTGCTGCGGAGGACGCTTTGGTCGACGAGACGTGTGTGCTCGTCACGGCCAAAGTCCCTGCCTGGTGTCGTTGCGTTGTCGGAAGAGCTTGGGTCGACGAGGCGCGTTCGCTCTTCTCGGCCAAGGTTCCAGTCCTGTTCGGTGGTGCTGCGGAGGACGCTTTGGTCGACGAGACGTGTGTGCTCGTCACGGCCAAAGTCCCTGCCTGGTGTCGTTGCGTTGTCGGAAGAGCTTGGGTCGACGAGGCGCGTTCGCTCGTCTCGGCCAAGGTTCCAGTTCTGCTCGGTGGTGCTGCGGAGGACGCTTTGGTCGACGAGACGGTTGTGCTCGTCACGGCCAAAGTCCCTGCCTGGTGTCGTTGCGTTGTCGGAAGAGCTTGGGTCGACGAGGCGCGTTCGCTCGTCTCGGCCAAGGTTCCAGTCCTGTTCGGTGGTGCTGCGGAGGACGCTTTGGTCGACGAGACGTGTGTGCTCGTCACGGCCAAAGTCCCTGCCTGGTGTCGTTGCGTTGTCGGAAGAGCTTGGGTCGACGAGGCGCGTTCGCTCGTCTCGGCCAAGGTTCCAGTAGGTTTGGTGCTTGTTGATTGGTTTTGATCTGGAGAACTAGACATGGATGTGTCCTGGATTGTCGTCAGCCCGCACTGTCTCTACGAAGGTGGCGGGGGATGGGTGACGTAGTCCATGGTGTTCCCGTTGCATACCCCGCACGGTCTCTACGAAGGTGGCGGGGGATGGGTGACATAGTCCATGGTGTTCCCGTTGCATACCTCGCACGGTCTCTACGAAGGTGGCGGGGGATGGGTGACATAGTCCATGGTGTTCCCGTTGCATACCTCGCACGGTCTCTACGAAGGTGGCGGGGGATGGGTGACGTAGTCCATGGTGTTCCCGTTGTATACCCCGCACGGTCTCTACGAAGGTGGCGGGGAATGGGTGACGTAGTCCATGGTGTTCCCGGTGCATACCCCGCACGGTCTCTACGAAGGTGGCGGGGGATGGTTGACTTTTATGCCTCGTGGGTCTCAACTCGTGGAGTTGTTGGTCCATTATCTTCGTTTGATGCTCGGGGTTGGTTCGTTTGCCCGGATCCATCGCTGTGAGGGGCATCGTGTTCCCGGGCGGTTTCGTAGGCTGAGATGAGCTGGATTAGCTCCGTGAGTGTATGGAAGTTCTGCAGGCGTGTGTACATTTAGTACTCCGGTCGGAGATTCTCATATATCCGGTCCAGTTCCTGCGCTCGGGTGTATTTGGCGCGCTGCATCATCAACCGAAGGGCGATCATGTAGTCGCGGAAGAATTCTCCGGGCTTCAGCTCCCGGCTCCGGATGGTGTCCTCCAAGCGTTGTATCTGGGGGGCAAGAAGAAGTCCAGAAATTCTTTGCGGAAATCTGTCCAAGTCTGTCCCTGCATCTGGAAGGTACGGAACCATCCTTCTGCCTTTCCGGTTAAGAATCCTGAGATGGCGCGCGGCAGCTGCTCTGGGCTTCCCCCGTACGAATCGACTCGTTCTTCTAGCCTTTCGATGAATGCCAGGGGGTCGTCATGTCCGTCAAAGGTGAGTCCCCATTTCCGGAGCTTGTCTGCAAGGAGGGAGTACGAAATTCCTCCTCCCCCTGGCCGATGCAGTTGTCGGTCATGAGTTGGATGGTTCCCCTCGAGGGCCGCTGGTTCAATTGCACTGGTCGGTTGCCGGTTTGCCTGAGGTCCTGGTCCTTCAGGCCGGTGGCGTGGCTCGAGAGCGAACACCGGTTCCGGAAGGGTGGCTTGAGGGCGGCGGCTTGGGTGTGCCGAAGGCTCGCTTGTGGCGTTGGAATGTGTGATTGCCAAGATTCCTGCTGGTTGACTCGGGCTGGCCACATCGGATATGATTATCTTCAGGGGTCCTGTCGGTGGGTTCTGTTGCTGAATACCTGCGAGGATCGGTGGGTCGAGCGTCTTCTCCACAGATCTGGTGGGGCTGGTTCCCGTCGTCCGAGAAGTACCTGCTTGGTCTGGTTGACTGAGTCGCTGCGGCTTCACCTCCTTGTTGTCCTCCTGCTTGGCTCGGCTTTCTGGTTTTGGCGAAGCGGCGGGGCTGGGTGGTTCCCTAGGGCTGGGAATACTGCTGAAGTGGGCGTCCAGTTCGTCGATCCTTGCCTGTATGTCCTCAGGGTGGTCTTCACGGGTAATGAACGCGGCAACCCGGATGCGGAGTTCATCCAAGTTTCCGCCCTCATCGAGGCCAAATTCCCGGGCGAGGGTCAGAAGATCCTCCTTGCGGCGGGAATTTAACCACCGAGTGTTCATCCTTCCTTTTGGTGTGGTATTCCCCAGCTCAGGGTTGAGTCTCTTGACGCGGGGCCTGCACTGCCCGGGCGGGTCGGCGATGACTGGTGAAGGTCTCGAGGCTACGTGACACTGGGTAGGGCGCGGTACGCGGCTTGACACTCGGACTCAGGGATCCTTGGTCAGGATTTGGTTTACCGTGCGGGGATACTCGGCGTTGCACTGTAGGTCAGGGATCCTTGCAAAGGATATGCTTTACAATGCACGGATACGCGGCGCGGCACCGTAGGTCAGGGATCCTCGGTGGAGATTTGGGTTACGGCGCGAGGACACGTGGCACGGTACTGCAGGTCAGGGATCCTTGCAAAGGATTTGGTTCACAGCGGGAGGGTTCACGGCCCGGCACTGTAGGTCAGGGATCCTTGCAAAGGATTTGGTTTACAGCGCGAGAGTTCACGGCCCGGCACTGTAGGTCAGGGATCCTTGAAAAGGATTTGGTTTACAGCGCGAGGATTCACGGCCCGGCACTGTAGGTCAGGGATCCTTGAAAAAGATTTGGTTTACAGCGCGAGGATTCACGGCCCGGCACTGTAGGTCAGGGATCCTTAAAAAGGATTTGGTTTACAGCGCGAGGATTCACGGCACGGTAGCGGAGTCAGGGATCCTTAGTAAGGATATGTTTGTGCCACGGTTGATCGCTTAGTTCTCGCTGGTTGTCTTGTTGGTCGACGGTTATGTCCCGGTTGAAGGTCTGAACCTCAGTGACCTTCCTGGGCCTGGGCTCCCACTTAAATCCCCCGCCGCCAAGCTTTTGGGCAGAGGGTTCAAGCTTTCGGAGTGGAGGGCTCGGCCGCCCGAGTGCAGCCCTCTCTCGATTCCGTCGTCCCTGTCGTCGTGTCGCCGCTGCCTCTGTCGGTGAGGCTGGGCGCCCTCTCTCTATCGTCGTGTCGCTTCCAGTGCTGTCTCGCCGCCTGATCGTCGCTCGTTTTCGCGTTTCCGCGGCGTCACTTGCCGTCCCTTTCGCACGATCCGCAGCGATGGCGCGGTGGCTAATGGCGCGTCTGCCGTCGTTGCCTGCCTGCTGCACCGCGTGGTCCCGCTGGTGTCCCGTTTGGGCTCGTGGTTCAAAGCTCGCGGTTGCTGTTGCTAGGGGAGGGGAAAACCAGCCTCAGCTGTATTTGAGCCAGAGTTTAGGTTGGTGCACCCTCTTCCCTCTATACTTCTCCTGGCTGTCCGCCCTTAAATTTGCGGCACAGCTTAGTGGCCGGGCTACGTGGTCATGTGGATCTGTGACTACTATGCTGTTTGTCTGACTGTACTCAGGCGGGGTGTGCCGCGCGAGATGCGGGGCGTTTTCGGTCGTTGTGGTTCGTTCTCGGTGTCAGGTTCGCGTACAAACTTGCTCGCTGGCGTGTCCAAGGATAGGTAAGGGGGTGTTCTACAGGAGGAGTTTTCTACTAGGAGGGGGAGAGCTCAGTTCGTGGAAGCCGTGGCATCCGCGTACAACTCCCCTGGCTGAGGTCCCAGGCATGCAAATGGAATATTGTTAATGGTACAATGACAGAGGGAAGGGGTGAAAACAATCGGGCGGCGGATATTGGCGGTGCTTCATGTGCAATGGTCATAGGTATGTGAATAATTGAAGTTTGTTTTAATTCATTGATTTATTGTCTGCCTGCTTATCTATCTATACATATATCGCACCTATCTCCCTCTCACTCGCTTACGCCAGGCCAGCTTACCCCTCTTGCTCCGTAGAACTCTGGTCCATCATTTTTTCCTCTGCGGCTGCTGCTCCTCGCTGGTCCAAAAAATGGCGGACCTCGTGCTGTCCGTTTTGGTTTCCAGGCTTTTTAATTTTCCCGCACTCACGACTGCCCTTGGTAGAGGCTCCATTTTCACTCTCGATCTCCATCATTTTTGGCAGCCGGCTCAGCCGGCCGTTTAAGCCTCTGCTCCCAGCTTCTGCCGCGACCCGGCGCTTTTGTCGCGTGCGTTTTGCTCTCGCTCTCCTTGGGTCGTGCGTGGGTGCTTTCGGCGCAGCTTTCGCTCTCCTCGAGGTCGTGCGTGGGCGCTATTGGCGCAGCTTTTGCTCTCCATAATTTTGGCAGCTGGCTCAGCCGGCCGTTCGAGCCTCTGCTCCCAGCTTCTGCCGCGACCCGGCGCTTTTGTCGCGTGCCTTTTGCTCTCGCTCTCTTTGGGTCGTGCGTGGCTTGCTTCGGCGTGTGAGGGTGGGTTTGCGTTTGTCTTCGCTCCGTGTCTCTGCTGCTGGTCTCTGCCGTTGATCTCTGCTCTGGTGTCTGCTGCTCCGTGTCTCTGCTCCGGCCTCTTCTGCTGGTCTCTGCCGTGATCTCTGCTCGGATCTCTGCTCCGGTGTCTGCTCTCTGCTTCGGTGTCTGCTGCTTCGTTTCTCTGCTCTGGGCTCTGCTGCTGGTCTCTGCCGTTGATCTCTGCTCTGATCTCTGCTCCGGTGTCTACTGCTTCGTGTCTCTGCTCCGGTCTCTGCTGCTTCGTGTCTCTGCCGTTGATCTCTGCTCCGATGTCTGCTGCTTCGTGTCTCTGCTCCGGCCTCTGCTGCTGGTCTCTGCCAGTGCTGCGCTTAATAATACTTCCTTTTTTCCTTTTCTTACCCTATATTTATATTATGTGATTAAGACTTACTAACTAGAAAACAAAAGGGGAAGAAATTAAATAAAAATAATCTTAGCAGGCTCCAGCCTGGTCTGTATCCCTTCGCCTCCAGGACGAATGTTGCTTCTCGCTGGCCTACGTCGTTGTGAAGGGGTATGCTCCTTCACAAGCGCTAGCGCTATTTCCCCCCCGTTTATGTTACCCCTCTCCTGTTCAATTTATTACATGTAAATTCTTTTTCAGCATCGCAAAACTGAAACGATTTGTGTGCGCGGCCGTGTTAGCATTTCGTTTCCCCCCCCCCCCCGTTTAGGTTCCCCTCCCCCTGTGGGTCTCATATATTTGGCGTTGGCTCAGCGTCGAGTGAGAGAAACGGTTTGTGAGCGTAACGGAGTTGCTAGACGGGGGTTGATTCGGTCTCGGCACCGCGGCTGATGGGTGAGTGACCGACGGTGCACAGTTAGCTAAACGGAGCGAGAGAGTAAAGCGGACCCGAAAACGTACGGTACCGGCGCGCAGCTGCGGGCAGATCCGATCGACGGGAAATCGCTTGGGTGTTAGTGGACTTTGCCGTGTGTGTGCAGGGCCCGCACAGTGGGACGATTCGGATGCGCGAGCGACAAAATTTATTCGGAAGGGAAATATTGGCAGGGTTCAGGCAAAGATGGTAGGGGATAAGCGAGCCGTGGGTCCTCACCTGCTAACTGAGGAGCGAACCCCGAATCCGGGCATTGGCGTGGGGTGGGTGTACCGGAGGCGGCGCGACGACTTGATCGCCTTGGCCCTGGAATTGGACGTAGATTGCGCGGGGAAGGTGGACGAGCTGCGTAAACGGGTGGCCCGCTGCATATCCCAGGGGCGCCACACGGCCGAGAAATGGGGCTTGATAGCCAAGTTAGAAGCCAGGTATATTTAAATAGAGGCCGCTGAGGAGAAAGTGGAACCGTCCGGCCTGCAGAAGGGGAGGCCCCTACACCAGTCGAAACTGGAGATAGGGGAATTGTTGAGCGTACCCGCGCGTCGTACGGCGTCATGCTCCTCACTGGTTCTACCCGCCTTCCAAGTGGACAGATCACCAGTACCGGTGCTAAAGTTAGACGAGGGACCGAGCTCCCTTAGGAGCGAGGCAAGGCCCGCGACGGCGGAGAACGTACCGGAAAGGGGGGATCGTCATGCCGGTCCCGACGAACCGAGGACTAGGGAGTGGGTACCGCCCTGGAATCAGAGATTGGTCTCCGAGATCGTGCCGAAATGGGGAGTACGTTTCGACGGGCTGACTTGTCTTTCATAGAAGAGGTAGAGGAGAGGATGATTTCGCACAGGATAGACGAGGATGAGATGCCCAGTGCGATGAACGAGCTCTGCGTTGACGCCGCCGCACTGTGGCTGCGGGCCAGCGGGCTGCGCCGAGGTTCGTGGACGACTTTCCGGGCAGCTTTCTGCCCCCGCGGTACTACGAAAAGCTCGAGGACGAGATTCGCGTCCGCCTGCAAAGGAAAGGCGAGACCTTCTTGCAGTATTCCATCGCGATACAATCCTTGATGCACCAGGCTGGGTACAATACCAAGAAGAGGCTCGCTCGGATATACGATAACATGGCGGCCATGTATAAAATGTTTATCCGGCCGAGCGACTACGCGAACCTCAGTCAGCTCACTCAGAGGGCGGCAGAGGTGGAATACATAAGGAAGAGAGACCCTGGCTTTGAGGCGGGGCCGATTGAACACCCTAATGTAACGAGTGACAGATGGGGGGTGCGGGGAAGGCAGAACCCGTTCCGCGAGAGACCGGGAACGATTTGGAATGCCGAGATGGCTCATCGCGCGACCACTCAAGCCGACGAGCAGCCCTATGACCCACGAAGGGCGTGTCGTAGGTGCGCCGAGAACGACCACTATGCTCGAGAATGCCCTAATCCTCGGATCCTCTTCTGCGTAGGTTGTGGGAAACGGAACGTGCTGACCAGAGAGTGCTGTCCAAGGGGAGGGTTGGGAAACGGATCCCAGCCCCACTCCGGTCGGGACCGAGTGGAGGCATAAGAGAGGCAGGCCCGGGGAGCGGAGACTGATTGAGGGTCGAGGCGGGCCGGATCGTGGCAAGGGTGGAGATTGGGGGTCACCTCATCTCCGCCACGCTCGACACCGGGGCGACGCGAAGTTTCGCGAATGAGGAGTGTGCCCGAACGTTGGCAACGGTGGTAGAGATAGAGACTGCGAGGACGCGCATAAGACTGGCAGATGGCTCTTGCCTGGACACCAACCGATCGCTCAGAGCGGAAATCGGGGCTTTGGGGCAAGTGGTGAGCCTGTCACTACTGGTGATGCCGTCGATGGTCGAGCCATTGATTCTGGGGATGGACTTCTTGTGCGCTGTGGGGACACGGGTGGAATGCGGGTCGCAGAGGTTGTTCATAGGAACGACAGCGGCCCCTGGAGGAAAGGCGATCGGGAAAAAGGTGGGAATGGGAAAGGAGGAGTTCGGGGAAACGGAACCATCGCCGATCAGGAGAAGGTGATAGCGTACGCGAGCCGTAAACTGCTGCCGGCGGAGCAGAATTACGCTGCGACGGAAAAGGAGTGCTTGGCCATAGTATGGTCCATCAGGAAGCTGAGATGCTACCTGGAGGGGTACCACTTCGAGGTCGTGACAGACCACCTGGCCTTGAAATGGCTGAACTCCATTGAGAGTCCCTCCGGTAGAATCGCCCGATGGGCCCTCGAGCTCCAGCAATACCAGTTCGACGTGCGCTATAGACGAGGGAAAATGAATGTAGTGGCCGACGCGTTGTCGAGGCAGCCGCTAGAGGAGTTGCACCTGGCCACGGCAGAGGGAGACACTTGCCGGTGGACTGCGCGGATGAGGGAACGTATCGCTAATGACCCTTCTAAGTTCCCAGATTACGTCATTGAGAATGACCAGCTGTACCGCCACCTGGGGCACAGGCCGGATGACGAAGATTACATCCCTTGGAAGCTCTGCGTGGAGTCCGGTAAACGGAGGAGGGTCATGCAAGAGTGTCATGACGCACCGACGGCTGGCCATCAGGGGGTACGGAAGACGATATCACGGCTGGCCCAGCGATACTACTGGCCAGGGATGTTCCGGGATGCAGCCAGGTACGTGCGGGGATGCGACAAGTGCCAAAGGTTCAAAGGAGAGCAGAGGAAGCCCGCAGGACAGATACTGACGAGGCAGGTTGGTGAGCCATTCGCGGTGCTGTGTGCGGATTTCGTTGGACCCCTTCCGAGATCCAAACATGGTAATAATGTTCTTCTAGTTTTCCACGATGCTTTTAGAAAATGCGTGGAGCTAGTCCCCTTAAGACGAACAATGGCGGTCAACCTACAGCGTGCGTTCCGGGAGAGGATCCTGAGCCGGTTCGGCGTTCCCCGCAAGTTCGTCTGCGATAATGGGCTACAGTTTGGCAGTCGGATATTCAAGGCATATTTGGCGTCGCTGGGGGTGGAGGTACAACACACTGCGCCGTACTGCCCACAGGAGAACCCGACCGAGAGGACGAACCGCACCGTCAAGACGATGATAGCACAGTTTATCGGAGACCAGCAGAGCACGTGGGACGAACTTTTACCGGAGATCTCGTTGGCCGTGATCTCGAGCATAGCCGACTCGACAGGATTCTCACCGGCGTTCCTGGTTCAAGGCCGAGAGCCAAGACTACCGGCAGCATTGTACGAGGAGGCCACCCCGGGGTCGGCGACCAACCCACACACCACAAAGGAGAAGCCACCCGGCTCAAGGAGGTGTTCGAGATCGTGAGGGGGAATCTGCAGAAGGCCGCCACCACACAAGCTCGACACTACAACCTGCGTAGGCGGGAGTGGCGACCAACCATCGGGGCGAGCGTATGGGTACGACAACACCAGCTGTCCAACGCAGCTGCGGGATTTGCGGCCAAACTGGCACCCAAGTTTGACGGCCCATACAAGGTGATCAGGTTCGACTCCCCCAACATCGTGAGGCTGAGTAAGTTTGGGGAGCGGAAAACCAAGACGGCCAACATACCACAATTAAAGCCGTTTTATGCGGCTGAAATGGAAGGGGCAGTCCGAGAAGGGGTAGGGAGAGAATAGTTGGGGACGAGGCGCTCAGACAGACAGTATCCTTTAGCATGGCCCGCCCTAGACCCGTCCAGACCAAACGAGGCATAGTAGCGACCATCGCCCACTCCAGGGCGATTAAGAGAAACCACACTAATACCTTTGTGTTTACAGGATACCATGGAACGAGGACTGTGCGGACGTTCGAGGCGGCGTCGAGCGGAGAAGAGGACGGGCCCCTATTCCGGCGGCGATTCGCCGAGGAACGGGCGGACGGCGACGGCCAGACGGAGCGACAGCTGCCAGCAGACACTCCGGGGAAGACCGGGCAGACGAGCCCCACCGCAGTGGCCAACCGAAAGGCGACCTCGAAGGCCCGCTCGCCGTCCTCCAACTGGACACCTCCACCCAACCGGGTCGAGCGTCCGTCGTTGAGGGGCGCCTACCGCGGGTGCCGACGATTGGCGGCTGCTGCGACAGGAACCGAGAGAGGCACCCAACTCCTCAACCAGAATGCGTGGGACGACTGCAGGGGCAGGCGCCGCCTGATGCGGTCGCGCGGGGCCCAGCCGAGTACCACCGCGCCGCCAGAGGAGGCGGGCAAGGCCATGACCGAGTTCCAGGCAAAGGTCCCGGAGCCGGAGGCGTACACCATCCGGGGCGGCCCCGCCAAACTGCCGGGCCGCATCTTTTGCCAGGTCGAAGCCGAGAGGACCCGTCGACGCCGCGAGGAGCTTCACGTCAGGAGCCGCGCGACCCTGCTGGAGGACGGGGTAGCATACCACGTCACGTGGAAGAGAGGCGGCGCCGTCACGGTCGTGCTGAAGGATAGAAAGGGGGGGGAAAGACGGCGGCAGCGACTCACCCCGTACGAACCAGAAGCCCGCACGGAGCGGCGTGAGGAGTAACCAACATTTTGATTTCGACCCCCTCCCCTTTCATTATTATTATCATTGTTAGTAGTATACTAAGTAGTCTAGGACACATAGCTTATAAGGAGTAGAATTATGTCGTAGGATTAAGAATAATATAAGAGTCGCACGGAGCGAGAATTTGAGTTGCCCAGAGAGGCAGTAGAAGAGTAGCGGCATACGGCGCAATGCGCATGCCAAGAGCGTGGCCGATCGCCGCCCGAAGGCCAGGCCTCGGGGCGATCGGCGAGGAGATAGGGACAGTGAGTGAGAAGACAGAGCCGTGACTAGAGTGGCCTCGCGCACAGACAAAAGAGTGAAAGTGAGAATCTAAGAAGGAAAGAAAGGAAAAATTAAAAGGAAGAATAAACCCCTGAAAGTAATTGCCCGGCGTTGCGTAATCATTTCGGGGCGAAGAAATACCTAGTGGTGAGTCCCAGTTCCTTACCGGTATCCCGGTAGACCCTACCTCCCTTTCCCTTGCCACCGACCGACCGTCAGCGTAGGCTGCCCTCTCCGTAGAAAATACAGGGGCGGGGCCACCGAGTTTAAAGGGGAAGTGCGATCGCGAGGGGAAGAGGCCCGTGGACCTGATCCGTCTTGACGTCTCAGAAAGTTACAAATTTCTTGTGACGGACCCTGGCTGCCTGAGTCTTATCTCCCCGCCCAGTGGCTTTCCTTACAGTACTTACCTTCTAACTCGCATTTCAATAGCCATTTCGCCGACCAAATATTTCTATATCTTTTATTTTATTTATTTATTTATTTTATTCTTATTATTATTTTGAACTATTAAAAAAGTTGCACAAAGCTGTTTAAATGCAATATGCTTGCCATTTTTTTAGTTGTTTACATTTTTTTTATCTTTTTCTTCCTCTTTTTACGAATTATAAACACTGCATTTATGATATTATACAACACACATTGCCACCAAACCAGCAAAATTGTATCTAGAAACTATAGCAATCAATAATCTCTGCCGCAGCGCAGCTCCCAGCTCAACTGGAAAAACAAATGGACGCATATATCTGTCTCGCTCTCAATGCATGCTTTTTGCATAAGGCTGTCTCTATTTTTAAAGTTAGTCCAAAGTCAAAGTCTAATGTCAAATGGGTATTAGCAATGTACATTTTGTTAATTTCTAATGTTAATGTTAATGTTGTTAATTTTAATTAATTTCTACTTTAGCATTAGGAAAACTACAAAAGGTGCGGTGAAATACTGTATATAAGCACATTTCGGGTACCCACTGTACTAAGGGTACTTAGAAAATACACACTGTAACACTTTGTTTCAGTGTTTGTATAATCATACCATATATATAAGCTAACATATAATTCGGCCGCTGCGCTGCCGGCGACACCGACAGCGCTGCCTATACATTTTATTTTGAATTCAATAAATAAAATAACTCAAACAAGATCGCACGTGGTTTTAACTTGGGTCCTAATTACATGGCGACCGTGACAAATGATACAAAATTGACTTGTGATTTAAAAAAAAAAAAAAAAACACTCTAATTGATTTCGATAAGTCATGCAACTACTAGACATGCTAGATTGAAGTTTTTCTGGCCGTACGAAAATGCAAAGAAATTAAAAGAAAAGTGAAGTTCATGCAAAGTACAAAAAACACGCAACAAAATCCGCAATACATATAAAAACGCATCTCATGCCCGTAGCCCGTAACCGGGATGACCGTATAAAATCCGACAAATTTCTACTTAAGGAACTTAAGAAAATATATATAGAATATAAAAACCTCAGAGGCACCGACAACGCTACAGAGAGCGTGCATCATCATCACATCTAATAACACTCTCTCGAAGTGTTCAGACGCGTTTTTTCTTTGCGCTAAGCTCATTTTTCACTTATTTTGTATTAACAGCCGGTGTTTGTTCAAAATAAACCTTTATCGAATTAACAAATTAACTTGCTAACATAAAGTCTATACTGAATCGCGAGTGCAAGTTTATTTAATGTGTAAAACCCAATTAAATAAATCTTTTTTGTGTCGGTTAACAGTGTGTTTTTGTCGTTGCTTTTCGTAAGTACGCTTAACATTATATTTAGCCGCTCTCAGCTTTGGTTGTTCTATCACTCTCTCCCTATAACCCAAACATAAATAACTGTTCTACCTCGCTCGCTCTCGATACTTTCCGTTTAGTAGCGCTCTCTCTCTCTCATTGCAGCTGCTGCAACCGCTCTCCTCTCTCTGCTCAGTTTTTACTATTTCCGCTTTAAGCGTTTGCCTGGCACACGCGTCTGATTTCTATTTCTTTTGAAATAAATTTTGTTTCTCTATTGTATTTAAAATAGAATCCCCTATTATCTGTACCAAAAAAACCAGCAAACAGGTGGTCACCCTTGCTCAGCCGAGTATCCCCTGCTATCTTTGCGAAAAAGTAATGCACGCAAAGTGCGCTGGGTACTCAGGCCTCGTGGGTGATGCAATTTCCAAACATAATGGCTTGTTTTACTGTTGTGAGGCATGCCGGAGGGATCACATAGAGATGGCCAGGTTTATGAGGCAGACGCGGAATGCCTTTAAGGAGCTGACCGTAGGCTTTAAAAAGCAGTACGATCAGCTCCTAGCCATGGAGTCTTTGTTTAGCAGTATGCAAAGGCTGAATGAGTCTCCTAGGCGAAAAAAGAACACTCCGCGGGATCTGCAAGCCCCAACTGTCCGTCAGCCACCCGTTGCCGAACAAACGACTCCGACCACTCAAATTGTGCAGCAGCCGAAATCGTTTGCTATTCCGAGGGCAACGGCAGCTGCTGGTGATGCAAATTCGGCAGCCGAATTTATCACTTCGGAGAACGCACAACCAGAAATTTCCGTAGCGTCCGTGTCCCTCGAGTCCGCTAACAATCCTAATATCCCGTCCACTTCGATCCCACCAACAAACATACGACCCGGACCACCGGGTATTGCCATCACAGGTCCAAGGTCTGTGGTGCCAAACCCAAGATTGGTGGTGATCACACCTACACCTAAACGACAAATTTTTGTCTCACGGCATACCTCTTACACCACTATTGATGACGTTACTGCTTTTATTCAAAGCAATATACAAGCCGTCAGTTTAAAGGTGGAAAAGCTTAACTTTTCTTATGCCAGGGATGTAGCTTCATTCAAAATAAGCGTCTCCCCGGCTCATTTTGACACCATTTGCTCTGCCAAATTTTGGCCAGAGAACATGGTGGTGAAGGAGTTTAAGGCAAAGAAGAAGAGTAGGCCCCCAATAACTCCTAATACTAATCAGGCCACTGCTCCATCCTCATCATCCCAGTCCACCCATCCAAAAAACTAACTTCCTCTCCCTTAATCAACTACCAGAATGTTAGAAGCTTGCGTAGTAAGCTCAGCACTCCGTATCGGGATAGCGTCGCATTTGCATCCCATGTAATTGTGTTCACAGACACCTGGTTAAAACCGGAAATTCTTAGTTCTGAAGTTTAGGCAGGTCGGTACACAACCTTAAGGAATGACCGTTCGTCTCGATGTGCAGGTGGGGTTCTGATTGCAGTGGACTCTAACTTCACGTCGGAACATTTTACAGTCCAGATTCAACAATTCATAATAACTCCTAATACTAATCAGGCCACTGCTCCATCCTCATCTTCCCAGTCCACCCATCCAAAAAACTAACTTCCTCTCCCTTAATCATCTACCAGAATGTTAGAAGCTTGCGTAGTAAGCTCAGCACTCTGTATCGGGATAGCGTCGCATTTGCATCCCATGTAATTGTGTTCACAGACACCTGGTTAAAACCGGAAATTCTTAGTTCTGAAGTTTAGGCAGGTCGGTACACAACCTTAAGGAATGACCGTTCGTCTCGATGTGCAGGTGGGGTTCTGATTGCAGTGGACTCTAACTTCACGTCGGAACATTTTACAGTCCAGATTCAACAAGAACTGGAATTCCTGTGCATAAAACTGATTCTTCCTGCTTTTTCAGTCTTTATTACATGCTCGTATATTCCACCTTCTTCGGATATCGCAATTTACGAGCTGAACTTGTCCGCCTTAAGCGCTGTTTCTTCCTCGCTATCTGATAAAGATCATATGATAGTTCTTGGGGATTTCAATTTGCCAGGAACTGTTTGGTCTTCGGTAAACGACTCTAATAACCTAGTGCGCATGTCACGACATGACTTTATAGACGGCTTACTCGACTTATCCCTGTCTCAAGTCAACCATGTGAAAAATTCCCTGGGTCGATTGCTTGATCTGTGCTTTGTAACGGATCCGAACATAGCGTTGTTAACCCGAGTCCCTCCGCTCACTATACCTGAAGACGCCTACCATCCTACACTTGAAGGGTCGCTCGATATAGGACCAACCGCATTGGATCGCTCGGGTAGGCTACCTCGATGTGTCCGCTGCTTTCGTAAAGCCGAGTTTGCGAAGCTTAATAACCTCATTAGGGATTTTGATTGGTCCGCTTTGTGTGGACCGTTGCTTAAACTATTTAGCCTGTCCATAAACTCTTCATGCTTCCCCTCCATATGGAAGGAGTCGTTCATAATTCCTCTCCATAAGAAAGGTAGTAAGTCTGACGCGAAGAACTACAGAGGTATATCCAAGTTATCCGCAATTCCTAAAGTGTTTGAGAAAATTTTAACTCCGCACCTGCAGCATCTTTGCAGATCACTTATATCTCCTGCCCAGCATGGATTTATAAGGCGGAGATCAACAACCACGAATTTATTGGAGTTCACATCCTTCATCATTAAAGGCTTCCAAGGTAGTCTACAGATGGATGTCATTTACACAGATTTCAGTAAAGCATTCGACTCTGTAAACCACTCTCTCCTAGCACAAAAACTTGACCTTTTAGGGTTTCCACTCAATCTCTTGAGATGGATTTCTAGCTATCTTTGTTCCAGATCCCAAAGAGTCCTCTTCAAAAACTCCCTATCTTCACCAGTTATGGTTACTTCGGGCGTACCACACGGCAGCCATCTAGGCCCCCTACTCTTTACACTCTTTATAAATGACCTGCCTTCGGTATTAACATACTCTCGAGTACTTATGTATGCGGATGATGTTAAGCTGTGTGTCCAGTTCAAGGACAGCTTATCCCACTCCAGGTTGCAATCCGATCTTAATACCTTTCAGTCATGGTGTTGTGCAAATTTGTTATACCTTAATGCTTCGAAATGTAAAGTAATGACATTTCATCGCTCCAGCGCCTTTCTGGCTCCTTACACACTAGGCGAGGGTTCTCTCGATAGAATTACCCTAGTTGATGATCTTGGTCTATTTTTAGATCCCAAGTTAAAGTCTTCTGAACACATTTCTACCATGGTAAATAAGGCCATGGGCGTGCTTGGGTTTATAACAAAGGCTCTCTATATATCGCTTGTTCGTCCGATTTTAGAATATGGTTCTTGTGTATGGTGCCCTCAGTACAAAGTACACCAGGACCGTATAGAATCAGTACAGAAAAGCTTTTCGCTCTTCGCGGCCACAACTGGGATGCAAGTGTTAGATTGCCGTCTTACCCCAATAGATTGCTCTTAATAAACCTTCCATCCTTAGTTAACCGTAGAAAGATGCTTGTTGTGATTTTTGTGCACAACTTGATCAAGGGTGACGTAGATAGCCCTGACTTGTTGAACCGCATAAACTTCACGATTCCTAGTACTAGAAATTATATACCGTTGTTCGTTCCGATTTGTAGATAGAATTATTCCTGGCATGAACCTTTTAGAGTTTTATGCTCGGATTATAATTCCCTCTACCATTACATATCGGCAAGTAATTCCCTTTCTCTTCTTAAATCATTATTACTCACATTCCTTTTCGTAGTTAGAAATTGTAGTTGTTGAGTACGATAGTTTTAATGCATGCTTAATTCCTTTAATAAGATTAGTTCTAATTTTCTTCGAATACTAGTCTAACATCTATCTTTCCTGCATGTTCGTGATCGGTTGGGTTAACGAGTCGCGCGTTATGCAGCAGCGCCCCTCGGTCGGTTGGGTGGGAGGAGGAGTTCGTTTCGGCCTGGGATTCGCGCGTAACAGCATTCGGCTGGTGTCCCATGGGCCACATGATGGTGCAGTCATTGCACGTCAACGTCCAAACAAACATCTTTAAATCACCTGTGCGAAGACCAGCACCGGCACCGCCTGAGCCCATAGGCCCCGGGAATAATAAAAAAAAAAAAAAAAAAAAAAAAACCTGTGCGAAGACCAGCACCGGACCCGCCCAATGTGCAAGGCTGGGCCAGACGAAGAAGTGCGAGAGGCATAGGACGGTGGATCCGTAACATAAGCGAGGTAGGCAGACCGCCCACGAATAAGCAAACTGGATAATATTACGCTCGAGGAAGCTGCTCCTGTCGAGCGAAAGGATAAGCCAACTCTGAAGGAAGCTTTGGAGCTCAATCCAACCGACGGACCACGCCCACTCACGATAGCTGAGTACAGGGCTCGCCAAACGCCAAAGGAGAAACCCAAGAAGCTTGCTAAAAAACTGATAAAGGCCGCGAAAACTACACTGGAGCGGCAACAACATTAAGAATCTCTAAAAAAAATCAAACAACAACTTTGCAATGGTGCAAATGCACTACACAGGAGCGGCAACAACATGAAGAATCTCAGAAAAAAATCAAACAACAACTTTGCAATGGTGCAAAGGTACGCAAAAGGCTGCATTAATTAATGCTACTGCCTCATTTGCCTTTAATTCTAAACCTACCCACAAGCGCTACGTGCAAACGCTGCTTGTAAAATACTAAAATCTGTTAGGCTTTTATACTAAAACCATATGACCGGAATTGTTTTATATCGAGCCCAATAGTGTAATCCGGACATATGACAATACGGCCAACAAAGTAAAAATTGTAGATCACACCGATGGCATTCAGGCCCTATGGGTATTACTCTTGATTTTAACTATTGTAAACGTCTTACAATTTCTCTTAACGTTATTCGTTAAACATAATAAAATCATAAAAAAAAGATATATGAGCAGGGCGAACGGTCTAGATAGGGCTTAGATCTCCACATAGAGTGGAGGAATATATGTTATAAAGTCCTTCAACTCAGAACAGAGTTCGATAAATCGTACAGAAGCCTCACCCAAAACATACCAGTTCAACCGAGCACCATAAGTAAACACACTATGAATTTAGTGACTATTTTTAACGAGATCAGGGAATTATTTCTCGAAAATAAGTCAAAATTAAATGATCTCCAGTGGACCCAAGCTTCAGGCGTTTTCAAACGCTTTCGGGACCAATTGGTCACTGTTAAAATATGTTCAACCTAGATTTACCTCAACCCACTTTGTAAACCAGTGTGGCAACGTTTTTAACTATTATTGAACCTGAAGAAAGACCAATAAGTCCACGGCCAAAATCTCCAAATACAGCCTATGTCCACATAGTCTCAGAGGATGATTCCACAGTGAACCCTCATACTACTGGTACTTCAATAACATCAACTTCTGCTTCAGCTAACACTCAAGTTAACAAACCCATAACCCCAAGTTCCACGAACGCAAGAATACCAATATGACGGACTTCTCAGCAAACGCTAGGGCATATATGAATGAAATTTCATCTACAATTCCTGAATTTGATGGAAAAAAAATCCATCTGCAGAGGTTCGTTACAGCCCTAAAATTAATCGATCTAACGAACATCCACGAGCAAATTGCCGCTGAGGTAATCAAATCGAAAATAATTGGCATTACACTATACAAAGTACAAGATGAAACCACCATAAATGCAATTATAAAAAAATTGCAAGACACTATTGTCGGTGAACCATCTGACGCCATAAAGGTAAAACTTAAAAAAGTACATCAAAGAGGAAAAACTCCAGTACAATTGACAACAGAAATTGATCATTTACAAAAATTGCTAGAAGCCGCGTATATTGATGAACGCGTAAGTACTGAACATGCAAACCAGTAACAATATTACCAGACCGATCCGAAGTTGTCCGAAAAATTACTATAAAAACAGAAACTGAATACATATTCATCCCAAACCAAGAGATAAAACATGGGGCTTTCATAGGTAATTCTATTTCAGATTCTCGAAACAACAGATAAAAATACAACAGATAAAAACGCAATAATTCAATTAAATACCATATAATTTGAAGCATTAAATAACTACAACTTAGTCACTGACGCCGACCGACGTTGAGCAGTTGGGAGTTGCCTTAAACACCATGAATCGCTTCAACACCGAAACGAGAAATAGCCAGATCCCGTAGCGTAAATATGAAGTGCGATAATAGGAGCGTTTTATTCTAGGGATAACAATACAAATCTCAGTTTAACCTAGAATTTCAATAGTAAATCTACGTACCGCAGTCTCGCCTCCCACTCTTTTTGCTCTCGTCAATCGGAATGCCGAAGCGGGAACCGTGGCTTGACTTTGGCACCTTTAAGTGTGACCGTACACAACAAGTAATACATACATCTTGACAAATACTGAAACAGACTATCCATTACACGCGCGCTGCGTTACATTTAAATTTCCCGATCATCGAGCCGATCCGTTCCGCGACAGTAACTATCAATCCGAGCACTAAAATCAAAGAAATTCTAGACCAATTAAACACGAATTTCCATCCACAATTAAAAACAGTGCTTACCGAATTATGCACATAATACAGCGATATATTCGGAACAGAAGCCGAATCAGTATCAACTAATAATTTTTATAAACAAAAGATAAGATTGAAAGATGATGAACCGGTATGTATCAAGAATTCCCCACAGTCAAAAAGAGGAATTAATGAAACAGGTAGAAAAACTAATAAAAGACAAAATAGTAGAACCCTCAGTCTCAGAGTACAACAGTCCATTATTAATCTTCCCAATGAAATCATTACCGAATTCAGATAGAAAAAGATGGCGCTTAGTAATTGACTACCGCCAAATAAATAAAAAAGTGTTATCAAACAAATTTCCACTACCCAGAATATATGATATTCTTGACCAATTAGGTAGAGCTAAATGCTTATCATGCCTAGATCTTATGTCTGGTTTTTGATCAAATTGAACTCGAAAAGAGTTCAAGAAATATAACGTCTTTTTCAACGAGGAATAGCTCCTATCGCCTCACGCGAATACTATATGGTTTAAAAATAGCACCCAATTCTTTTCAAAGAGTGATGACAATTTTATTTTTAGGTGTCGAACCTACTTAGGCATTCTTGTACATGGATGACCTAATTGTCATCGGTTATTCCGAAAAGCATATGATTACATAAATTACTAACGTTTACTAACTAAAGACAACCTTAAATTGCACCCTGAAAAGTGCTCATTTTTCAGACACGAAGTAACCTTTTTAGGTCATAAGTGTACTGACAAAGGTATTTTACCAGACGACAAGAAATATGACGTCATAGAAAAATACCCAGTCCCAACGGACGCAGACAGCGCTAGAAGATTCATTGCATTTTGCAATTATTATAGACGTTTTATAAAAAACTTTTCCGATCATTCACGCCACATAACAAGATTATGTAAAAAGAATGCTAGCTTTATTTTATTAGTTAAATATTGTAAAAGCGAGTATAACAGAGAAGAAAAACAATGAAAAAGGAAAAACAATGAGGAGGAAGAGAATATATAGATAAAAAATGCCTGAATTCCTGCGGGTATGCCGCGGAAGCTTTGCTTCGTAGGGACAGGCGGGTCACCTTAGACCCCTCTTTCTGTGCCGTTGCGACTCCGCTCCAGCTCTCTCAACTTCCGCATGACCACTGATGCAAATCCGCATACCATGGACTAGTGGCGTTCGCTCGATACCATTGTGTTGATTAGATTTTCGGCGTTCAGCGTGTCACCGACAATGCCGTTTTGCTGCTCAGCAAACCTTGAGCAGTTGAAGAGAATATGCTCAGCGGTCTCTTCTACGCCGCACATCAGGCAGTTAGCGTCGCTGTCGTGCCCAAAGCTATGGAGGTAGCTTCTAAAGCAGCCGTGTCCGCTCAGCAGTTGGGTTAGCCAAAAGATAACTTCTCCATGCTTCCTATTCATCCACGTAGCGATGTCCGGTATAAAGCGGAAAGTCCATCTGCCCTTCGCTGAATTGGCCCATCGTTTCTGCCATCTACTTAGACTCCTTTCCCTCGCTTCAGTCTTTATTTGCTTCCTTTGTGCCGGGGAGCAGTTTTGGGGTGAAATCTTTGACTTCCTCTGCGAGATCCGCCACTAGGAGCATTCCTGCTAAGACCAGGGCCGCATCGTCCGAGATGGTTCGGAAGCCGCAGCAGACTCTCAGAGCCTTTAGCCGGTGAGTAGCGTCCAGCCCTCTTCGGTATGATTTTGCCCAGATAGGTGCCGCATACATCGTGACCGATTTACGAATTGAGAAGTAGTCTTCGGCCTTGTTTGGGTCCCCTCGTGTTTTGTATTATGCGCGACAGTGCTCTTCCCAGGTCGGCTGCCTTTTTACTGACTGCCTGGAGGTGCTCGCGGAATGAGAGGCGAGTGTCAAGCAATACTCCGAAGTATCGGATTGCTCTCGACGATGTGATGTCGACTGAGCCAACTCGGACGGTCGCTACCTCTACTTTTTTGCGGCTGGATATGAGAACCGCTTCCGTCTTATGCTCAGCCAGATTTAGGCCCACAGAGCTTAGCCAAGCCTGGATTTCCGCTACCGCTTGGTTACAGCGAGCCTCCACTTCGCCGAGACGCTTGGCTACCACCACCAACGCGACGGCATCTGCAAATCCTACTATGCGGACCTCTCTTGGTAGTTGGGGTTTGAGGATAGCGTCGTACATCACGGTCCACAGGGTTGGTCCCAGGACCGAACCTTGCGGAACGCCGCATGGGGGAGGGTACTGCACAGTGCGGCCAGTGGTGTTGTAGATTAGCATCCGGCCTCTGAAGTAGTCCTCGAGGATGGTTACCCATTAGTCCGGGATTCCTAGCCGGGTTAGGGCCCTGAGGATGACGTCCCACCTCGCCGAGTTGAAGGCGATCTTGACGTCGAGTGTGACCACAAGACAGTAGTGCTTCCGTCCTCCGAGCCACCTGGTTCCCTCGAAAGCTTTTGCCCCAATGTTCTTTACTACGCGTATCGCGTCCGTCGTCGATTTTGTCTTCCTGAAGCCGAACTGCATCGGAGACAGGTCACCTGCCTCTACGACCGCTTTTTAAAGTTTTCTGCTTATGCATTGCTCCAGCGCCTTGGCCACGGCTGAGGCCTATAGGCTGACGGAGGCTTATGCGGCTTCGGCAACAGGACAAGCTTCTGTTGCTTCCATGGCTCTGGGAAGACTCCTTCGCGAAGGCACATATTGAATACGTGCGCGAAAGCCGATGGATGCGCAGACATTGCCAGCTTCACGGCAGTATCGGGAATACCATCTGGGCCAGGCGCCTTGCCGGTCGGGGTTTCTGCTGCAACGTCCAGGATCTCGCTTGCCGTTATGTCAGCCCATCTGACGTGGCAGTAGGGTGTTCGTGACTGCCTGACAGCTGGGGAGACAGTAGGGAAGAAGCATTCGACGATTTCCTTCATCCTGGCAGGATCATCCGCCTTGAAGGGTTTTGCCGCGTTGAGTTTTTTACTATGATCTTGTATGCAATGCCCCAGGGGTAATTTTCTGCAGAGTCTAGGAAGCACTTCCTCTTGCTTTCTCTTATGGCCTTTTTAAGAGCTCGGCGTTTCGTGGCGTATTCCTGGGACCTTATAAGGAAGTCCGGGGTTCCCTTCGCGCGTGTTTGGCGCTTCCTAGCGCGGATGCACTCACTGCTAGCTTTGGCGATCTCCGTGGTCCACCAGAATACAGGCTCGCGGTGACGAGAGTAGCTCCTTGACTTTCTTGTGCTTGCCCTGCAAGCCGATGTTAAAGAGCGGATGAGCTCGGCAGCGCTGGCTTCTGCGCCTCCCTGAGGCTCTGGTATGGTCAGCCTCTCGAGGAAAGTCTCTGGCGTTGAAGATCGTCGTTGGTTGATGGGCCGTTCCTTGCCTGCGGGCCTCGATGCTGCAGATAATAGCTTTGTGGTCGCTAGCGGTGCATGCGTTGCTTAGGCTCCACGTAGTGCTCTCGACGAGACTGCTGCTGCAGAAGGACAGATCGATGACTGAACCCATTTTTGCTCGTGAGAACGTGTCCTCTGATCCCGTATTCAGAAGGGTTATCTCCAGTGTGGCAAAGGCTTCAGTGTGAACCTTGGTGGCGTTGGTGAACCTTGACCCCCATTCCTCTGACCAGGCGTTGAAGTCTCCTGCCAAGATGACATTTGGCCGTCCCCGTGCGTCGTCTGCTACTTCGTCAAGTACAGCGCCAAATTCCTGGAGCGACAGTCGTGGTGCAAGGTAGCAGCTTTGCTTGGTGGCTTGAACGCCCGCATGTCCAAATCGCTGCTGTCTTTGTCTCGTCTAGTGTGAAGTTGAGGTCACTGGTTCTGCGGTACGGGTCACTGAGGAGTGCAACGTCCGCTGATTTATCTCTGACTAGTTGGGATAGCAGGCTCTGGGCCGCTTTGCAGTGGTTTAGGTTTAGCTGCAAGATCTTCACTTGGCTAAGCGTTGGTTTGGCTCCGATCTGCTTCT
The DNA here is from genome assembly GCA_963969585.1 of Drosophila helvetica. Taxonomy (NCBI): domain Eukaryota; kingdom Metazoa; phylum Arthropoda; class Insecta; order Diptera; family Drosophilidae; genus Drosophila; species Drosophila helvetica. Next base: position 23,677,268 of record OZ018403.1, on the reverse strand, counting down.
CGGGCACTTCTTGCTGCACAGCTATGTGGCGCCTTTATCCTAATCGCTCTACGACCTTGCATCTTGCCCACCCGATCTTAAGCTTTCCAGCCTCTATGAGCCGCTTTGCCAGCGGATCCGCAAGCCCGACAACAGCCACCTGAGAACCTCCATAGCCCGGCCGCAGGGCCCTAATGCATTCAGTTCCCACCTGGTCGTCCACCTGGACAGACAGTGCCATGGCGACCTCCTCTTTAGTTGCAAGGTCGTCGATGTCGCGAATCTCCATGAAGGTCTCGCTTACCAGCGCCCTAACGCCTGCCGCGTGCCATGCACTTGGCCAATTTGCTCCTTCAGCTAGACAGTGTTCTCCTTCTGCGTGCTATTTAGCTCGAGTAGGAGCTCTCCTTTGGCTGTGCGACGGACTCTGTCCACGTTTTTTCCCAACTCCTTCAGCTTCCCGTCGTTTCTCCTCGTCAGCATCCTCAAGATGTCCGAGTAGGAGAGGTCTCCTTTGGTGGCAATAAAAACTCAACAGAACAAGAATTAGCGTCAACACATTGGCCAATAAATCATTTTCGACCATATATTTATGGCAAACACTTCACCGTCAAAATTGACCATAGACCGTTTACTTATTTATTTTCAATGGTTAACCTTAGCGCAAAACTAACACAAATGAGACAAGATTTGAAGGAATATGATTTTACAGTGGAGTATCTTAAGGGAAAAGACAATCAAATAGCGGATGCGTTATCGAGAATAACCATCACAGACCTAAAAAAGCAACAAACAAAGTAATGAAAGTCACTACAAGAAATCAAAGTAGACAAAAATCCTGCACAGGAAATGAAAAAGTAGAATTGCATAGGTTATCGCTTACAAAAGCTTCAAAGCCCAACGTATATAAAATCATCAACAATGACGAAGTACGCATAGTAGTGACCTTGCATATAAAAAATATGACATGTTTTTTCTAACATGGAAAGAAAATTACGGCAATATATGATGTTGGCGATCTGTTTACTAATGGTAAACAGCCGGTAAACATGAAATCAGCCAACTCAAAGTGGCACCGTGGGAAAACATCTTTGAATACATTTCAATAGATAGTTTAAAAAATATGGGCGCTAATCAACCCGGTGACCCTAATAACAAATGAAAAAGAAAAAGAAGAAATATTGTCAACGTTACATGAAGATCCAATACGAGGGGGAACTACAAAAACTTTGGCCAAAGTCAGAAGACATTATTTTTGGAAAAGTATGACTCGAGCAATAACGAAGTACATCCGCAAATGTCAAAAATGCTAAAACTTTAAAGCGACAAGAAAAACCACAACCCCATTAACTATTACAGAAACACCATACATGGCATTTGATAGGGCGATAGTGGATATGATCGGTCCACTTCCTTAATCAACACAAGAACCCGCCCTAGTAGCCAATGCGACGGCGGAAGTCTATCATCCTTTATCAGCACAATGTCGTTGAGCTTGAAGTTTTCTGTTTCAGGGCACCACTTCGGTCGCTGCTGCAGATGAGCCAGCCAGTCGCGACTCTAACCTTTCTAAAAGTGGCGTATCATCGTTTGCTGATACTCTAGCGGAGCAAACATTGTGTCTCCGATCTGAAAATGTGCTGAAGTCAGCACCTCCAAGTCACCAGCATCAGCTGTGAGAGGACACAGAGGCCGCGAATTGAGACATGTCTCGATAGTAATGAGCACGTGCGAAAGCTCTTCACATGTGAGCCGCCGATCCGCCATGAATCGATTTGGGTGATGCTTTACAGCCTTTACATTGGCTTTCCCCAATCACCCAAAGTTGGGCGATTGGGGAGGAATGAAATGCTACTATATAGTACCGCTATATAGGTGTATGATCAACCCTCGCCGACCTGTGAACCTGTCCAGAGCCTGCAAGAAATTTTCTGTAATGCTTCCAAGTGCACAGCCTTTGTCGCCAGACAAATGAAGACAGCGATGTAGCCCGTATACACACTAGCGCCTCGTAGACGAGCTGCTTTGAGCGCTGGTATAATCTACACCGGTCGCTATGAATGGTAAACTCGGCTGATTGACTCAATGAAGAGGCAGATCACCCATAAGTTGGGTGGACGTTGATGGTCGCACTCGAAAACATCGCATACATTTCCTTATCAGTCAATGAACTGCTTGGTTTCCAGAGACGATCCAGAACTGTTGGCGTACGTGTGCCAAAGTCAGCTGCACACTTCCGTGCAGTGTAAAACAATGTTAGTTCTTGATAACCAATGTTGTGAAGTAATGGGAACCAGGCAAAATGATAGGATGACGTCGATCATGTGGTAAGGCTGAGTGCCGCAAACGTCCTCTTATCGTTACGATGCCATGGGACATGACCGGTGATAGTCCTACGAGCTTGCTTCTGGAGGGTAATGGCCTGGAGCTTCTTACGGCGACTATATCTGCTGGGAAGGATTCAAGTTGGACGGTGCGCACAATACTAAACAGAGCTTGGTCCAGTTCTTCGATATTTAAAGGGCCTATACGCTGGGTTTCTTTGTTACACGTGTTGTGTTTGAATCGCATAATGTGGGCAATGACTCTCACAGCTTGAGTGTATGTGGAAAACCGCTCTATGAGTGAGAGTTCCTGGACGATTTGGCTTCCGATTTGGCTTCCAATTCGTGGTTGGCCATAGAGATCTCAGACACCACTTTGAATGGCCACATGGTCAGCCTAGTCTCTTCCCCTACAAGTCGAAACTCTTCAGCTCCTCTGGGGCGAGTCCTCTCGTCGCACAGTCCGCTGGATTCTCTGTCGTGCTCACATTACCCCATTCATTTAGTGTGGAATGGTCAAGTATGAAGGCAAGTCTGTTGGCGATGACTGTCATCCACCTATTAACGTTGCTATGCAACCAATGTAGGACATTCGTAGCGTCGGTCCAATAAAACGTCTTCACTGGAAGTTACGATTGCCGCTGAGAAGAGGCTATCCACTTTATGAGCTTGATAGCCAATACTGCACTGCTTAGCTCTGTACGGGGTATGGTCAAGGGCTTAGAGGGAGTGACCTTCGCTTTGGCCATAAGCAGAAATGTGAAACATGACCCGTCAACATGTTCCACTTACAGATATATGGCCGCTGATATCGCCGATACTCTGCAAGCCTTCTCCAAATGATCTCGTTCTGCGAGAGACTCCGGAACTGCTTCGTCGCACTCCAGGGACGCTCTTGTACCGTCTGCACGTGCAGTCTTGGTTATGGTTACCTCCTTTAGAATAAGATGATGACAGGCGCGATTAACCTTAGCGGGTCAAAGAGACTAGCGATGCTAGACAAGATCGTCCGTTTGGTTCTACCTTCTGGTTGCCAGTACATTTGCAATGCCTTTATGGGATCACTATTATCCCAGCGTTTAACTGCAACGATGTTCTACCGCAATCGAGCGCAATAGTCTTGAATAATTGCACGAACATTTGCGCAATTCCATGCAAGCGGATTTTATTGATGCCGTAAATTGAGACCGTTTTGCTTCTGCGTCTGCTAAGGTGTGATCGCGCGATAGGATATCGTCAGCGTATATCTCGTTAACGAGGACTTCCTCTGCCTATGGGTATTTTATACATTTTTTGTATATCCGCTGTGAAGACCTTACGATATCGCCAAGTTTGGATGACCAAAGATATGTCGTTTTGAAGCATAGGTCCAGAGCAAAGTATATCGTTCAATGAGCGTCCATTGCTCTTTTTGGCAGAATTGTCAAAAGCTATGAGTTGCTTTCTGGACATATTCTCCTCCTTAAAAACAGCGTGGTGTGGCAGGGATCAAAGGCTTTAGAAAGCCTCCTTTCCAACTGCAAAAAAACGATTAAGAGCCATTTGATGGGATTTTCCTAGAACCATGTTTGGATACCGATATATTTTGAACGGCAGTCTCGCTACGTAGTGTCCATCCGATTCACACAACAGATTCTCTTCGGTGACTGTGGATCGTTCCGGTACGGCTTCGACTTCACAAAACTTGCTGAGCAGCGATTCCGTCTCCAATGAAATTGGATGACAGCGTAGTTGAGTAATTCCTTCCATTCCGTGCGCTTGGCCCGATAGTATCCAACCAATATGAGTGTTTTGAGCCATAGGTTCGTTAGGCCCTCCAATCCTGGTCTCAGGAAACATGAGGCAACCATCGAGACAGCCCCCCCCCCGTTTCGATCGGTAGTATTGAGGATCTGCCAGCTGGAGTGCCTGGATGTGATCCAGGCGCTTCGGAGGGAAGCTTTGACTAGGAAGATACGACGTTAATGTGCTGAGTACATACGCCGAGCAGATATTTAAAGAAAACTGCGGATTAATATTACTGAACGATTGAAAATTCACCATAGTGCTGCGGCGACCACCCCCTTGACCCACACCAATGATTGATTTGCGGGTACCCGTTCTTTTTAGACAAAGGGATGGTGCCACATGCTCGGATACGATGGTTACCTCGGATCCTTGGTGGATGAGAGCATTGATGACCCAACCCCGCGGGACCAGAAAAATGGACGCTTCCTCCAAGTGAAAGGCCTGACACTTGCCCCTGTTGCTCTCTTGCTGTCCGAAAGGGCTCTTGCCACGATCCCCCGACCTGAACCCCAGATGGCGCCACCTCCTCTTTCGGTAATCGACAGAGATCGCCACCCACAAACAAAAACTCGCTGCTACAAGCGTTACAAAGACTGGGTGAACCTTGGCTCTCATCGGATCGCTCATTGATCGGATTCCTTATGAGGATACGCGCGGTTGCGAGGAGAATCTGTCTTCTAGGGGTGTTCGACGAAATGGCTGAAAAACATCAATCATCACCATGCGATTGACCAGGCAGGTAAACTGGATTGCTGGTCGGAGGCATGGACGACTGTGTAACCCACCACAGGCCGAAGGCATAGATGATTGCTGTGTCGCAGGCCATGCAGTATGCGGTAGCGACTGATTAGAGGGTTGACCTTGTGAAGTATGGTGCCGTTACTCGCACACTTGACAACTCTTGATGCTGGTGCAACGAAAAAAGGTATGAGACCGGCTTAAGCAATTAAGATATAGCTTCGCCTTGTTCACAATGTCTAGGGCAATCTAGGGCCAGAAAGTCTGGACAACGACGCAAGATGTGGTCGCCGTTGCAGTGAAAGCATTGTACATTCGAGCGCTTTGGTCGGTCTTGCGCGTTAAGCACTCGAACACGCTTGGTAGAACCTGACGAGCCCCGCAAAACATTGAAGTACGATGAGCTGCGGTTCTCGATCGCATCCATTATGATTAGGTGGTCGTTCAGGAACGATTCTAGCTCCTTAAATGAAGGAACGATGGAGCTGCTGCCTTGATGGTGCTCCCACTCCCTATGAATCCCTTTGGTAGCTTCGATGCCAGGTAGTGAGCCAGCCTGTGGTTGCGCTCTCCATCCAAGGCTTGGATGCGGCGGAACGTAGCCAGGCAGACATTAACCGTGCTAAACATAGTCCGTATAGACTCAGCAGTCTCCTTTTGCAATCTGGGAATGGCATAGATGGTATTCACATGATGTGAAAGCACAACGCGAGGGTTGCTGTATCTCTTGCCCATCATAACCCTTGCCACCGTGTAGTTATCGTCCGTGAGCTGCATTTGCAAACATCGTTGTCAACTTTTGTACACCGCTTAAAGTAGAGTTGCCCTGGATCAAGCTTAAGAACGCGTCATAAAACCCAGGCCAGTCGATGCTTGTATCGGAAAATTTGGGGACATTTGGCATTTTTAGATGAACCTCTGGTGCGTCGGTGTGCCTTTCGGATGGGATATTAGGATATTAGGATTTGGAGCTCCAGGTAGCAGCCTCTCGGACTCCTCGGCTAGAGTACATACCACTTCCATATGGCGTTCCTCAAACTCCAAAGAAAACCTTTTGGTTCAATAGCTCAACTCGTCATATCTATCCAAATTGAGGAGCTTTTCGTGAGTTTCACGAAAGGCCTTCCGCAAACATTACACCTATTCCATACGCCTCTGAAAGTAAATACGCGTTTTCCTCGACTCAGAATCTTTCCTATAGTTCTGCAATATAGATTTCAACTTCTCATGACGATCTTTCTGCACATTCACCAACCTTCGCAGTGGCAGAAGCTTCGAGTCCGAATCCGAATCGATGCTACTTGTATATTTGCGTTACTTTGCCTATAAATTTAACACTTGCACAACTCACCCCTCAATATTAAATTCGTTTTAAAATGTGATCTCGCACACAAACTCACTCAAATTCTCTCTACTCACCCGCAAAAAACGCATGCGATGAGCCGTTGGCGAAGAGAGCGGGGCGTCAAGCGCAACACAAGCGCTGAGACGTAAGCGAAGAGAGCGGGGCGTCAAACACGATTGCACTTCTTCTTTCAGCAGCTCACTATCTAACGGCGTTGAATGATTTCCACGAAATTGCTTGTGTTTTGCAGTTGGATTCCCCCATGGGCCACCATGAACAATTGTGTCCCCGTGGATTTCAATATGTCCAAATATTCAAAGGACAATGAGGAAGACTTCCCGAAGCCAATGCAAAAACTTTGTTTTTTTAGTTTATTTTCGATTTTTTGAAAAGAAAATGAAATGGATGGCAGCGGTAGATCGATAATCGTTAGACCGGGGCGATGCTCTGATCGGTGACGTTCGCAAGCAGACGGAGGCTCTTTCCCAGGCACGTCGCTCACAAGACCTACGCTGTGGTCCTATATTGGAAAGTTTTGGCATCCTGGGATCAATGATGCAAAACTGAACAGACATCTTAAATGAATTGGCCCGCCGTATATATGAGTCCGATAAAACATAGAAATCTATACCTAGTGTTACTTTAAAATTACGACTTTATTTTTACTGTTTTTACTATTCACTAATATTAACCTCAGTTCATAAATATTATTTTTATATCCTAGATATTATTTATTTATTTATTTGGATTTCCTTCAACATAGTGCTAAAAGATTAACTTATATTTAAGGCACTAGTCAAAAAATAATTTTAATTGCCGTGATCTGGCAGATCAGAGTACGCAGCTCGTCGAAGCTCAGTCGAAGGAGTGTTTGGGAACCGACCATCCCAAGAAGGAGCTTGTGCATGATCCATTGCATATTCTGCGACAGTGCAATGAAGGAAGATTAATAAGTTGCAGCCTAGATCGGTAAGGTGGCAAGAATCTACCGGAATCCCAGTTTAGATTACGAAGCGCAAAAATTAAAAATTGTTTTTGCACTGATTCGAAGACAGCTTGTTGCTCTTTATACTGCGGGCTCCACACACAAGAACAATACTCCAATATCGGACGCACCAATGTAATGTAGAGTTGTTTCGTCACATAAGTGTCGTCAAACTCCTTGGACCAACGCTTGATGAAGGCTAAAACACCTTGGCTTTATTTAAAGTTGCGGATATATGTCTATTAAAACACAATTTGTGGTCAAAAAGGACTCCAAGGTCAATTGAGCTCCATATTCGATCCAGGGAATGATTTCCAAGAGAATATGACACAAAATGTGAAGCGCGACGATAAAAGGTCATAAATTTGCATTTCGAAATGTTCAAAGAAAGCAGATTGTTTGAGCACCACATTTGGAGTTCATTCAGATCCAGCTGAAGGTGTGTGTGCAAATACCAATCAGAGTACGGCAGACAGATTTTGACGTCGTCTGCATATATTACCGTATGAGAGAATGTTATAACTTGGGGTAGGTCATTCACAAATAAGATGAAGAGAAGCGGACCCAAATGACTTCCTTGTGGAACTCCAGTAGTGACACTAACAATAACAGACAACACATTAGAAAATAAAACGCGTTGTGTGCGATTTGAAAGATACGACGAAATCCAATTTTGAAGATTTGTAGGGAAACCTAATAAAGATAACTTCTGAATTAATGGAATTATGGTTTACGGAAACAAAAGCCTTGCTGAAATCCGTAAAAATTACGTCAGTTCGCAGACCACTTCGAAAACCGCAGTTGATTATGGACAAGAACTCGTGAAGGTTAGTCGATGTTGATCGATGTTTATAAAAACCGTGTTTTGACGGAGATATTAAAGGTGCAAAGGTGTTGCAATTGCTGGGCTACCAAGAACTCAAGGAGCTTAGGGATGGCGGAAAGCTTTGCTATACCTCGCTTAATCTCGATATTGGATCTTCAACCTTTCTTATGAAGTGGAATGATGTAGCACTCGTTCCGAATCGTTGTTAGAGGTAGATCGTAGGGGTACGGAGTGGATACGCTGTATATATGAGAGGAGTACGTTGACTGGTAAAAGGCGGCGAATAAATTAGCAATGCCAGTAGCTGAAGATTCTGTTTTATTGAGCCTTAGACGATACTGGAACAGAAAACTCAGGAACATATGTATTTAGGGCAGAGCTTATGGTGACATAAAACGAATCAACTTAGTCGTCTATACTCGGTAATGAATGAAGGATAGACCAATCAATAATTGAGAGATGGAGGATTAGATCGGTGAAATTAGTTTTGCGAAAACACTTCACACGGCAAGGAGCCAATGAATCGTCGACACAATGAGATATATGGATTTACTCTAGCGGCCGTTCCTGGAAAAGTGTCAGAGACGCTTTATTATTTTAAATAGCATTAATTTGGACAAGGAAGATATCCGTTAGACTATTGATAAAATCAATATGGTTGCTAGTAAGCAACAGGTTAGATTTATGTCAGGGCAGCCAAGAAAGAAGTGGTAAATTAAAGTCACCCATGACAATAATCTGATTGGCACAACCTAAAGCTGACACGACAGAATGGATAGCAGAAAGGTGGTTTATGTAAACCTCAGCATCAGACCTTGGAGGAATTTAGGAACTGGTTAAATAGACAAATGCTGTCCCAATACGGACTTTTATTGCATCAAATTCATTCCCACGGATGTTGTTGATTGGGAACAACTCCGATGAGAAATCCGTTTTGACTGCAATCAGAAGCACCACCTGCATAAGATACGCGGTCCATTCTGTAAGTAATAAATTTGCCAATAAAGACTTCATGATCATGAACAGACGAGCTAAGCCATGTTTTATTAAAAGCGATAGCGTCAAAATCAAAGGAGGCACTATCCGTATGTAGTGCGTACGTTCTGATAATGGATGGAAAAAAGGCTGGGACTCTGGTTGGAAACTTTCCGTAGGAACTCGTGCATAATGTATGCTCAGGCCATATTGAAGGTTCAAGTAAGTTAGTATCAGGGAGGAAAATCTTGAAGGAGAAATTATTATGCTTATGAGTAAATATAAACTTGGTCACAATTATATCATCAAGGGGAGCGTTAAGTTTAGAGCATAAATGTTGTCTAACTTCCTCGGAAACAAATATTGCTTCTGAGGAACCACTCCACTAAGCTGTAGTTCCGAGCAAGTGCGAGATGATGGAGCCATACCCCAAATATGTCCCGGTACGGGGGCAGAAGCGTCGGCAGTGTCTGCATCACCTGTAACAAGCACACCCACATTGGGAGCGCACGCAGCGGTGCAATCAGCAGTGATATGAGCAGGAACTAAAGTTGAGTTGACGGTCATTTGGACGTTTGAAAATTGTTCAATGGTTGGCGTGGAAAACACCGAAGTAGCAGTTGGCGGATTACCTGCTGACGGGTGGGATGACCAATCGGAGCAGCTTGTGATTCCGATGCATGCCGGTGAGAAGAAGGAGTTCCAATTGGTTTAGGTTGTAGGAAATTGCTGTTCCCATTATGCGGTATTTTTCATCTAGGAGATTCGCTCAAGAGTTTGAGGCTAAGAAATTATGATTCCACGGTCAGGAACTTCTCATTGAGAGCGGTAAATTGCTTCCGGACATCCAGAAACCCATTTCGAGTTTGCCGCATAAAAGTACGCATTTCGGCCTCAATCTCCCGGCAAGCCAAACAAGACCAGGTTGAACTCATACGTTTTGAGAGATGAGATCGTTTAGCCCACCGAAATTGCCTCCACCAGCACATTTTATGTGGGCAAAATTTTCACATAGCCAGCAGCTAAGGAATGAACTGCCAATAGTACTGCCACCGAATTCACATTTCCTTGCACTGCAAACAAAAGCCATTATTGAAAGTAGTTGAATCCCTGTGCACGAAGAATTCCATAACGTAGAGTGAGAGTGCAAGCAATACTGGAGAGCAGGCATCAGAGCGAGTCAGAAAATCAGCAGCAGCGGCTATTTTGCAGGGCAGTCGATCCAACGAAGTGACGGAAAGCAGACAGTGATCTTAAGAAAAAAAAAAGAGGCACCCAAAGCGTAGTCCAAAAAGAAACAATGCAGGTGAACTCCAGAGAGAGCGAGAGCAAGAGTGCGAGCAGCAGCCTCGCTTATGCTTTCCAGAGAGAAGAAGAGAAGAAGTGCGCAAACGGTGAGCACATAGAGCTGTGATCCAAAGCGGAATGGATAAAAGCACTAACAATTTGCTTGCGCAATATTTGCTTTCAAGCTCGGAACTATAAATTTAAATCGATATATCGTTGTTGACAGTCATGTTTTACTTTGCTTCTACTAAAAATTTAAAATTTACTGCTTAAAGGAAAGTGATTGTGTTTTTTAGTTACTCCCTGTGTACATAACCGATCGTGCAATTTGTTGATATCAGTGCATACGCCTTTTGCCTATTCTTGTGTATTTTATATCCAATTGTCAATCATATTATACATTCTTACCTTTTCTGCACATTCTTATTTGCAGCTGTTTTGTTGCTAAAAACTTGTGTGTTGTACTCGCTCTCTCTACTCTTATCTTACCTTCTAATCTGTTCTCACTCCAAAACACACGTACCATGCTAGCCGCCGCTCTGTGCTTACTCTCTGTACTTCTTTCGTCTCTCTGTGTATCTTCGTACACTTGTTGTTATTTAAACGGTTTTGCTTGTGCTGGCGCGCGGAATTGTGTCACATAAGCGTAAAGTCACTGCATCAGCCTCAAACCGACTTATATTTTAGCTTTCTTTTTTCTTTACACATATATTTTTCTCATCATTTTTACAATAAACTCCTGCTGTGCTAAAAGCTGTGATGTGGTGGCTACTCGTCAAACCTTCATTTACTGCTGGTTGTGTAATAACACGGCACACAGCTGTGCGGGTCTTGCTCATTATGGTAATCGCATTATTGATCTGGTCAAGACTCCCTGCGGTCTCAACTGGACCCGCTGGGATTGCAGGGCAGTTGAAGCCGACATGAGAATCTTTATGAAACAAACTCATAACAAATTTGCTGCTGTCCATTCGGAGTTCCGGCGGTTACAGGATAAGTTTCTCCCAACGGAGGCTCATTTTAAAAACTTTAAAATTATAAATAAGTCTCCCAAGAGAAGAAAGTTTACTCTTAGTTTTCCCTGTGATAAAACAATAAATTCTCTTACAGTCAATGATATGCCCGCTCCTCCAATAAGCTCGCCAGCGTTGATCGACTTTGGCGCCAAGGAAATCGGTGGCAACGATGTCGGTAATAATGCTACTGGTCTTAAGTGGACGGATGCATCTGGCTCCTCTCCTGTAGTTGAAGAAGTTGAAGCTCCTTTCACATCGGCTTCCATCGCCATCTCCTTCGACAGCTCTACTTTATCTGAACCCGCCCCTTGGGCTGTACCCACTTTCGCCTTACCTATTAAAAATGTGACTCCTCCACCGAATTTTCTCGCTCGTGCTCCTCTAAAATATTTTTTTCTGTCCAGACTTTCGGGCACGACTACGGATGTTCTGGATAGAAATTACATCTTTTCTAAACTCAATATTGATCGACTCCTTTTAGCCTAGTAGTTACCAAATTCAACTTTAAAGAAAAACGTAGTATTGATTCGCTTAAAATTCTAGTTATGGATGAACATGTGAACAGAATACTCAATCCCTCTTTCTGGCTGAAACATACGATTTGCCACTTGTTCACCAAGCGTACCCCAGAACCTAGAGTTGGTATTATTTCTACCCCATCTCCGTCCGCTTAAAAAAACTGAAGTCTCCCCCTCCACTAAAGGTCTCATCAGAATGTACGTGGCCTGTGCAGTAAGCTCAGCAAACTTTATTCTGATAGTGCAACTTTTGATTCTTATATTATCGCCTTTACTGAAACCTGGCTCAATTCCTCAATTTCAGATTCCGAGATTTTTATAAACAAAAATAAAATATATAGATTTGACCATCCATCTCGAGGTGGCGGAGTTCTGATAGCCGTGCGTTCTGAATTAACTTCTCAACTCCTTTCAATCGAAGAGGGTAACAATTTAGAAATAACTTGAGTTAAAATTCTTTTGTGCTCTTTTAATTTATTTATTTCTTGTTCTTACATGCCACCGTCTTCTGAATTCGCAACCTATATGCTTCACGCTGCTCATCTTCAGTCCGTTTCGTCGCAACTTAATGTTTCCGATCGTCTTATTGTCCTTGGGGACTTTAATCTCCCAACTATTATGTAGTGGCGCCTGTCCCTAGAATACCTATACTGGTTCAACCATCCCAACGGGTCACCTTTCCTGCACATGCACCTTGCACTGCAAAAGCATAGGTTTGACATAGGCTTAACAGAGCTAAACGTCACGCCGCGGTGAGGAGGGAACGAGCGAAACAAGAGCTCAAGCGGATGGAGAGTAGCGCGTCTTATAAAACAATTCCGCGCACTAAAAATCAAACGTAAACCTAACCTCGACCGCGAGTACTCAAGTACTGCATGTAAAGCTCCACGATCAATCATCGGAGCCAGAGAACCTATTCTACTGAAATAATTCAAAGGCCGAACCCTTTCGGGTGAGTTTCAACATACCTTCAACAGCCGGCCACAGAAAAAAAATATAGTTCGGTTTCCCAAAACCTATTTACCGGTTTGGCCGTATGGCCACGGACGTAACCCCTTGGTAATGCGGCAGGAATTACCATCTACCGTGAAGTATGTAGGGCCGAAAGAACCAGCCCCGTGATCCCGTTACCGTAGCGCCCCTACGCCATACATATATGTGTGCCGGTACATACCTGTGAAGCGGACGGTTCCTCTCACGAGAACTGGCGTCGTTTTTGTTGTAATTCTCTCACGCCGCAGCAACCAGACCTGAAGAGAGTTTTCTGGAGGCAGTGATCTCTTCATCCCTTCCCCCGCTCGCCTGACTGCAGCCGACGGAATTTAAAGGAGAAGCAAAAAGCGACCACCGTTATAGTGCCGTAGTGAAGATCAAAGTTCGTCGTGGCGAGACAGAATTTTGATCTTTGATGACTCTCTCCTATGCCTTGGTTTTTGTTGTTCTCATTACTTTGTGAAATACGTTCGGGAGAAAACCCTTAAAAACGAAACTACTTGAATGGAATTAAGATATACATATCGTTAAAGTAAAGTAAAGTAAAGTAAACTCGAGTTAAGTCTAGCTTTGAGTAGTGATCCAGATACGCCAGCGTAGTAATTCGGTTTTTGTTTGTTTTGGGTGCAACGCCTCGATTATGAAAGAAGAGTGTAACAAAGAAGGAAGGAAAAATACCAATTCTCGTACATAGCCATATATGTTCCATTACACTGATCTTTAAACAAACTTTTAGCAGCAGGGTGCCCAGCAGGGGTGCCCAGGCCTATGCTCTTGGGCTCGCTTTGTTTTTGTTTTTACTCTTGGGATAGGAACTCACAGAACGTATACATGAACGGCACCAAGAATAAAAAAACCCAACACATGCAAAAATTATGTGTGTGTATGCTATGCGTGGAACCGAAACCGTTTCTGTTTGCTTGTGTGGGTCGTCGTTGCTCGCAAACGCAAAAAACCTTTTTTGTGTTCAACCTGCCGGCAAAATGTTTAATAGCGCATTTTTGACTACATTTTTTTCGCTCAAAACTATTGTTGCGAACAGCAGTGCATTATATATCCTACAAAATTGATTTTGAATACAAAATTTAATCATTTGTTAAACCTTATTTTTCACATTAGTGAAAATGTATGCAAACTTTTTTCTTCCAGTGCACAAATTGAAATACAAAAAATCGTTCGCCTCTTGGTATTAGTGTTTTTCTTTGTTAGTGTTGGGGATTGCTCTTCCGTATGCTGGCTTTGGGCACCCCTGGTTTACAGCCACCCTCACCAGCCACATGGAAGCGCTTTCATCGATGGATTGATCTGAATGTGATTGTTTAACATTGAACGTATCCTTTATATACAAATACATATGTAGCGTTACGAGTGAAACGATCTGATATTGAAGTGTCTACGCGTCGACCGTAAACTTATTAGCAGTAATGTAGTGCTGACCTATACCAAGCAGTCGAGTCTTGCTCACGTAGATTGTTTAAGTATTGATGCCTAGTGGAACGAAATTTGTCAATTCGTTTAAGATTCTTAGATTTCTGGGCGCTTGTCACCCTTTACTTTAGCATTTTTACACACCTTTTGAAGACACTTGCCTTATAATATCAGAATAACTTTTGTTTGTATATGCTCTAGATGATAATTTTGCTTAAGAAAGAAAATATGAATATAATAAGCAGATATGCATATGTAAATATATATAATATATTTCATATATAACTCCCATTGAAATAATTGTCCATTAGAGTATTCAAGGTGCAAATTGTGAATAAGCAAATAATTTGTATTATATATTTCAATATATATATTTATCATCCATGATTATGGATGTTAATGATATACAAATATGTATTGAATGGGTCTATACACATTTTAGTGTCAAAGCCCAACAATCGTTCCTCGCTTTCTGAAGCGAATGCAAAGAAAAAAAACATTCTTGTCGAAGAAAACACCCATTACTTTAGAATTCATTGGAGATTATGACTTTATGAAGACGCTTGCCCACAATACAAATACAAAAATTAATTTATATATCCTTTGTATGATAATGTACTGTAAACGAATATAATGAACGAATGTAAATGTGTAAAAATACAAAATGTGTAGCCTACATGACTTCACATGAGATCAATTTTCTGTGGGGTATTCTATCGTCGTTGCTTATGCAAATTCCGCCGCAAATCTTAATCTCACCCCAACCCACCCCCACTCTACAAGACTAACCATTAGACCGGCAGCAAAGCGTGCATCGATCTCGGTCATTCCCCTCATCCGCTCGAATACGGTTCCAGCCCTAGCCCCCTGCTTGGTTATCTGTTACAATGCGTTTTCAGCTAGGCAACCAAGTGGAAGGGTGGCGCCTATTATCTGAGCCCCATGACCTTATACTTTATGTACCGTAGCTGACATTGGGTAACAGGGATATTTTTTCTTGTATAAAGAGGCAGACTTCTTACAGAAATTTTTAAATTTCTGAACATCAATTTCAAAGTTGCAAGAAATGGTTATTCATAGAAAATATAAGTTTCTTAAAACCTACCGGTCAAAACCAAGTATTGATGCAAATGCCGCTTCCGTTTGCCTTGGACTTATTAATGTCTTATTTTAAATCTTGAGACAGTTCGAGTACATTTGTTTAAATGAAAATTAACTTAGGCAACAAAGTTCTTAATTTTCTTTTTACCAGACTCCTCCATGTTTGAATTATCAAGGCGTACGGTTTGCCGATTATTTGCAAGCCTAAAATCAAGCATTTTAGCGTGACTCAAATCAATGTTGTCTGGAAGAAGGTGATTTACAGGAAAACGTGTAAAATCGTGTAAATAAGATTAATATCCTCGCATTATATACATATTGAAGAAAAATATTGTGTTAATAGCTACGACAATCCACGACAATCCAACATACTTTTACTCCACGGAACACATTGAGTTTGAGGTTAGAATGGCTAAAAACAACACTTTACAAAAACACATAAACAAAGACACACACATAAAACAATTATTGCCTTCAACTTTTTTTATTTTTAATTTACTGAAATATTCGAAGTAAATCTTAGGTTATACTAATTTGAAATGTGTCTTTAGTTGCAAATAGTACATGGTCAAAGCTTAAAAGCTATTAAAAGCGATCTACTAGAGTAAGACGGCAGTCTCACACTTGCATCCCAGTTGTGGCTGCGTAGAGCGAAAAGTAAAAAGTTTTTCTGTACTGATTCTATACGGTCCTGGTGTACTTTGTACTGATGGCACCATACACAAGAACCATATTCTAAAATCGGACGAACAAGCGATACATAGAGAGTCTTTGTTATATAGGGGTCGTCAAATTCCTTTGACCACCTCTTTATAAACCCAAGCACGCCCATGGCCTTATTTACCATGGTAGAAATGTGTTCAGAAAACTTTAACTTGGGATCTTGAAGAACACCAAGATCATCAACTAGGGTAATTCTCTCGAGAGAACCCCGGCCTAGTGTGTAAGGAGCCAGAAAGGCGCTGGAGCGATGAAATGTCATTACTTTACATTTCGAAGCATTAAGGTATAACAAATTTGCACAACACCATGACTGAAAGGTATTAAGATCGGATTGCAACCTGGAGTGAGATAAGCTGTCCTTGAACTGGACACACAGCTTAACATCATCCGCATACATAAGTACTCGAGAGTATGTTAATACCGAAGGCAGGTCATTTATAAAGAGTGTAAAGAGTAGGGGGCCTAGATGGCTGCCCTGTGGTACGCCCGAAGTAACCATAACTTGTGAAGATAGGGAGTTTTTGAAGAGGAGAGATCAACAGGAAGTCTCATGCATTCCGATCAAACGACACTGACCACTCAGTTATCAGTTCGTTCCCACACTCCAATAGTTCTTGTAAACAAATGAGCTTTCCCAGACGAAATCCAATACCGATCATCAGATGCGGCCGCCCTCTAATCTAAGCCGACGCATCTCCCACGCCACCTTCTCATCTAAGCCGACGCATCTCCCACGCCATCCTCACGTAGGCCAACGCATTGTTTATCAATCGCTCTCACGAAAGCAGCGCCTCTCACAACCGAAGCCATCCCCGACGCATCCGAAGACCAATTCAGCCCCGAAGTGGAAAGCTTAAGAGACAAAGCTTTAAAGCTTTCTAAAGAAGGTTTCGAGATCAAGATCTCGAAATGAAGAAGGAGTTCCGTTTGAGACTTTCTAACATTAGGTCGGGGAATTCAAATCATCCTATGTTCTAAAATAAGTTACGGTTAAATAAATCTTTTTAAAAACCTACTTACGAACTTTGGAATTGTTATTATATATATGTGCCGGTACATACCCTGGAAGCGGACGGTTTCTCTCACGAGAACTGGCGTCGTTTTTGTTGTAACTCTCTCACGCCGCAGCGACCAAACCTGAAGAGAGTTTTGTGGAGGCAGTGATCTCTTCATCCCTTCCCCCGCTCCCCAGACACCAACCGACGGAATGTAAAGGAGAAGCAAAAAGGTATTACCGTTATAATGCCGCAGTGAAGATCAACGTTCGTCGTGGCGAAACCCAATTTTGGTCTTTGATGAATCTCTCCTATGCCTTGGTTTTTGTTGTTCTCATTGCTTTGTGAAACAAGTTCGGGAGAAAACGAAAATGTGTGAATGGACTTAAGATATAAATAGCATTAAAATAAAGTAATAATAAAGTTAAGTAAATTCGAGTTTAGTATAGCTTTGAGTGGTGATCCAGATACGCCAGCGTAGTAATTCGGTTTTTGTTTGTTTTGGGTGCAACGCATCGATTCTGAAAGAAGAATGTAACAAAAAAAGAAGGAAAAATACCAATACTCGTGCATGGTCACATATGTTCCATTACACTGATCCTTTCTATACATATGTGTAGCGTTACGAGTGAATTGATCTGAGCGATGACGAGGTACGAGACGAGATGCTAGGTGCAGACTGTTTGAAGAGCGATGACGAGGTACGAGACGAGATGCTAGGAGAAGACTGTTTCCAAGGGCAGGCGGGCCGATTGCCCGTGCCCAAATGCAAGTGAAAACGAGCGATGCATCGAGGAAGCGATAGAGGTGGCGAAAGATCGAGAGAGCAATATAGAAGACGACAGATCGAGAGAGCAATGTAGAAGGCGAAGGAAAGAAAGAAGACGAGAGAGAACGGCTGGATAGGCTGCTGCCGTGCGGGAGCTTATGTATGTATGACAATATATAGAGAAAGTGGTAAAGTGGGCAGTATCAACGACGAACAATAATAGAATTTACTCTACTTCTGCACCACTGCCTAAGACTATGTTTTATGAGCGATTTTGGGCTGCGTAGGAACCTAAATATCAGGGACCGTAACGATTATAATTTGTATACAAAAAATTAAAAAAAAAAATTATTTCTTAATTAAAAAAAAATTTTTTTTTAATTATTAAAATTAATTTATATGATAAAAATAAAAAATAATTATTATAATCAATTTAAAAAAAAATTAATTCATAACTTTTATTTTAAATTTTTATAATAAATATTGAAAATAAAAATTGAATTGAAATATCCTTTAAGCCGAAAGAGCCAGAGCATATATAGACCCATATATGTGGGCTGGGTTTTGCGTTCCCTGGACAAACGAGCAAACGCGAATTCGCCCCCAGGCGAATTCCCAGTCAGCACGAAGAGCGCACAATGGAGAGAGAGCAGCGAGGGAGATCAGCGAGGGAGATCAGCGAGGGAGATCAGCGAGAGAGAGCAGAGCGAGCAGTTGTAGGACAACCACCGACGAAAAGGGTTGCGTGTAGAACAAAACGACGACGACGTCCAATTTTAGTTCCTTGTATCTTTAATATCAATATTACTGTACCGAAACCTTTATTTTAACATTACTCTGATTAATAAACAAAAAACCCCACAATTGTGAGCTCGTGCGGGATCGGAGTGAAGGAAACGAAGTGACGGTACGACGGCGGTGCAAGCGACGGAACTTGGAACAAAAAACGACGCGGAGTTTAACAAATTTAAACAGCGGGGAAAAAGAAATAGACGATTTTTTTTATGTCAGCAAAATGACGTGTTTGAACGAGTTAATTCCAAAAAGCCTACGAGGGGCAACGAAATCGAGCATTTTTGCATAGCACAAATTCGTGTTTGAAAAAGAAGGAGACCGAAATAATAGAAGCCGGTTGCGCGAATTTAGTGGATTCGAATACGACGAAAACGACGCCAGATTCTTAGCAAAGTGCGTATACATACAAGCAAAGCTAACGGACCGTGATCTTGTTTCAATATGTGTTACATTGAAAATAAATCACAATGCGGAAAATTTGGAACTTCATATTTTTCGGAATTTGATGGAAGGCAGGCTGCTGCAAAACAACAACGACGATGAGAACAACGATGATGATGAAGACGACGCTGATAAAGACGAGGAAAAAGACGCAAGCGACGAGAATGGTATAGATGAAAACGAAGACGAAGAAAACGACGAAGAAGCTGTGTACGAGAGGCGCTCGAGTGAGCGAGACAACTACAGCGACGTACATAACATACACACAAGCGAAATCCCAACAACAAGCCGAAAAGGGAATACAGCTAGAAGTAACGTGCAAAGACAAAACTACGATGAGGTGGTAGCGCCACGTTTTGCCACAAGTTTCCGCGACATAGAAGACTCTATCCGAGTGTTCGATGGCTCTGATGATATAGCCGTCGAGGAATGGATAACAGAATTCGAAGAACAGGCTGAGTTCATGCATTGGAGTGATCTACAAAAACTTATTTTCGCAAAGAAGTCGCTTAAGGGCATTGCCAGGTTATTTGTTTTGAGCGAGAAGCATATGAATTCGTGGACAACGTTGAAGAGTGCGCTTTTAAGAGAATTTAAGTCGAGAGTCAATAGCAAACAGATACATATGCAGCTCAGTGAGAGTAAACGAAGATCCAAAGAGAGTGTTCTGGAATATTTTTATCGCATGAGAGATATTGCAGCGCGAGGCAATGTGGAAGACGACGCGCTTATGCAATATGTAATCGACGGTATTGACGAGATGGCTTTAAACAAAACAATTTTATATGGTGCGAAAATGATGAGTGACTTTAAGAATAAATTAAGAGATTATGAGAAAATAAGCGATAAAATAAAAAAGAGTGACAAAGCTGGAAGAGAGAAGAAGATGCCGTTTGGGCAAAATAGTACCCAAGTGAGCAAAAAAGAGTTTGTTTGTTTCAACTGTGGAGAGAAGGGACATTTGTCTAGCAGTTGCGTGAGCAAAGAGAAAGGAAGAAAGTGTTTCAAGTGTAATCAGTTTGGGCACATATCAAAGAACTGTAAAGAGAAGAATGAAAAGCAAAACGATGAAAAACAAAACTTACGTGTAGTTTCGAATAAAATGGAAATAACGTCTAAAGAAGTTTCGATAGAAACGAAGTGTATGGCACTATTTGATACCGGTAGTAAATTTAACATTTTACGCCAAGATTTGTACGACGAACTGCGCATGCCGAAATTAAAAGATTGCAGAGTGTGTTTGGTCGGTTTTGGAAGTGAGAGTAAAGCTGACAATATCAAGCCGATAGGTAAAGTGGAGCATAGCATACGCATTGACAATGAAGAATATGTGTTAAACTTTTATGTTGTTGCTTCAAAGTTCATGGATATTAAACTGATCATCGGAGAAGAGCTTTGTTTGCACGCAGAAGTGTCGTTTAATCGTAATGGAGTGAAAGTAAATAGAATGGCAGATGAAAATAATGAAGTACCGTATGACGAATCGTCCATAATGAGAATCGACGTAGCGGTGGACAATTCCGAGCTAAAAATAAACAGCGCGGCAAACGAGATTACCCGACGCGAAATAAACAAGATAATATCGACGTATAAACCAAAAAAATCAAAAACAACGAACATTGAAATGAAAATTATTCTAAAAGACGAAACACCAATCTTTTCGCGGCCTCGGCAATTTGCGATAACTGAAACGCGCATCATAGAAGACCAGATTGACGAGTGGCTGGACAAATAGGTAATAGAGGAGTCCGATTCAGAGTTCACAAGCCCAGTTGTACTTGTGAAGAAGAGCGACGGCACACCACGACTATGTATTGACTATAGACGTATCAATTAAGTTCTCGTAAAAGATCATTTCCCGTTGCCGTTAATAGACGACCAGCTAGATCGTTTGCAAGATGCTGTAGTATTCAGCACCATTGACTTGAAGAATGGGTTCTTTCATGTTCCTGTAGCTGATGATAGTAAGAAGTACACCTCATTTGTGACGCAGAGCGGCCAGTACCAGTTCCGCTAGGTGCCGTTTGGATTGACGAATTCTCCCGGAGTATTCCAGAGGCACATTGGCGCAATATTTCGACCGCTGACTAGAAAAGGCATTGCACTACCATATGTCGACGACGTAATCATCCCAGCCAAAGACGAACAAAAAGCCTTAGCAAATCTAAAAGAAGTTCTCAAGACGTGCGAAGAGTATGGGCTAGAGCTGAATTGTAAAAAGTGTCAGTTTTTACAAACACGAATCCAGTTTCTCGGCCATATCATAGAGAACAAAAAGCTGTATCCGACCCCGTTGAAGATTGAAGCCGTTTCAAAGTTCAAGACGCCACAGACACTGAAGCAGCTTGAGAGTTTTTTGGGTCTTACAGGATATTTTAGAAAGTTTATCTACAATTACGCAGTTATAGCCAAACCATTGACTGACCTAACGAAAAACAATGTGAAGTTTGCAATTGGCCCGGACGAAGAAAACGCCATATGCGTGTTGAAGAAATGTTTGATATCAAACCCAGTGTTAGCCGTTTACAATCAGAAGTACAAAACAGAAGTCCATACGGATGCATCAATAGATGGTTTTGGCGCCGTGCTTATGCAAAAATCACCAGACGACGGCCAATTGCATCCAGTATATTACATGAGCAAGAAAACAACAGAGGCACAACGCAAATACACGAGCTATGAATTGGAAATACTAGCGGTCATCGAAGCATTGACGAAATTCCGAGTTTATCTATTGGGTATCCCATTTAAGATAATAACAGATTGCAACGCGTTCACCAAAACATTAGAAAAGCAGAATCTTTGTACTAGGGTAGCAAGATGGATAATGTTTCTTCAGTAGTACAACTATGAAGTTGAGCACCGCGCAGGCTCACGAATGCGTCATGTGGATGCACTTTCACGGTATCCCATTATGCATATAAGCGACGGAAGCATCTTAGGTGGAATAGAACAAGCGCAAAAACATGACGAACATCTAAAGACGATTCTGAAACTTATTAACGACGACAATCAACAATACGAAGACTACTTTGTAAAGTCTGGAATCCTCTACAAGTTAGTCAACGATGCAGAATTGATGGTGGTTCCAAGGGATATGCAGAAAACCATTATCGGCAGAGCTCACGATAGAGGGCACTTCGCTATGAAGAAGACGAAGGAGCTAATTTGCAACGAGTATTACATACCAAATTTAGACGACAAAATCAAAAAGTATATCGACTGCTGTATACCTTGCATATTGGTAAATCGCAAGCGAGGTAAACAGGAAGGACTTCTGCACCCCCTGCAAAAAGATGCCGTGCCGCTACAGACGTATCACATTGACTTTTTGGGTCCACTGGAATCAACCGGCAAGAACTATAAACATATACTTGCTGTTATCGACGCCTTCACGAAGTTTTGCTGGTTATACCCTACAAAGTCAACTACATCTAACGAGGTCATATTAAAGCTACGCAGCCAAAGCGTGACGTTTGGCAACCCTGCTTGTATCATTTCAGATAGAGGTTCGGCGTTTACCGCTCAAGATTTCCTGCAGTACTGCGACGACGAAAACATCAAACTGGTGAAGACGACTACAGGACTTCCACGGGTAAACGGGCAAGTGGAAAGACTCAACGCAGTGATCATCTCCGTGCTTGCCAAGCTCAGCATAGACGACCCTTCAAAATGGTTTAAGCACGTAGATCGAGTCCAGCGAGCCATAAACTCGACGTATACCAGAAGCATCGATACCACCCCTTTTGAACTTCTAATGGGTATCAAGATGCGCACCAAAGATGACCAGCAGCTTCAGAGTTTGATCCAAAAGGAGTCCATCGTTGCATTTGAAGATGACCGCAATGAGCTACGGACAAAAGCGAAAACTCAAATTCTGAATCTGCAAGCCGAGAACAAAAAGACGTATAATTTGGCGACCTAGTTGCCATAAAGAGGACACAGTTTGGTAGCGGGCTCAAACTTAAGCCAAAGTTTTTGGGTCCTTACCAGATCATCAAGGTGAAGCAGAACAATGCCTACGACGTCAAAAAAGTTGGCAATTCCGATGGTCCAAAGCACTCCTCTTCGTGTGCGGAATATCTGAAGCCATGGTCCACAAGCAACAACGACGATAGCGACGATGCATTCGAGGCGAGTGCATAGTCAGGACGGCCGGATGGGCTGGGTTTTGCGTTCCCTGGACAAACGTCCAATTTTAGTTCCTTGTATCTTTAATATCAATATTACTGTACCGAAACCTTTATTTTAACCTTACTCTGATTAATAAACAAAAAACCCCACATATATATGATCTACGCATTAATACCTTTTAGTTGATATATAACATTAATCTTAATTTCAGCATAATTGAACATAAATACCTTTAATTATCGTTGAGCTACTGAGCTTTTTCAGCAGCTATAGATTAAAGTCGATTGATAGATTTTATATATGAAGTTTATTGTCAGGGATGAAATGTTATTTTAAAAATAATTTTTTTTTTTTTATTAATTATAATAATTATTTTTTATTTTTATCATATAAATTAATTTTAAAAATTAAATAATAATTTTAAACAAAAAAATTGCAAATAAAAGTTTATCCTGTTTTTGAATTTTTCGTGCGAAAATAACATATGTCCATTTTCCCCTTCCTTTTTGGAGGCTTTCTTGTGCCTCAATTTTTTTGAACCCATAACTCTTAATTACGGTCCCTGCTAGATATAGCTATGAACTTCTAGTAGCTTTGAGATCTTTAAGGAATTGTTAATGAATGAAACGATTATAATGAATTCAAGTTTATAGCTGAATTTAAGGATCATGTGGCGTCGAGAAGACATAACTTAATGGAACTAGAGCATTTTTCTAGGGACCGGTGTGATCAAGGCAGGGTGGGCATATCGAGTTGCAACAACACCGCAAGCAACTCCCGCTCGACTTCACTCAGCTGTTTGATCCTTCCCTCCCTGTCGTTTCTCCATTTATTCTTCATACTTATTTGTCTTTGAGTTTAATGCACGAGCCTTTGACCCGATCTCACCCCAACCCACCCCCACTCTACCAGACTAACCATTAGACCGGCAGCAATGCGTGCATGGATCTCCGTCATTCCCCTCATTTGCTCGAATACGGTTCCATTTCTAGCCTCCTGCTTGGTTATCTGTTACAATTACTTGGTCTCCTTCTTTTGACTCTAACCTGATGTTCCCATCCCTGCAGCATGATTTCATCGACTCTTTACCCTATATTTCACTGGGTCAGGCTAATGGCATACGATATGTCGATTACTCTGGTTAGTAGAGGATCACCTCTATCTTTCCCTGAAGACCTTTATCAGCCCACACTCGAAATTGAACTTCAGTTGCCTTCTTCTGGGCCCATCAAATCTTTCAGTAAGCCCTCGACTATCTTTTTCTTTAAAAAGGCCGATTTTTCCTCTTTGAATTTTGCTCTTTCCCTGCCACTAGTGCATTCTATAGTACCATTTTCTCCATCTTTACTACAAATGTCCCTTTAGTCATCCTCTCGAGAAATCCTTATGGCCTTTATGAAATCCTTTATTCACCCCGAGGTTAATCAACCTGAGGAATTTTAAATCCCGCATGTATAAAAAATTTAAAAAATTCGGTTCTCAATCGGACTTCTCTAAGTACTCAATTGCTAAATCTAAATTTTCACTATTTAATACGTTTTGCTATAATAAATACTTGGCCAAATGCAAGCCTTTTAAAACATTTCTTCAGGTTCGTAAACTCTAAAGGTAATTCTTCTCAATTTCCTTCATCTCTACACTTAAATGGTAGTTGATAATGAGGCTGATAATGATAATGATTGTGACATTGTGGATCTGTTCGCTTCCTTTTTTCAACGTTGCTATTCTGTCCCCTCAATGAACATTCCCTCTATTCTATCATCCGACCATCGTACCAGGTACTCTTATTCTATTCCTTTAAATAGCTCAAATTGCATCTATTCCCCCTTCATCGATTATAATGTCCTGCTAGCCAACTTAAAATCGTGTAAGTTTTCCTTCTCTACTGGCCCGGATTCGGTTCCCAGCGCCAATCTTAAACTTTGTGCTGAATCTCTGTGTGTGCCACTCTTAAAACTTTTCAACTTGTCACTCGAGTTAGGTGATTTTCCCATCGTCTGGAAGGCATCCTACATAACTCCTGTCCATAAAAAGCGCTCGAAATCAGATGTTTCTAATTATCGTTGTAAATCAAATTTATCTGCCATTCCTAAACTCTTCGAAAAAATTATTACCTCTCAGCTCCAGCAGTTTTGTAGTTCCTTATTCTCGGAGTCCCAGCACGGATTTGTAAAACGTTGCACAGTTTCTTCTAACTTCCTTGAATTTTCCTCCTTCGTAACTGCTGGATTTGCTAATCAGTGCCAAACTGATGTAGTTTTCAGTGATTTTAGTAAAGCCTTTGACTCAGCTAATCACAATCTCCTTATTCATAAACTATCTCTCCTAGGGTTTCCGACTAATCTTCTCTATTGGACTAATTCTTACCTTTAAAATCGTTCTCAGCGTGTCTGCTTTAACTCATCTTTCTCTAAACCTGTTCCAGTCGCTTCGGGTGTACCTCAAGACAGCCATCTGGGTCCCCTGTTATTTAATTGGTTTATTAATGATCTTCCTCAAGACTTATCCCATTACCGTGTCCTAATGTACGCTGACGATGTAAAGCTATGTTTTTCCTATAATGACCCTGTGTCCCCGCTATCTCTGCAATCGGATCTTGACGCTCTTAATAACTGGTGTCTAATTAACGTTCTTCCACTGAACATATCCAAATGTAATATTATGACCTTCCACCGCAGCAAACCATACCTTTTTTACTACTCAATCAATAGGATTATCTTACAACGCCAAATCTTTGTTTTAATTCCCATATTTCCACCATCTCAAATAAAGCCAAAGAAATTTTTGTTTTTGTCAAAAGACGGTCTAAGGAATTTACTGGCCTTTATACCACTAAAGTTTTGTGCGTTTCTCTGGTCCGGCCTATCTTGGAATATGGTTCTTTTATTTGGTCACCACATGACCAAAAATTTCAAGATATGCTTGAATCCGTTCAGAATTAATTCCTCATCTTTGCTCTCCGTGGACTTAATTGGGAACCTGCGACACATCTCCCTTTCTATGAAAGCAGGCTGCGTCTTATTAACCTCCAATCTCTTAAATGCCGTATGATCTGTCATGGAGTTCTCTTTTTACACAAGCTTCTATCTAGTGAGGTAGAATCATTTACCCTTATCCATCATATTAGTATTGCTGTCCCGTCCCACCCGACTAGGCATTACTTTCTTCTCCATCTTCAACTCTGTCTTTCTAACTACTCTGATCAGGAATAGCCTTTGCCGTAGCCTTTGCCGTAGCCTTTGCCGTAGCCTTTGCCGTAGCCTTTGCCGTAACTATAACAAATTTTTTCATCTGTTCTCCTTTGATACTAGTTCTAATATGGTCAAAGATTTCCTAATGATGAACTTATTTTGAATAACTTTAAATTGAATTTATTAGGCTACTGGTCTTTCTCTGACTAAAATTTGGCTGTGGGTAGGACGAAATCGGCTATTGAGCCAATAATCAGCCCCACCGGGTCTTAGAAACTGCCTTAGTCTCGTAGAATACACATTTGTCATGTCATTTTTCCCCTTTCAGTTTAACTGAACATTGTTAAACTTTAAACAACATTAAATAATAAGCAACAATAAACAATAAGCTTAAAAGTGGTTATTGGCATATAAACATCCTCCTTATCTTGGAGGAGGGGTATTGTAGTGCCAGATCTGTCCAGCTCGTTTGCTATACAGTTGGATGTCCCTATTCTCAAGATCAATAATGAATCTGGCTCGAAGCAGCAAATGTTGATGTTGTTGAGTTGAGTTGTTAATTCAAACTATTTTATTTTCACATCATATCCACTATATATAGGAAAATATAAGGTAATTAAAACTAAGACCAACGCTAAGAAAAGGAGGGATGTGCGGCACTTCTTCCCACGCTCATCCCTTTAATGATACCTTCTACATGCAAACCACATGTGCTAATATTTTTGGGTTCGACGTGACCCATGTAAATGATTTTATGGTCGAACTCTATGCGTCCTTTTTCTCAAGTGGCATCCTTCAAGTGGACTGTATTGTTTATTGGTTGGACTGGGTCGGTTCCTGTTCATGTTTTATGAACATGATGCCCGCGGTTAGCTAAAGATGTGACCACTGCGAGTTTGTTGGCCTCTTTCAAGTGGACTGTATATTTTTTTTGTGTGACGCTACCTGCTGTCGCGTCCTATTCATGTGCATGAACATCTTGCCCGCGGTTCACAAGGGGTGTGTAATTACTGCGGCGCGCCCTGGTGTCCGGTTCTGTTCATATTCTGAACATTTTGCCGGCCAGGAATTTCCATCAGGGTTATGGTGACTAATTTATTTGATTTGCATTTCATCCTTGGATACAAAATCAATAGTACCAGAATCGTGATGATAATCACTGATAGTGTGAAGGATCCGCTGTACTTGTGTACTGGGTGGAAGTCGAGTTCTCTTAGATGAATATTCTCCTTTTGTATTTCCTTGATCCGCTTTTGAAGACCATCAATTTCCTTGCTGTTATTGATACCCTTGAGCCCAGTGGAGATTTCCCCGATTTCCTTGGTGAAGGGATGTTCACTGATTTCGACAATTCACTCTCAATCTTTTTTGGCGAAAACAGCGTTGTCCCTCCGGACCGAACTGTACATCCTTCTTGTAGAGAAAGTATCCCTTGTCGTGGTAAGTCTTTTATCACCTCATGATATATATGCTGAAGTCTTGTTGAATGTCCTGAAGAGTTAGTCGTTGTCCCTTTTTAGTTACCCAAAACGGTAGTGACTTAGCTTCAAGAAACGTATATTGATAAGTATTTAATGGCTTCAGAGGTGCTATTTCGCACGCATTATCATTTGCATGGCCAACTCCCTTCGCAGTCATACACGTCGAAAGCAGTTCGTTGGCATTTATGTAACGATGCTTCGGACAGTACATGGTATGAATCCAGCATAAAGTTGTAAATGAGATACAACTCTCGTACCACTGGGATCATTATGTGGTTGTGCGTCTTGAGTCGGAGTTATTAAGTCTGGGTTCAGCTTGCCGTGATTTATATCGATCAGAAATCCCACTATGTCTGCTTGAATTCTTTCGCTTTCCGAAATCGCCATGCTAAGTTGTTTGGTTAGCATAAAAAACCTGATTGTTTCTTGATATATGTAGAAGTTCTGCTGGATTTTCTTTGTCAATTCGTCAACGTGAATTTCAATATTCTTAAATTTTTTGTTAATTTCCTTTGTAGTTCGTGTCAAAACATTTAGAGTGGATTCGACTATCGTTGTCTGGTTTTTAATCAAAAAATTCGAATCATTTTGATTTGCGAAAAGCACCTTCATGTTCCTTTCCATGATTTCTGGATCTTCTTCATCCAGTAGTCGGAATAAGGTAGTATGATCCCAAAAATCCGAATGGTGCACGTTTGACTCTCGCATTTCTATTCCCGAGCAGGTGTTTATTTGTGTCTTCTATGAGCGATATTTGTCTTCGCATATTACCGATGACATTCAAACAATTTGTTAAGCTAGTGAGGTTTTTCACCAGCTGTTTCGAAGTAAAGTTTAAATAAAGTCAAGCGTTCAAATAACAAATAGTGATTTATATTATATGTATGTAGATCAATGTTGTGGTATGACCTGTGGATATTAATTTATCCTGGTGGCGACGAAGCTCAGTTACCGAATGATTGCAAAGGCTGGCGGCCTAATTGCCGTGCCCTATGAAGCAATGCTTAAAGAGAGCGAGAGAGCGCGATAAAGGCGAGAGTAAAACAGCTCGGGCTGCTGCTAAGCCGATTGCGAAGATCGAAAGAGGCGATAAATAGAGGCGAAAGAACACCGCTGCCGTGCATAAGCATATGCGGGAACAATCAATTTTACAGTGGGCATTGCAAGAGACAAACAATAATCTGAATTTACTTTAGGCCGCACCACTGACTTCAATTTATAATATTTAGACGACGTCATTTTGTGGTGGAATACCTGACACAATTCATTTTGAATTTATCCAACTTGGGGCATACATTGTTCATTTGTAGTAGCATAATATTTATGTGATCATTGATTTGCAGAAATTACATCATATCAAAGTATACGATCAAATTCTATTTGGACTCAATGACTTCCACTTGGCCCAGTGGATCTAGATATACTGCTGCCTTATCCGACATTTCGTGTATTATTTAAAATCTGCGTCCAGACATCAGTTGGCTCCTACAAAGTTCGATCCATTATCCGAATATAGGTGAGCACATTTCCCTCGCCATGCCGTAAATCGTCTCAGGGCTGCTAAGAATGCTTCCGTTGTCATATCACTGACTGCTTTTAAATGAATCGCCTTAGTAGCAAAGCATATAAATACTGCTACATATCCCTTGAACGACTTCTGTCCTCTGCCTTTGGAACATCTCATATGAAATGGTCCTGCATAATTCACTCCTGTGTGTATAAAAAGACTGGAGATTGTTATTCGTCCCGTCGGAAGGTTTCCCATCATTTGTTCAGCTGCTTTCTGAAGGTATCGGATGCATTTGGTGCACCTTCGCACAAATTGCTTAATATCTGTTTGGACTGATATTATCCAATATTGGCGTCTGATCATCGCTTCCATCAACTAATTCCCTTCTGTCATTAAATCATCCATGTAAAAATCAGATTTGATGATTTTTCGCAGATTGGGGTCCAGGGTATAATAAGATTTCTTCATTAACGTTCGAACAGCTAAAAACGGTGCTGACGATGTCCCATACGTAACTGTTTGTAATTCATACTCCTCTATGGGCTTCATTGGATCATCCCTCCAGAGTATGCGATGGTACGTTTGGTCTTCTTTGAAAATTTGTATCTGTCTGTACGTTTTTTCCACATCGGCAGCTAATGCAATATTCCACGTTCTCAATTTGATGATGTCGAAAATGTCTTTTTGCAACCTTGGCCCAGTATACATTATATCATTCAGACTTTTCCCGTTCGATGATTTTGCAGATGCATCGAAGACGACTCTCAATTTTGTCGTAGCACTTCCCTCTCTGATGACCGTTTGATGGGGAAGATAATATATTCCCATCGATCCATCATTAACTTTAGCAATGTGACCGAGAACCTTGTACTCCTTCATAAAGCTCTTGTATCTTTTATCGAGCTCGTCTTGTCCCTTAAATTTGCGTTCCATTGACAATAGCCGGGCCATCACTAGTTTACGTGATTCGCCCAATTTCTTGTCCTCCTTGAATGGTACCATTACTGTAAGTCGTCCATTTTTGTCGCGTTTGACGGAATTTTTGTATCCTTCCATAGTTTTTTCCATATCTTCTGTACTATCGTCATGGTCTTCGGCTTCTTCCAGCTCCCCAAATCGCTCCAAATTAGTGACTGCCGACGAAAATGGCTTAGTTTTGGGTATATTCACTATGCCTGATATGATCCAACAAATTTAGTACATTGTCCAAAACTGCCATCAATCTTGACAACACCGTTTTCGAGAATCTTTGCAAATAATTCTCCTCCCAACACTAAATCGATCCTGTCCGATTTATTGAATAATGGATCAGCCAGATGATAATTTTTCCATTTTTCCATTTCGTATTGGAACGATTTCTCTGACCTCATGACCTTCATAGTTGCAACACTTACATTTTGTCATTTTTGAGTAGACGGGTGTTATTTGCTTTTGATATGTCTTTCTTCTTCTGTTAGCATGATTGTTTCCTGCTACTGCTGTTCCAAAAATTTTAGCACATATGATAACTTTTGAATTTCGCATTCCTTCATTATCGAGCTTTCGGATTATTATTCTTGCGATAAAGGGATCTTCCTCATTAATATTTATTCCTAATGCATTAATGGTTATTATGCAATTGTTCGTTGTATCTAGCAGCTGTCTTACATCGTTGGCATTCTTGCTGTTAAATTCTGATTGGTCCAAAAGCCTGCCCCATTGCACTGTGAATAGCATCCTGCTTTTTTCGTTCCTCTTTTTGAGCGTCGACCAAGCTACTTCATAGTTGGCGGCCGATAGTTGCAAGTGTTGGATTAGACGTGCTGCTTCACCTCTTAATGCATCTTTCAGCCGCATCATTTTTTCCGTATCGTGAATGATCTTTTGATCATGTATCATCTCTTCAAAGATATTGTGGAATTTCGTCCATTCTATTGCGTCTCCATCGAATGTTGGTATTTTTACCTTCTCGAACTCTACTTGACATCTAAAATCGTTATCGATCCGATTAGATTCCATTTTTAATTAGTTTTTGTAATATATCTAATTTTCTCCCACATTCCGTGTATGTCGTGCGATACATTTTTGTGACGTCTTCTGAGAGACTCTGTGATTTTATATAAAGTCTTTTATTTTTTGATAATGTATCCTCCAGACAGTCGATATCGTATTGGTTGATCACTTTATACATTTTGTTGTTTATCTCACCGTGTATGTCGTTGCAAAAGAGTAGCAGTACCTCTGCTTGTCTACTGGTCTCACAAGTTTCTTTCTGACTTTCAGATTGGTTAAAGGAGCTTTTAAAAATGTGTCGTCCAAACTTACGGTTTTTCCGGTAGATGGTACCCGGTACCTGTAGAATCGGAAGGTTTCTCCTGAATTTCGTCTAAAATGTTTCTTCGAAATATTCCTCCTTTCCGACACCATCCTTGGTTATTTTTTCGTGATTTGCTATAATAGCTCTCTTTATCGTCTTTTAACTTTTCAGGGCGTCTACTGTTGTTCTTTTAGTTAGCGGGTTTTCTTATAATTCATACTGAAGCTTTAACATTTCTTCATGTAGTTGCTCCTGCTCTTTTAGCAACTTTTTCCTAATCGTGGCCATTTTTATATATTTTTATTTAACCCTTTAGTCCTAAGTGAACCGTTATGTGTGTTTTTATTGTGGTCGCCTTGTTGACTACGTTGTGCCCCGACTCACAACTTGGACGTGTTCATTTAGGCTGAGGTTATTTTGCGATTTTATCTACTGTGTCTCTTACAACTGGTGGGGGAGATCAGTGACCTTTTTGCGACTTTTTTTACAGTGTCTCTTACCACGGATGGGGGAAATCAGTATCCTTTTTCGGACTTTATCTACTGTTTCTCTTACCACTGGTGGTGGAGGTCAGTGACCCTTTTGCGACTTTATTTACTGTGTCTCTTACCATTGGTGGGGAAGAACAGAGGCTTGGTGTTTTTTTGTTTCCGACCTTACTATATATGTGGCAAGGGCTTATGCTTTTCTTGGCGCTTATACTTCTGAATTTCTTACCACGGGTGGGGGAAACACAGATGCTCGATGGACCAAATGTTGATGCTGCTTCTATTCTCCAGATCAATGATGAATCCGGCTCGAAGGATTAAATGTTGATGCTGCTTCTATTCTCCAGATCAATAATGAATCCTCTAAGCAGCAAATGTTGATGTTGTTGAGTTGAGTTGTAAATTCGAACTTTTTTATTTTTAAAACTTATGCACTATATATAGGAAAATATAAGGTAATTAAAACTAAGACCAACGCTAAGAAAAGGAGGTTTGGGCGGCACTTGTTCCCACGCTCATCCCACTCATAGAATAAGAGAGAAAAGCCTGAAGAACTCATTGTTTCCTTAGAACCAATATATATACTCATTGCATAAAATATATAAATAAAATATAACCAGTCCAAAACAAGAAACTCTGACTCAAATTCTAAGTACGCGCCAAAACACCAGTGGGCCAACACCCGCCAGTCAACGTTCACACTGACCAGTGATCACGCCAGTGTGACCGGAGCATTCTCAGCTAGAACCCGGAACGCGTTACAGACCGAATTCACGCGCTAGCCCCAAATCCGAGGGAGAACAGCTGACGTTCGGGAATAAAAGGAGCCTCGCCAGTTCGAATCGGGGTAGTCCAACTCGGAACAGCCTGGGAGTAACCTCTCAATATTTTTCCGGCGGTGCCAAGTGCCAAAAGGTACTACTTTTATCACTTGCCTGCTAAATACATTTCCCCCTGCCTAACATCCTAACCTCAGGGT
Source organism: Drosophila helvetica (assembly GCA_963969585.1). NCBI lineage: Eukaryota > Metazoa > Arthropoda > Insecta > Diptera > Drosophilidae > Drosophila > Drosophila helvetica. The sequence continues at coordinate 23,644,163 of OZ018403.1, read as the reverse complement.
GTGTTTTACACCTGCAACGATACTTCTCTACAGGGCGTGTTTTACCCCTGCATCGATCCGTCTCTCCAAGGCGTGTTTTACCCCTGCAACGATCTTTCTCTGCAGGGTGTGTTTTACCCCTGCAACGATACTTCTTCTCGGGGCGTGTTTTACCTTTGCAACACTTCATTGCCATCAAGGAGCGGGTATCTCTCTGGAGTACTACCCGTTATTCATCCCAAGACCGAAGAACGACGACGACGACCAGCACGCAGCAAACAGCCATGTGTGGCCGAGTGGCCAAGTTAAAAGGAAGACGATCCAGCCTCAGATATCTGACTATTCACTCTGTAATCTTGAGAATAATAAAAACTTGTTATACTGGTTACATACTGCCTACGCCTTCTTCTTGAACCCGAGATCCCTAAATTATATCTACCACACCCAGAAACAAAAAAATTTCTGTGAACCTCGGCGCGGCGAGCATACCCCGGCCGAAGCAACGTCACATGTTTATGGGGTGGCCGCAGGAACCGTCCTTATTCAGAACGTCCGCAGCCTCGTTTCCTACGATGCCCTGGTGGCTGGGTAGATTCGCACTGAATTAGTCGTGCATAGTGAGTCTAGCGCCTCCCTGCTTGCCAGGACACTTCTGGAACTAACTGCGAACGACTGCATGGATTTTATCGCCGCTTGGCTATCAACGAATATGTTCACCACGTTGTGTGGTCGCTCTGTAAGCTGAGCGACCTCTGCTGCCTTCTTGATGGCGAAAACTTCCACCGGGAATATGCTGCATCGGTCCGGTAGCTTATATGACACCCTTATTTCGGGGTTTGTGCAATATAAACCCGCTCCTACTCTTCAGTCCATCTTGGAGCCGTCAGTATATATATTGAGGTGTTGAGTCTGTTCCCGTCCTTTTTTCCAGTCTTCAGGTCCCATAAATAAGGTAGTTTTGACCTTGAGGCAAGTTTGGGGGGTTATGTAGTCTGTAAAACTCGTCATGTCCCTCCCAATTGAACTATGCCAGTATCCTTGGGTGACATGTTCCCCGATGCACTCAGTCACTGTGCTGCTTTGCATGCAGTCAGCCGAGCGTAGATATCGAGGGGATCGATTCCGAGTATGGTTTCGAGTGCTATAGTTGGGGTTGACCTCAGCGCCCCTGTGATACAAAGCAGAGCCTGTCACTGGGTCTATTCCATAAGCTTGTGCTAAGTCTTTAATCATGCGGCGCATCATTGGCTAGTGTTGCCGTATTCTGTGTAGTATTTTTACAAAATATGAAGTCTTATCGACGGGGTATCGAGAGCAAACATATGTTTTTGTCAAACAATAACCGCTAAACCGTTCCTAAACATTTAAATTCAAATTTGATAGATTCAAATCCGATATCAAATAACAAAATGGTAATACAACAACTTACAAGGGTCCACAAAGATCTTTTGGGATGCACGGATTCCAACTTTAAAAGTGCCACTTGAAAATTAAAGTCGTCAGCACACAATTTTTGTTTGATGGAGCAAAGACAGTTTCATATACATCGGACTCCATAGGCAATTGGGTGCTCGTTGTAAACATTTCAAATGCACCGTTTTCCACATTTAATAATAAATCGCTCATTATTTCTTTAAATTTCAATGAAAATGATTTCCCTCTCTTCTCCTTACTCACCTCGTTTGTTAACTTTAGCAGCCCAAACAGCTGGCAAAATGATGCGGAAAAGATGCGAGTTAGGTGTAAACGCTTCGCATCATTTTTCCGTACCTTCGACAATGATGCGGCAGTGTAAAAAGGATATTAGCCTTGTTTGGTAGATTTTTGTAGGGATCCATGCCGGTACCTTGCACCTAAAGAGGATGAGGTCCGTCTTGTCCGCGTTGATATCAAGTTCTACTTCGTTCGCCCACTCGCATATCTCCCTGAATGTTCGTTCCATTATGGAGATGAGGGTCGATGGACATACACCCGTAATAATTATGCTTATGTCGTCTGCATAAGATGTTTTTTTTGAGGCCTTCCTCTCGAATATCTTGATGAGGTCGTCGACCACCAGATACCATGGGAGAGGCGACAGGACTCCACCCTGAGGTGTGCCTCTGTGCGCTCTTTTTACCGTGGAAGTGGTGCCCCACTCTGATTGCACCCGTCTACAACTCAGGAGGTTCTTCATCCAAAGGTTGATTGTGGGTCGCTTCAAGGCGATCAATTATTGCGTTCGTGAACACGTTATTAAGTGATCTGTATATATCTATGAATACTCCCAGTGCATACTTTTTATACCCGGTACTCGAAGAGTAAAGGGGTATATTAGATTTGTGCAAAAAATTAATGTGTGTAACACCCAGAAGGAAGCGTTTCCGACCCCATAAAGTATATATATTCTTGATCAGCATCAATAGCCGAGTCGATATAGCTATGTCTGTCTGTCCGTCCGTCTGTCCGTCTGTCCGTCCGTCCGTCTGTCCGTCTGTCCGTCTTCATTAGCGCCTATAGCTCAAAGACCATAAAAGCTAGAGGAACACTATTTTGTATCCAGACTCCTGTCCTATCGCACTGTTACAAGTGTATTTCAAAATTTCGCACCGCCCCCTTCCGCCCACTCCAAGGACGAAAATCTGTGGCATGCACAATTTTAAAGATACGAGAAAATGAAGAAAACCATTTCGAAATGCATCGTTCCCTCTCGCTCTCTCTCACACACAGGGGTAGGCGCTATGCCTGATCGAATTTTTTGACGCCTAGTTCTCAGAGACTATAAGAGCTAGAACCACCAAACTTTCTATCCAAGCTCCTGTGATATCAAACCGAGACGAGTTTGTTTTAAAATTTAGCCACGCCCCCTTCCGCCCCCACAAAAGATGAAAATCTACAATTTTGAAGATACGGGAAAACAAAGAACGCAGAATCATAGAAAATGACTATATCTATAAGAGTATTGAATTTGGATCAGATCGGATCATAAATATAGTCAGAAGGAACAAATGAAATTTCAGTGGCCTCCCAAGCGCAGACTGATTCCCTCTCTCTCTCGCACACAGCCGTGTATGTATATGTAGGAAGTAGATAAAAACATGTAGAAATGGCAGATGTAACAAATTTATGTAAACAAATATGGAAACATCTAATAGATCAAAATCTCCGAAAAGGTTCGACTTAAATTGTTTTTTTTTGGCTAAAATTAAATTTTTTCCTTTTGCGAACATGTAATAAATTACAACAAGCTCACATACATACATACTGACTGAGTACCGGGTATAAAGTAGAGCCGCGGCGCAGACGCGGCTCATAACGTTCCCCCTCGTTATTTTTGAGAGCTTTCTCGATGGTAGCTACTAGCGAATGTTAAGCTGTCTCCACCGATTTCCCTTTTTTATAAGCATGCTGGTTGGTCGATATCAGTCCTCCCACCTCCTTCCTTATGTGTCCATCAAGCAGCGTTTCCATTGTTTTTAGCATAAAAGAGGTACGGCTTATCGGTCTGTAGTCCTTGGGACTAACATGGCTGCACTTTCCTGCCTTTGGGAGGAAGACAACTCTTGCTGTTCTCCATTGGATAGGGATATGGCCCATGCTTAAAAATGCCGAGTATGTTGCGAAAAGCCATGGGATGATCGTCTCTTTGGTCGCTTGCAACATGGCTGGGAATATTCCGTCCAGTCCAGGTGCTTTTTTGCCCGCAAAGGAGTCTATAGCCCATTGGATTTTCTTATGGGTTATTAGATCTGTCGGGGGGGTTTGTTCCTCGGTTGCTAGGTCTTGTTGCGTTTCGGCATCAGTGACCTCAGTGCATCCCGGGAAGTGGGCCTCCATTAGTGCTATCACATCCTCTTCGCTGCTCTCTGACCACTGTCCGTTATTTAATTTGAGCTGACTCTGAATGGTGGGCTGCTTCGAGAGAAGCTTCCTGAGTCTTGCTGTTTCAGTCACTTTCTTGATATTCGAGCAGAAGTTCCACCACGAGCTACGTTGTGCCTTGCGTATTAATTTGTTGTAGTCTCTGAGTAGCATTTTGTATTCCTCGTTGATGATCTCCTCGTTTGCTATTCTGGCGAGTTTGAAGAGTTCCCTGAGGTTATTTCTTTGTAGAGAGAGGTCCCGGTTCCACCAGAGTGGTTTGGTTCTCTTTCTTGTTTTTGATGGCGGGCATTCTTCTTGATATGCAGCCAGTAGTTCCTTGGAGAGGGTCTCTAAGGACTTCTCTGTGTCCTCCACGGATTTCACTGTGCCCGGATTCGCGAGCAGTTTGTGTTCCGGTGGTTTCTATAAACGTTTACCTTCGGAGTGTATTTGAATTCGCACTTGAACTGAATGTACCTATGGTCCAAGAAGGATGGTCTTTCAAGGACTCTCCATCCAGATACCAAGGTACTCTTTCCCGTTACGAGGGTTAGATCTAGCACGTTGGCGGAGTTGGGAACTACGTAGGTGTATTCCTCTCCCATGTTCGCTACATCTATGTTAGTTGATAGGATCAAGTCTAGGAGTGACTCACCTCGGTCGTTGATATCGGGGCTTCCCCACACACTGTGGTGGACATTGGCGTCCGTACCAATGATTTGTTGTTGGTCTTTGGAGTCGGCTTCTTCCACCAAACTCCTTAGACCTTCAGGTGGTGCGGCCCTATCGTGTGCCATGTAGCAGGAGGCTACCAGAAGGCGCATCTTCTCACTCTCCAGCATCACTACTGTCAGGTCGTCTGTGCTGTAATGAGACATAAGGTAAGCGTGGATTCCCTTTCGTGCTAGTACGACGGTTCTATTCATGCTTACCGATGTTGGGTAGAACGAGTTGAAGCTTGCGAACTTTAGTCCGGCCACTGTATTGCCTGACGCAATCCAGGGTTCCTGGACCAAGGCTATGTCAGCGGGCACTTGCTCCAGCTCCGCCGATGGTACCTTGCTTTTATGCAAGTTGAGTTGCAGCACACTCAGTGTCATGGGCGGCTGGCTCAACTGCATACGACTGGTTGACTATAATTGTCAAGTCACCGTCCTCATCTTCTTGCGAGTCCTCTAGCTCCAGACCCTAGGCGGGCTCCACGATGGTGTGCAGACCGAGGACCTTCTCCACCTCGCCTGCCTGCAGGGTGTGTGTGTGTGTGTCTTTGGGTTGGCGCTTCTTGAGGCGCAGGTACTCACTGCCCATGCCCCACGCCATATTCCCTTATCTGGTGTAGAGGATGTCCTCTGCGGCTTTGCTGATCTGGAGGATCACATGCTGGCCCCTCTCGTTGGGTAGTGGGCTACCAGGTGCAGTACCTTCCAGTCCGCTGTTGGTACGTCAGGGTTCTGCCGCTGAAGGAGCTTCAGCGCGCGGTCTCCTTGGATGGCGATGGGGAAGATTACCTTCGCCTTTGGTATGGACGGGACTAGCTCCCTTTCCACCACATCCAGCTTGGCCCCCTCGCAAAACGCCACCAGCTAGCAGACCGTTTGCGTCAGCCACCTCAGCGTCGGGTCGTCATTGCACCTTAGGATTTTGACCCCATTTAGCCACCCAGCACCATCGAAAGTGGGCGTGGGCGCTGTTGGGTCTTCCTCCATCCGTGCAAACATAGAGTCGACGAGCCGCGCGTGCACCAGATTACACTGCGCCGCCGTCATCTTCCCGTTCTCATCACGTCTGTCGATGAGACCTCTGACCGACCACTGACCGACCTCTGCTTCGTTGTTTTCGGTGTTGGTGGTGGTGGTTCCGCTCCCTTGGGCCCGCGTTGCCGCTTGCCCGCCGGGGTGGTGGTATTGTTGGTCGAGTGCTGCCTCTTGGTAGCTAGCAGCTCCTCCACCTTGATAGCGTGTTCGCTAGTCGGAGTTTTCATCTGAGGCAACCGTGCGTAGTATCTGCGGCGCTCCTCCACCTTTAGCTCGGCCCAAGCTAGCTAGGATTTCTCTTCCTAGATATCCGATTTGCCTTGGAGCCTGCTACAAATCTTCAGGGCCGCCTTGTATTGAGTTTTTGCCCTCATCCCCTCCCACAAACGCTTCGGCCCTTCCCTTCATGGGGAGCTGGAACCTGGTTAAGGCGAGCGAAGAAGGCATTCTTCTTCTGCTTTGCTGATGGATAGCACGCTCTCCAGGTCCGAGTCTATCTCGACACCTGCGCGGTCAGCGAGCTTTTCCGGAATCATTGGCTTAGCTAGACACTGCATTGCCTCGGACAGAGCAAGCGACAATGCATTACCCTTGTCCGGGATAATGCAGTGCCCATTGTCCAGCCTATGTGAATTCGAAAGTAAATGAAAAAATGTATGTGAATGTGAATCCTGGAACCTGCCTGTATGTGTCTTTTTTCTCAAGTGGTCTCCTTCAAATGGACTGTATTGTTTATTGGTTGGCCTGTGTCGGTTCCTGTTCATGTTTAAGAGCACAAGTCCTGTTTACAAGTAAAAATTATTTTATTATCTTCCTTTTATTTTATATTTCTTTACTCATTTCATGTAAAAAATATTTTCTTAAGGCTTGATTTTATTTTGAATCGATTTACATATACTACCATGAGTTACAGATTACCACAAATTCATCTAAACGAATTCATAGAACGAACATTCGCCCGCAGTTTATACCACAATAAGCCGGCCAATAACGAAGAACATTATTCTCTTGACGGCATTTAACTGCCCATCAAACAATCATAGCACACAGTCCTAAATCATGTTAAACTGACCATAAAACAATCATAGCTCATAATTTTAAGTCATATTAAACTGGACATCGAGATAGTTCACAGTCTTACTACATCAAACTGGCCATCAAAGCTATAGCTCACAGTCGAATCACATCAAGCTCATAGTTCATATTCAGTCAATACCACCACAGTCCTCAACGGCTTCATATACAGTCTCTTTCAACTGATTCACATACAGTCTCTTTCAACTTATTCACATACAGTCTGTTTCAACTGATTCACGTATAGTCTCTTTCAACTGATTCACATACGGTCTCTTTCAACTGATTCATTATTTTGATCTTCATTCTCAGTAACATCCAAGCTCTCACTAGCTGGACCTTCAACATTTCCATTATCTTGATCTTCATACTCAATAGTATCCAAGCTCTCACTAGCTGGATCCTCAACATTTCCATCATCACTTTCATTCCCGAACTCTGTGGTAATCTCCTCCTCAGGCATATCTACAAAAATGTGTGCGCATATTCGTAAGCTCTGTTATTATTTATCGCCTCATCTTAAACTTCGGTGACGAAAAATCTACATTTGGGAACCTTTTTAACCACTGACAACCTAAACGGCTTTTGCATAACGGGCAAATAACGAATTTTTCCATTTCTTTTAATTTTTGGATACAGCATTCCAGCTCGCAGCTCACTGGTCTTAGCCATATTCTCAGGCAACTCATTGTTACACAACTTAGAAGCAATTGAAGATGTTTGCTGATTTCTTTGCTGCTCAGCTAGCAACCAACTAACTGTGATTTCAGTTAAGTTTATATGATGTTCGAATGTTCTAGTTGATTTTACAGAATTTTCTGATAGTAGGTTTCGAGAGAGTAAATCTACGTGAGACAAATGCTCGCCCAGTCGAGTTCGAAAGATTGCCTATACGACAACCATCGATGTACTCTTGGAGTCAGCTCGAGCCTTGTGCGAGAGGCTTTAAGCGAATTGCAATCTTTACAAAACACGATTTTGTGGCCATGCAAATAATGACAAAAATGCCTTATTGAATTGTATACAGTGAAGGTCTCTAACTCGCATGAGTGATATCCAGATTTTGCAGATGATGTTCGTTTTCTGTAATACTCGATTACCCGAGGCCTATTCTCAATTTTATGCAATAAAATTGCACCGTAGCCATCTGCGCTCGCATCAGTGTAAAGCTCTTTGGGAAATTGCGGATCGAAGATAATGAGAACAGGTTCCTTAGTCAGAATAGAAATAACTTTCGGTCACATTTGCTCGTGCTCTGAGTTCCAAAAAAATTTAATATTTTTCGAAGTCAATAAGTAAAGTGGTTTTAAAATTTGCGAAAACTTAGGTAAAAGCTGCAAAGAATACCTATCGGACACAGTGTTTGAGTTCAACTTCCTATAGTCCACACAGAGGCAGTCAGAACCATTCCTCTTTCGCACCAGCATCATCGGTATCGCAAGCAGGGAACAACTAGGGCGTATAATATGTTCCTCCAACAACTGATTAACTTACGTCCAACTTGTTATTTTTTTCCACACTCAATTTAAAGGGCCGTCTCTGAACTGTTTTATTTTGATCAATCAAATGTATCTCCAGTTGACCCGTAATCACGCATCTCTTTGGAACCTCATTAATAAAGGATTTTGAATAGTCCTTCAATATTGTTAACAGCTGGTCTCTATCATGTCCATTTAAATCAGTATTAACGTCTGCCAGGTAGGGACTGCTTTGGAACACGCACTAACACAGAACATATACATTTTTCTTGAAACATAAAAACACCAATACAATTCCTTGATGAGCTAGCATTTGGCTTTGGAATCAAAGTAAAATTGAAACGACTCACCAAACTGCATCAGGGTACCCATGGGCTCGACGACAGTACACACGTGGACTTGCTTGACATTACTGTTGCTGGGCGGTGGTGCGCCACACTCCGGGCACACAATAGACACGTGGCAAACCTTTTCGCGTTTGTAGCAAGTCAGAGCTGACCGATCCTTTCCACCTATGTTGGAAGCGTGCTGATTTGGAGTCTGTTGTTGACGAGCTGCTTTCCTTTTACAACGAAAGTCAGCCCTCTTGTGCCCGAGTTTTCCGCATTGATGGCACTTTACGGTATGTGCCAAAACAACAGAAACGGTTATCGGCGGTTGAGCACCAGCTAGTGCAATCCTCTTCATTTCCTCTTGTGGTGCTAACACATGAGCAGAACACTTCCTGGTACGTTACATGTCTATTGTCTTTGATTTTCACCTCAAAACTGAAAACTTGCCGGTCTCCGTCTACTTTCCTTATCCCCTTTTCGGCGCATCACACACACACACACGTATACGAAAATTCAACGAAACCTCAGCCGCTCCTTGACCTTATTGTTTTCGTATTCTCGCTTCGATCTGTCTCTTTACAGATATCTTCATCTCTAGTGCACACAACACACCAGGCTGCGTCAGACAGAAAACTGCCAGCTCAAAACTGTAGCAAGGAAAGAAACGAACCGTACCGTGGGACAAATAACGACAACCACACCCTCATCATTACAACTTTAATTGATATTTATTAAATTTATTTATCAATTTTTTAAATTTTGTTTGGGTTATTTTTTTAGTTTTTTTTGTTGATATATTTATTAATTTGTAAAATTTGTATAGAAAACATTCGGACATATGGAATGATTCTGCTGCCACACCCCAATATAACGTCTTCCAGTTCTTTTTTATTCTCTCCACTTACCCGTGGATTTGGCACCAACTCAAGAATTCCTTGCAATTGTATAATTCCCTCCGATGGAATGCTCGGTTCTTTATTTTAGCATCATAACACACTGTAACACGGCACCAACGGTATGTGGAACCTATCTTTTGGTCTAAACGGATTCACTTCCTCTTACAAAGCTGGACCAGTGTGGTCGGTGTCCAAAAAGAAAAGAACGCTTGCCATTCTGCGCCTACTATTGGAACCCACTTTCCCTATCCGACTCTTCGCCTGTCAACTTCCATTTCTCTTCACCCCAACTACGAGCCTTGACATGTAGGGGGCGTCGCTCCACTCCTTCGGCGCTGTTACGGCGCACAGTTTTTAAATCTCTGTGCTCTTCCGATACCCCTTGAGGCACCCGCACAACCAGCTACACGGCCCATTACAAATCCCCCCCTACCCGTAGCTTGGTAGCCACTACTGACGCATGTCTTTTGCATGATACCTTCCAACAACTCTACCCTCCAAATCTTCCACTACATAGATCGAATTACCTATTTTTTTGCTATCTCTCGCTTTCACAAATACATTGCCAAGCTTCGCATTATATCCAGCTGGGAAACTGCTCTGCTTAAAGTTTCTCCTGAACACCTCCTGTCCACGAGCAGGGACCGTAAATAATGATTATTTTTTTTTTTTTAAATAAAAATATTACCCACTTCTAATAGACTTAAAAAAAATGATTCACACCAAAATCTTCCTTTTTGTACAATCTCTGCATTGCCGTCATGATTTAATTAATTTTGAGTAATTTTATAAAACCTAGACATAATCATTATTTTTGATAAAAAAAAATAAACTCAAAAATAATCATTATTTTTTATCAAAAAAATAAAACTCAAAAATAAAAATTATTAATGATTTTTATTTTTTTCGCTCAAAATAAAACTCAAGAGTAATTTACGGGTTCTGAGTTAAAATTTTCGCCAATATTTTAGCATATCCTTGTAAAGGGACCACAAAGCTACACCCCAGTGCAAATTTTCTTTTTTAATATATACTTGTTATATTTACTTTTTATTTTTGTTTTTGATGTCTTATTTTGGGTTACGCCTAATTAATTATTATTATTTAAATCAACAAAAAGCAATTTCGCCAATGACTCGTCAGCGAGGTTGCATCGTTGATCCGTACGCATCATTTTGAGTGCCGAAAACGATCTTTAAACACTCACTTGTGTTGCAGGAACCGAGTGCATAACTTTGGCCAGCTGGTATAAATTAGGGTATATATATCGGTTATCCTCCCAATACTCCATAATGTTGGAGGTAATGCAAATTCACTTTGGGCTATAACCGTCAATTTCAGCATATCCCTTCTTTATTTGGTCTGTTCGATCACCATCTTCAGTTTTATCTTCTGAAGCTACCTTAATAGTTTGCAAGAACTCGTCCAACAACGAGCCGGTATTTGAGTTTTGCGAAAGCAATGCATTCTCCGCTTTGAACGATGTTGTTGCGCTTGAGCAAGCCTGTGATATTGGACTGTTCTGAAATGCACATATATATAAATTGGTTATGTGTTATATATGCATGACATAAATACTAACGGATTCTTTCAAATTAAATATCTGCAAAAAAAGCTGCTTTAGTTTTGATCTGGCGAGCATTAGACTTATTGGATTTTGCAACAATACTCTTCTTATCCGTGAATCCAAGTAAATGCTGCAAAGGACTGCATCGCACCCCAATAGGCTCTCTTCCCTTTCACGGAAACACTGGCTCAAAGCTTGTCTGTCTGTGGTGTTTGTTGCTGCAACAGTGAGCTTGAGCTCCAGCCACAGCTTATAAAAGTCACCCATGAATAATTGAGTGCTTTGCAATTTTTCTATGACAAGGTACGCCGGTTCCAGGGTATGAACAAGCCCTTTTAAATTACCCCACTCAGCTGGAGTTAATTTCATCGAACTTTTGAGGCGCCTTTCGCAAAACTCCTCAAATTGTTGCAGCTTACTTAACATAGTGTATGTTGAATTCCAACGGCAATGATTCCTCCGTTATCGAATATCTACACTCCAGAAAAAAATATTTTATGTTTTTCTGTGATAATAATATGTTAATAATATTACCTGTACGAAGTCGTTCTAAAAAGTTTTAAAAGTTTCGTCGTGCTTTGTCAATAAAATCAACGGATTCGAGGCGTTGTAAAAAATCCTTTACAGAAAGTTGAAGGGTGTATGTAGCACATTTAATTGTGATCGATGTCTTTAGCTCAATCAGGCCCAAAGTTTTTACACATATCACACCGTAGTCGATTCATTGGACATTTACTCCAAGAATTCCTCGATTGCATTGTGTGTCTGTATCCATTTTAAGGCAGAGGATTCTGTTTTTAAAACTTTTCACCATTTCGCATTTAATTTTGCTGTACTGTTCCTCGACTAAGCTCATAACATTTCTTTAAGTTATAGCGGGCATATCCACGCCACTAAATATTTGTGCTGTTAATGCCTTAAAACCTTTTGGGTCTAGTGCAGCCAACTGAATTTTGGCGGCGGTCACCGGGTCGATACACGCATTTTCACATCGTCTTGCCCCATTACTACCGGAAACTTATTTTCTGGCACTTCGGTTTCTTTGGTTTCGGTCACTTCATTGTATGCCTTACTTCTAAGTGCCGCTTTAGATTGCACACATAATTGCCACTAAAAGTCAATTTGCAAATTTTACGTTCAGAAACATTTCTTTCCACGTAGAATGTAAAAAAATTGCGCAGAATACTATTACGCTTGCGACCCATCTCGATATGCGATTAAGAATGATCTTTAAAAACTAAGTAAAAATGCAAGTTAACAAGAGTTAATTGAATTGTCCATTGGGTTGGACGAATTCTGAGTTAACAAGAGTTAACCGAATTGTCCATTGGGTTGGACGAATTCTGCGATATTGCAAGATAAGCAGTTTCGTCACCCGTGGGATCGCCGTCGTCGCGGTCGCCGGATGCCGGCCGCCATTGGACACCACACACGAGGCGCAAGGTCAGCACTTTTGCTGGACAGCGACGAGCGCCGTGGCTGGCAGCTAAGGGTCCGCAGCTCGGAAGTTTAGGTTCTTAAGTTAGTTATTAATTATCAGCCGAGTGGCATTCACGTCTTACGTCTCGCCTTGCGGGTATTAATATCTCACTATATTCATTTGCAAGTTTAATTAAATAAATAATACTTTGTACCGAATACCCGCCTTGTATTGAAATATTACTGGCGCCCAACGCGATCGAAAACCACTCCCGAGAGAGTAAATTAGTGCGGAGACAACGCCCGCTAAGTGAAAATCGGTGAAAAGTGCAAAACAAAAAACTTAAAGATCGACAGCATCGAGTGCGGAGACAACGCCCACTCAGGAAAGAACCAAAGTTGTAAAAGGAAAGTGAAAATCATTTAGTGCGGAGACAACGCCCGCTAAGTGAAAATCGGTGAAAAGTGCAAAACAAAAAACCGAAAGATAGACAGCATCGAGTGCGGAGACAACGCCCACTCAAGAAATAACAAAAACGTTAAAAATAAAGTGGAAACTGTGGAGCGCGGAGACAACACCCGCTCAAAAACAGAGATTATTATCAAAAAGCCACGCCCGCGGGAGATCTATAAATAGATCACCGCAACACAACACCAAGAATCAGAAATCACGGTGAAGAAAAGTGCGTACATCAATTGCACGCAAAAGCTCGTAGCCTCGAGTGTAAATAAAAGGCATTTAATCAACCCCAAACTGTTACACCAGAGCGGACGGCTTTGGGCAGCGGCGACGATAGACGAGAGAAGAAAAACAACGCAGAATAGTAAAGGAGTAGCCACCAAAAAGTTGTGCCGGCTAAAATCAATACACCGAGTAGAAGAGAATAAAAGAGGAGCATGTAAGTGAAACTTTTCTTCAGTTATCGCCCAATAATAGATAAAAAAAACAAAACCAAAGAAATGAAACGAAAATAAAATATATTCAGAAATATTCGGCCGTCGTTGTTCTCAGAATTTTTTGTCGAACCCGAGGGAAGAGAAGAAGGAATGGACCCTGATCAGATCAGAGCCGTTATATAGGCGGCGGTCAACTCTGCGCTAGAAATACAAAAAGCTGACTTTAATCGACGTCTGCAGGCTGAAACTGACCAGCTGCAGGCTGCAAGAGTTCAGGTCCCCGAGGCCAGGGCCTACGAGGCGATCACCTTGGACCGAGCGGTAAGGTGCGATGAAGCTTTGGATGCGGTAAAAACGCTGCCAGAATTCAACGGGGCCCAGGATCAATATGTTTCCTGGCGCCAAGCAGCAAAAGCTGCCTATAAGCTATACGAGGGATTTGTAGGGAGTTCACAGCACTACCAAGCGGTTTTAATAATCAGGAACAAGATAAGAGGGCCCGCTGACTCGCTCTTAGCGTCGTTCAACACAGTGTTGAACTTTGAGGCGATCATCAATCGCCTCGATTTTACATATTCGGACAAGCGTCCGATACACTTGCTAGAGCAAGAGCTTGCCACACTTCGGCAGGGCGGGCTGTCCATCACTCAGTTTTACGAAGAGGTCGAGAAGAAGCTCACTCTTCTCACAAATAAGACGATCATGTCACAAGACGCCGCACAGGCGCAATACATTAACGAGAAGTATAGGGCGAACGCACTCCGTGTCTTCGTCTCAGGCTTAAGAAAAGGCCTCACGGATACATTATTTGCGGCACAGCTCGCGGACTTGCTGTCAGCTTTGGCCTTGGCACAAGAAATTGAGGCCAACCATGATAGGCACGACTTTGCAACGAATTACGCAAGAGCTTTAGAAAGCAAGCCACAGAACCGAGCAAAGTATAGGCAGGGCGGACAGAATGAGCCCGATCACGACAAAAGGCAATCGAAGAACCCGTTCTACACGAACAACCAGAGGAACCATCAAGCAGGTGGTCATCGTAGCCAAGACAAAGTAGAGATGATGGATGTTGATCCATCTTCCTCTAAATTCTAAATAATTCCGCCAGCCAACTAGCTTTCAGAAGCAGCAGGGGCCCAACCCAGGCCTACCAGCTACAGGAAACCCTGGATCCCAGAGATTCTCCGACCAGCGCAGGCAGAGGGTAAATCACCTCGCTCAGGTGGACCCGGACAGATACGAGCAACAATACGAGCAGTTAGCAACGGAAGCAGTGGCGGAGATTGATGAAGAGAATAGTACAGGATACGAGAGTGATACTGTCAATTTTTAAGGGGAGGATCCCTGCTCCAGTTCGTCAAACGAACAGTAGCAGAGCACTAAACCTTTTAATAGACACTGGGGCTGCAAAAAATTATATCAAACCATTAAAAGAACTTAAGGGAATTATCCCTGTAGAGGCCCCATTTGTTGTAAAATCCCTGCACGGCTTTAACAAAGTAGAGCAAAAATGTCTCCTAACCATATTCGGCATAAAATGCCCGTTCTTTATTTTGCCGGAGCTATCAACCTTTGATGGCATCATAGGGCTCGACACGCTAACGAAAGCTGGTGTCAATATAAACCTGGGGACAAAAAATCTCCACTTTGGACAGGAATCTGAAAAGATCCTATTCCACAAATGCCCCAGCGTTAACTTCACAAAAGTAGACTACATCGAAGTCCCGCCAGAAATAAGGGACGAGTTTCTCAGAATATGTCCAGCCGTATAAAGGCATTTGCAGATCCGACTGAAATGCTACCCTTCAACACAGCCGTGGTAGCCACAATTAGGACCGAGAACGAAGAGCCAATCTACTCGAAAATGTACCCCTTCCCTGTAGGAGCCACTGATTTCGTCAATGACGAGGTGAAGGACCTATTGCGGAACAAAATCATTCGGCCTTCCAGGTCTCCGTACAACAACCCCATATGGGTTGTTGGAAAAAAAGGCACTGACGACTCGGGTTCAAACAAGAAGCGGCTAGTCATAGACTTCCGCAAGCTTAACTCAAAGAACATACCAGACAAGTATCCAATGCCTTTTATCTCCATAATACTTTCAAATCTGGGGAAGGCAAGATACTTCACTACCCTTGACCTAAAGTCAGGGTACCACCAAATCACGTTAGCTGAACGCGATCGTGAAAAGACCTCATTTTCGGTAAACGGAGGCAAATATGAGTTCTGCCGTTTGCCATTTGGCCTCAGAAATGCATCAAGCATCTTTCAACGGGCCATCGATTACGTATAACGGGAACATATTGGTACGATATGTTACGTGTATGTTGACGACGTCATCGTATTCTCAAAGAGTGAGGCAGATCATGTCAGAGACATTGGCACCGTGCTTGGCAGCCTCCACGACGCGAACATGAGGGTGTCAAAGGAAAAGTCCCAGTTCTTCAAGGGACAGGTGGAATTCCTTGGGTTTGTGGTGTCAACAGAGGGCACGAGAACAAGCCCTGATAAGGTCAAGGCTATTCAGGGGTTTAGACAACCCTCCACCCTGTTTGCGGTAAGATCATTCCTGGGTCTTGCCAGCTACTACAGGTGTTTTATAAAGGACTTCGCTCAGATAGCAAGACCTATCTCTAGCATTCTGAAGGGAGAAAATGGTAAGATCAGCAAGCAACGCTCGAAAGCCATTCCCATACAGTTTGATGAGATTCAGAAACAGGCCTTTGATAAACTCAGGAACATTTTGGCGTCGGAAGACGTCAATCTCCACTACCCAGACTTCAATCAACCATTCGACCTAACCACTGATGCCTCGACCAGTGGTATCGGGGCGGTACTGTCGCAAAATAATAGACCCATAATCAACATCTACACAGACCATCAGCCACTGATTTTCGCGGTTTCAGATAGAAACCCCAATTCCAAGATAAAGCGTTGGAAGGCGAGAATTGATGAGTGCGGCGCAAGGGTCTTATACAAACCAGGCAGGGACAATTACGTAGCAGATGCGGTGTCGCGACAAATCATCAATGCGTTAGAAAGTCAGAGTCGATACGACGCAGCAACAATTCATAGTGAAGCCTCGCTCACTTACGTAATCGAAGCCGTAGACAAACCAGTGAACTGCTTCAGGAATCAGATAATCCTAGAAGAATCAAGTACCCCTTCCAAGCAGTTCCACATCCTCTTCTCCGAGAAGACCCGTCACAAGATCGACTTTGCCAGTCGAGATACACTTCTTGCATCCATCAAGGAAGCGGTAAAGCCTGGAGTCGTTAACGCCATCCATTGCACTCTGCCAACTTTGGCGTTCGTGCAAAACGATCTGATAAAAGCCTTTCCGGACACAAAATTTCGATTTTGCAAAACCTTGGTGACAGACATCACCAACGACGGGGAAACAAGGGAGATAATGACAGCCGAACACAATCGGGCGGCCAAGGCAGCCCAGGAGAATGTGAAGCAGGTAATGCGAGATTATTATTTTCCGAAGATGGAAAAAATTGCAGCGGAAGTGGTGATAAACTGCAGGATATGCCAGAAAGCCAAGTATAACCGGCACCCTAGGAAGCAAGAGTTAGGGGTGACTCCAATTCCGGCAAGAGTAGGCGAGTTGATTCACATCGACATCTTTTTCACCGCAGGGAAGTACTTCCTCACCGCGATTGGCAAATTTTCAAAGTTTGCAATAACGCAGCAGGTTGCTTCACGCACAATCACGGACGTGAAAATACCAATTTTACAATTGGTAAACATCTTCCCAGCCATCAGGACCATCTACTGTGACAATGAGGCAGCTTTCAATTCAGAGACCATTCGGTCTTTATTAAAGAACCAGTTCGACATTGATGTAGCGAATGCCCCACCGTTGCACAGCACATCAAACGGACAGGTGGAACGCTTCCACAGCACCCTCTTAGAAATAGCCAGGTGCTTAAAATTGCAACGCCAGGTGGACGATACTGTTGAACTAGTTATGCTAGCGACCATCGAATATAATCGAACCATCCACTCCGTCGCAAACAAGACACATATTGATGTGGTCCACGCAAGTTGTGACCTTGGGGAAGAAATTATGTCAAAATTGGCGCCGTGGCCCACTGCGGCACCCAGCCGAACAACCTGCCCCCGATCTTGGAGATAGATAAGGGTATTGTGGTAATTAATGATGCCACCGCCATTGTGACCACCGACGACGGCCCCGAGCGAAATGTTACGGGAACGTACCTGGTAACCTTTGACCAGGTCGCACACGTCAACGGGACAAAATACACCAACTTCAGCAATGCGCCGAAGAGAGTCCCGGGCGTAGCTACCTCGGCGAGGATTAATGTCACTCGCCACCAAACGCTGTTGAGCCTGCTGTATCTTCACAAGCTGAATGAAGAAAATCTGCAGCACCTGACCGAAGTCCGAACAAACCTTATAGTCGGTTCCGCATTGGCCGCTGCCGTGGGCGTGGCCGTGTGCGCTGCTCTAATCGGCGTTTCCTGGTGGATGCGGCGCGGGCAGCAGAAGGGTAACACCATCGCGATCGAGCAGATGCTGAAAGGCATGGGCTTGACCGAAGACGGTCAAGTCTTGAAGGAGGGAGTAGTTAACAAGAGTTAACTGAATTGTCCATTGGGTTGGACGAATTCTGAGTTAACAAGAGTTAACTGAATTGTCCATTGGGTTGGACGAATTCTGCGATATTGCAAGATAAGCAGTTTCGTTACCCGTAGGATCGCCGTCGTCGCGGTCGCCGGATACCGGCCGCCACTGGACACCACACAAGAGGCGCAAGTTCAGCACTTTTGCTGGACAGCGACGAGCGCCGTGGCTGGCAGCTAAGGGTCCGCAGCTCGGAAGTTTAGGTTCTTAAGTTAGTTATTAATTATCAGCCGAGTGGCATTCACGTCTTTCGTCTCGCCTTGCGGGTATTAATATCTCACTGTATTCATTTGCAAGTTTAATGAAATAAATAATACTTTGTATCGAATACCCGCCTTGTATTTGAATATTACTTGCATTAACACTCTCAGCTTAAGATAAGCATTTCTAAAAATAGATAAAAATAATGCATGAGCGTAGTCAAGTGCAGGCGAAGGGATCTTTGTAATCCCCCCAGAATACGACCCTGAGTAGCTTTCCTTATCTTTTATTTGTTATTGATACCTAACAGTTATTTCTGATCGGAAACCGTTATTTGCTATGTCGTAGTTCCAATCAATATAAATATATATATACAGTAGCGGACAAAGAAATCCGGACACCTAGGTATGGCCTCTATATGCAAGCTTTGAACGGGCGTAAAATATGTAAAAAGGGTTCAAGGCATATTTTAAAGGTTAACATAACGAAGAAGAAACCCAAAACTTTTAGAGAGCTTGATTCAATTGTGGAAAATGTTTGGTACAACGATTTAACCGTTGAAACAATCCAGCATCTAGTGGATTCTATTCCGACACGGATAAAGGCGGTCATAAAAAACAAAGGAGGTCCAAAAAAATATTGAAATATAATTTTTTAAGTAGAATAATATTCCATTCAAAAAAATATAATTTTCAAATAATTTTTAACTTGCTTTAAAAGTAAAAAAAAAAAATTGTTTTTGTTCCTCAGTTTTTGAAATATTATCAATAATTTTAATTTACTATTTTTCCTAAAAATCAAACATCACTGAAATCTAAATAAAAGTTGTTTTGGTTAGCAAATACATTCATTTAATAAGTTTAATACAAAATGTCTTGAAACAATAAACACAATTTGAAAAAATTTACGAAACGAACATTTTTTGGCCTGTCCGGATTTCTTTGTCCGCTACTGTATATTGGCGAAAATTTTAACCCAGAATCCCTAAATTAATGTTGAGTTTTATTTTTAGCGAAAAAAATAAAAATCATTAATCATTTTTATTTTTGAGTTTTATTTTTTTGATAAAAAATAATCATTACTTTTGAGTTTACTTTTTTGTTGATCAAAAATAATGATTATGTCTAAGTTTTATAAAATTAATCAAAATTAATGATTATCATTGAAGAAAAACGTAAAAAATTGAAATTTAATCATTACCATGTAATTTTTATAATATAACTTATAATGATTACGGTCCCTGATCACGAGTAGTGGTGATCTCTTATCATATTGCCGCTGATCACACTGTTTTTGTTTTTGCATAACTTCGCAGGCCTTTTTGCGGATCACTTCCAGCAAATCTTCTTTTGTAAAAGCTGCTGCCCTGTCTTTCAGCAGTTTCAACGACCTTGTGAAGGCGCTAACCTAGCGCCCCCACAAATTAGATTATAACTAGCCATAAGTTATCATTAGTTCTATTAATGTAACCCCCCTTTGAATTACGCACGGAGCGTAGCAAATCCCCTCATTTGCACGAAGCAACGAATATATTTTTGATTTTTGCCAACGGCAGCTAAAAATTAAACGATAGTCATGAATTTTCACCAGTGCCAGAACAAGTCATAGCATACTGTGCCGCGCGCTAACGAACAGCAACACAAAAGGGACGGGGCAAAGAGGTCCCTTAAGAGAGGCTCGCGACGATCGCTGTTGGGAGAGCGAACCAAAGCTAGGGATTCGAAGTAACGGAACACGGCCGAAAGCTCGGCGAAACGAAAGTTCGAAATAGGCAAGCCGGCCCACGCGAGTAGGGAGACGGGACAGTTAGCAGAGAACTAGAAACCTGGGCGGTCGCAGAG
This sequence comes from Drosophila helvetica, assembly GCA_963969585.1. Taxonomy (NCBI): domain Eukaryota; kingdom Metazoa; phylum Arthropoda; class Insecta; order Diptera; family Drosophilidae; genus Drosophila; species Drosophila helvetica. The sequence goes on along the minus strand of OZ018403.1, from coordinate 23,624,229 downwards.
ATAAAGAGCAGAGATAAAAGCAAAACGGGATTTTTTAAGACTGCGCATAGTGATCAGAGTGAGGACGCGAGGAAGTGAAAAAAGCTAACGGCCCGAATTGAACACGCGGGACACAGCGACAGAGTTCTGGTAAGCAATCGATAGAGAGATGTGGTGCAGCCTGAGAGTCAAGGTTCACCAAGTCTTTGCTAATACGAATAAAGAAGAATTTAATAAGAATTTCGCCGACGTCTATTCTTTCTTTGGGTGGCTCACCTACCTATTTATTTCGGCGTGCCGAAACTATTCCCGATCATAGCGTAACCCCCGCCCGTTACACCTACACTGGAACTCAAAAATTTAGTCAGAGCAGGCCATCAACGAAGCGTGCTAGTATAGTCGTGCTCTGTGGTTTTTACCGAGACACGGTTATACGCGCACAGACCCATAGTCAGGGTGTGCTCTGTGGTTTTTACCGAGACACACAGCTAGGAGTCCCGATCCCCACCAATCTAGTCAGAGCAGGCAATCAGTAAAACCTTGAGATTCCGGGAGGCGTGTTAGTGCAGTCGTGCTCTGTGGTTTTTACCGGGACGCGATTGTACGCGCACAGACCCATAGTCAGGGTGTGCTCTATGGTTTTTACCGAGACACACAGCTAGGAGTCCCGATTCCCACCAATCTAGTTAGAGCAGGCGATCAGTGAAACCTTGAGATCCCGGGAGGCGTGTTAGTGCAGCCGTGCTCTGTGGTTTTTACCGGGACGCGATTGTACGCGCACAGACCCATAGTCAGGGTGTTCTCTATGGTTTTTACCGAGACACACAGCAAAGAGTCCCGATTCCCACCAATCTAGTCAGAGCAGGCAATCAGTGAGATCTTGAGTTCTTGGGAGGCGTGCTCGTACAGTCACGCTCTGTGGTTTTTACCAAGAAACGATTATACACGCACAGACCCATAGTCAGGGTGTGCTCTATGGTTTTTACCGAGACACACAGCAAAGAGTCCCGATTCCATCCAATCTAGTCATTTACTCTAGGGTCTTTACGGAGATACATAATCAGGGGTCTCAACTTAGCTATCCATTCAAGGTAGACGACACCCCAGATCCGGGGCGCTATACAAGCGTGGCCGTATCATACAGCTCCTACTGGCCCACGTGCAAACCACGTCTTATATATTTATCCCCTCTCTTGCCCCTTTAAACGTCACGAGACGCGCCTTCATCCCTCGCAGGTTCCTCTGTTTACAAATTTCTTGTAAAGGACCCTGAACAACCCTAAGTCATCACCCCAGCCTTAGGAACTACTTTACAAGTGGCGCCCGAGCAGGGACCTAGAGGGATATGTGCTACCCAGGGAAGGCAGTGTTCCACCCAGCAGATTAAAGCCCTGCGAGGCGTCCTATCGACTATAGCGCAGGGAGGATATAAATATATAGACAAATAAAAGTTTGACACGAGCCACTAGGAAACAAAGATGTCAGACGTAGACCCAGAGGAGCAGACGCCACGCAAGGAACCGAATCCAGGCGTGGGCGTAAAGTGGGTATACTCTTTAAGGAGACGAGAGCTCACAGCTTTCGCCGAAGTTTCGCTCAGTTGATACAGACAGGCGAGCTGACCATGTCGACTTGGAAGCGATTGACCGAATTAGAGGGCGAATTCACTGACGAGTCACCCGATAGACTAGCCGATAACGAGCCGGAGGTCGAGAAGGTCCTACTTCAAGTCCCCACCCCAGATTATGCCTCTAAGGGGGAAACTGCCCGAGTGAGGGAGTCTAGGCCGTCATCCCGCACCCGGCGACTCCCCTCTCCAGGCCCACACCGTGCAGAATTTGATCGCAAGTCCCGATCACCACGTCCCGAGACCCCCGTACGAGCACTTTCGCCGGTCGACCCGCAGTTGGGCCCACCCGTCGTGGCCCCAATGGGCCGTATCAGGTCATATATCTCCACGGCAGAACAAGTGAGGAAGTGGGGCGTCCGATTTGACGGCCTCACGGACCCGCTGAGTTTTGTGGAGGAAATAGAGGAGCGAGCGCTTTCATATGCAGTGCCGCTTGACCACCTTACATGAGCAATGATTGAGACGCTGACAGACAAGGCAGGACGGTGGTTCCGTTCGAGTGGGTTACAAGGCGCATCGTGGCAGGAGTTCCGTCATGAATTCCTGGAATTTTTCCTCCCCCCGCGTTATTTCAAGCGGCTGGAGGACGACATACGTTCTCGTAGCCAGAGGGAAGGGGAGGGCTTCAAGGATTTTGTGATCGAGCTCCGCACGATGATGCGCCACGCGAACTATACTAGCTTCCAGGAAGTAGAAAGAATCTACGAAAATGCATTGCCGGAGTATCATGCGTATATCAAACGTACCGATTTCAGGACCCTCGGACAACTAGTGCAACTCGCGGTCGAGTTCGAGAACATACAACAGAGGTACAAACTCAGGATACTGACGACGAACCAGTCCCTTACATCCACGGAGAGTGAGTCTGCCTTCAGACGAGACCCAGAACCCCCTACAACGCCGAGGACGGCTTCTACGCGGAACCCATTCCGAAACCCGCCGCAGGCTTACCTTGCAGAGGACCGTAGTGATAGCCCGGCGGTACAAGTTGTGCGCCAAGGAGACAGTCCCCCGACGACGATTCGTGAGACCAACAACTCGACGAAACCTTGTTTCAACTGCGGGGAATCAGGACATTTCGCTCGGGAGTGCAGAAACAAGCGTCGCTTAGTATGTTGGGACTGCGGAAAAGAAGGCATCCGGACAATAGATTGTTGCCTACGCTCAAATGCGGGAAACGAACAGCGTCTTCGTCCGGCACTGGGGCAGACGGGGACGCCAGATCAAGGCTCCCAGAATTGAGACCGCTAAGAATGGAGAAAGCCAGGATCGTAGCCGCAGTGATGGTCTGCGGCTATGAGGTGGCCGCGACCGTGGACAGTGGTGCCACCAAGAGTTTTGTGAGCGCAGACTGTGTCGAGCAGTGGAACGTAGGGAAGCGGCTGCAAGAAGTTTGCCTCAGGATCAGGTTGGCAGACGGCACTACCGTGGACATCCGTATAGGAGACCGGCGAGTGGAGATGTACTTGCTGGTGATGCCGGCCATGCTTGATAGTGTGACATTAGGCATCGACTTTTTGTGCGCCATTGGGACGACGCTGCAATGTGGCAGAGCCCGGCTCTGTCTCAGTCGCGAAGTCGGACCGATGATCGATCAACCGCAAGAACGACAGTCCACGCCAACGCGACCTAATATACCCAAAGTGCCACAGAACACGGCAAGACATCCATATAAACCACAGGCAAGCGTACAAGGATCACAGAACGACACGGAACAACGACCAGACACACAGGAACCACAGGCCAACGCACTGGAATCACAGGGCAACACGGAGAGACGGCGGGAACAGGCAGAGAAACCACAAGTGAAAACAGGGAGCACGCAGGACGACGCAGAGGATCCACAGGGCAACACGAAGAGACGGAAGGAACAGGCAGAGAAACCAAAAGGGAAAACAGGGAGTACGCAGGACGACGCAGGGGATCTACAGGGCAACACGGAGAGACGGCGGGAACAGGCAGAGAAACCACAAGTGAAAACAGGGAGCACGCAGGACGACGCAGAGGATCCACAGGGCAACACGAAGAGACGGAAGGAACAGGCAGAGAAACTAGGCAGGGAAAACAGGGAGTACGCAGGACGACGCAGGGGATCTACAGGGCAACACGGAGAAACGGCAGGAACAGGAAAAGGAATCACCAGGGTACGCAGAAGGGGCACAGGAGAACGCAGAGGAGCCACAGAGTAACGCAGCAGGACTTCAGGGACACACAGGGGAGTCACAAAGACGCACAGAGGAGACACGAGATAACGTAGAGGACCGACGGAATCGGACAAGGGCACCACCGGATCACGGAGAGGAATCGTCACGTAATATAACCCCGCCGCCAAAAGGCCACATAAGTTTTCCGACACAAGTACCCGGGACGGGACCCGCCAAAAGGAAGCACGTAAGGTTCGCGTCTCCACTGGGCGGCGATCCTAGGGCAAGGTGTGATGACACAACAGAGGGTAAACAGGAGCAGATAATTTCGCCGCGCGTCGACCACGACGACTCAGACGCAGATCAAGGCACCCATTCCGACACAGAAGCGGAAGCCACCTGGCCAAATGAGATCCAAGTGGAGATCGACGAGTTCTTGAGGGAAGAGCTACAAAAATTCGAAGGTTTGGCCGGAGTATCCCAGATCGCGCAACACGTCATCACTGTGAAAGCTGATCGCCCGATTAAGAGTAGATACTACCCTAAGAACCCGGAGATGCAGCGCATCATCAACATGCAGGTCACCGAGCTGATAGAGCAAGGAATCATCGAGCCATCGAAAAGCCCGTACAGCGCCCCGATTGTCCTGGTCAAAAAGAAGACTAACGACTGGCGGATGTGCGTGGACTTCAGGTTGCTCAACGCCCGCTCAATCCCTGACGCTTATCCCACTCCACGCATAAATCATATCTTAGAGAAACTTAGAAACGCACGATTCATATCCACCCTAGATCTCAAGAGTGGATACTGGCAAATCCCCATGGAACCCCGGAGCCTACAGTATACGGCCTTCACGGTACCTGGGCGAGGGCTATACCAATGGCGTGTCATGCCATTCGGATTGCATTCCGCCTCCGCTACATTCCAGCGCGCGTTGGACAGTGTAATCGGGCCAGACATAGAACCATCCGCATTCGCCTACCTCGACGACATTATAGTCGTTGGTCAGGAATTCCAAGAGCACATACGAAACTTGAGAGAGGTATTCAGACGTCTACGAGCGGCCAACCTACGCATAAACAGGGCTAAGTGCGCGTTCTTCCAGAAACGGCTCAAGTACCTCGGGCATGTCATCAGCGAGGAAGGCATACACACGGACTCGGACAAGATCGCGGCGGTCAGGGATCTTCAACCCCCCACAACACTAAAAGAATTGAGACGCTACCTAGGGATGGCCTCCTGGCATCGTAGATTCGTGCCCAACTACACAGAGGTGGTACAGCCGATGACAGCATTGTTAAGGAAAGACAAGAAGTGGCATTGGGGTGAAGCACATCAAAACGCCTTCGAGGAATTGAAAACACGGCTGACGCGGGCACCCGTCCTGGCTTGCCCCGACTTTAGCGCCAAGTTCGTAGTCCAGACCGACGCGAGTGACGTAGGACTAGGAGCAGTGCTTACGCAGAAAATCGAAGGAGCGGAAAGAGTTATCGCTTACCTCAGTCGCCGATTAGTAAAAGCGGAGGAGAACTATACGACGACAGAAAAGGAGTGTCTCGCGATCATATAGGCAGTGCGAAATTGGCGCTGTTACCTCGAGGGGTATAAATTCGAAATCATTACCGACCATTTAGCATTGAAATGGCTAAATTCGATCGAGAGTCCCTCAGGCCGGATCGCGCGATGGGCTCTCGAATTTCAGCAATACCAATTTTAGATCTGTTACAGGAAAGTGAACCAAAACGTCATAGCTGATGCCCTGTCACGCCCACCCACTGCCGGTTCTACAAAGGACGGAGAAAGAGACGGAGCCCTGCAAATGGTGGACAGCGAAAATACGAGCTGTGGAAGCATCACCTGAGGAATACCCTGACTACGCCGTAGAGAACGGCCAATTGTACCGCCGCATCGGACATCGACCTGACGACGACGATTTCATCCCCTGCAAACTTTGCGTCCCCGTTGGGCACCGAAAGCGGGTACTCGGAGAATGCCACGACGCACCCACAGCCAGGCAGTTGGGCATTCGAAAGTCCACAATTCGTATCGCGCAAAGGTATTACTGGCCCGGCATGTTCCGCGATGTCGGCAAGTATGTGAGGAATTGCAAGGCGTGCCAGAAATACAAAGCCAGTCAGATGAAACCCGCCGGACACATGTTGACCCGCCGGGTGGACGAACCCTGCTCAACATGGTGTGCCGACTTCGTCGGCCCATTACCCAGATCTAAGAGGGGCAACACCATGTTGCTAGTGTTCTTGGACGCGTTCTCGAAATGGATCGAACTCGTGCCGTTAAGAAAAGCGACGACGGCGAATCTGACGAGATCATTCCGGGAAAGGGTACTGGGACAGTTCGGAGTACCTAAAACCTTCATTTGCGACAACGGCGCCCAGTTTACGAGCAGGATCTTCAGAGGATTCATCCAACAGATGGGCTGCGAACTCCAGTTCACCGCCCCATACACGCCCCACGAAAATCCGACGGAGAGGGCGAACCGTACTGTGAAAACGATGGTCTCACAATTCCTGGACGGCCACCAGGACAGATGGGACGAACTACTTCCGGAAATATCCCTAGCAATCAACTCCAGCGTGTCTGTCAGTACGGGGTTTAGTCCCTCATTCCTCGTTCAAGGGCGAGAACCACGCCTACCTCATTCACTGTACGAGGAAACGACCCCCGGGACAGCGAGTGAACCCCAGACGCCCACCCAAAAGGCAGAACGACTGAAGGAAATTTTCGCGGTAGCATCGGCCAACGCCCTACGCGCTAGTGCCGATCAAAGTAGACACTATAACTTGCGGCGGAGAGAATGGCGACCCACCATAGGGATGCAGGTGCTGGTGAAACAACACAAGTTGTCAAAAGCATCTGACAGCTTCGCGGCCAAGTTGGCCCCGAAGTTCGACGGACCCTTCCGAGTGACGCGTTTTATCTCCCCCAACATCGTCCAGCTGCAGAAGAGGGGCGAACGGAAACAGAGAGCCGCCAACATAGCGAAACTAAAAGAATTCCATGAGGCCGAAGCGAACGAGCCAGTCAGCAGCGACACGACTATCCACGGCACCGCACTGTCCAGAGGACCGGACGAGATGACCGAAGATAACATCACGATGCCGGCGGAGTCCACCAGAGATGACTCTACGCCGGCGACTACACCAGATAACGCGACCAGAGACGACACCTCGACACCGGCCAGACGACCCGGAGAAGGCTCCCACGCAGGCGAGTCGAGGAAGAGTCCGTAAATATAACATAGCATAAGACATAGCTTTAGTCAAACATGTATCCCCCTTGTATTTCATGAACTAATATCTAACACAGGCTGCACCAGTAGGTAGGGTTACAGGTCAGAGTAATCAGGGTAATCTTAACATGTCTAACTTTAAGCAGGCAGATCAACGATGGAAGACGACGACGACGTCGTGTATATGGGCACGGTCGAACCCGACGACGTAGCCGAGGGAAGATCGCCTCAGGGAAGCCCCCCGACGAAACACCGCCCCGCGACCCGGCCACGGGCCACCTGAGGCACCTGCAAAGAACCAGGCACAGCGACGAGGCCCAAGGAGCGGTCATGGCGTGTATCCACCCTACGACCCACTGCCCGTGGTGCCCCGGTCTCCCAACCCGGATCCCGGCACCAGCGAGAGGGACGACTTGTGGACAGCCCGGTTCGTGGAGGGGCGCGGGGAGATGCACTACACCACCATCCTGGGCGGCTACCGCATAGTCCAGCTGCGCCGGACCATATTGGAGGTGCAAGCGCCTCCGGGGGATGACCCGTCCAGATTGTGGCGCAGAGGAGGGCGAGCGCATTATGCAGAACCCCAGCTGACACAGCGGGCAGCCTGGCCAGAACCCACGCCGACCCGAAACAAGGAACAACAACCCAAACGGAGTCGTCAACCAGCACTTTCATCGGTCGACGCTCCCTCACCCCCGATCGCGATCACTCCACCCCTACCGGTCGAGACACGCTCTCGAACCCCGGCGAGCAGCAGTCAACAACCCGAGGCCGACATCACCAAAGGGAACACCCGACCGAAGAAGCCGATGGTTCTGCTCCGGCGACTAGAAGTAGCCCCCGGTCCAGGGCCATCCTCGGAAACCCCGATCAGCATACATCGCCGAGCCAGTAGCCCACAGCGATCAACACGGCGGTCGCAGCGAGGCTCTCGACACCCAAGGGACCAACAACGGCCGGCCTCGTCGACACGGAGCCGGACGGCAACAAACCTAGCAACATCCCACCGCAGCCGCCGACGGTCACGACAATCGTCACAGCCACGTAACCGGGAGGCGTCCAGACGAAGCGACAGGAGCCGACTGCGGACGCCATCACCCAAAAATTTCACTCGGTGGGAGCAAAATTCGTCCGATGAGGAAGGGGAGAGGCCTCTTTTCCGCAGAATATACCCGACGCACGGGGCTCAGAGTGGACGGTGGGAGGTGGACACCGAGTCTTCCATCCCGCAGATGCGACTGCGGTGGAGAAGTCCGAACCCAAACCACGGTCTAAAGGAGACAGAGGTGTCAGGGACGACGACATCGACCGAAACGGCAGAGAGTCTCAAACGCCCGGTCCGAAGCGACCCCACCCGGGTGCCCACTCGACATCGACGACCTAATGGAATACCTGTCATCCCTAGGATCCGAACACCGACCAGACGACCCTATGGAAGAACCCTCCGAGGAGATGTAACGGCACCTCCACACTGTCGAGTGCACACGCCCGACCGGAAGATGCCCGGACGGTTGGTAGCCGAGGTGCAGAGCAACCGAGGAGCTTCCGCGAAACGCGCCCGATTTGGAAGGACATACCATGACCAACGGTACGCGATAACGATCGACACGCCAGAGGGGAAAACGGAGAAAGTTACCATCCGCTTACGCCCCCCGAAGTGAGGGGAGTGTGTGATGGCACTAACCTAGCGCCCCCACAAATTAGATTATAACTAGCCATAAGTTATCATTAGTTCTATTAATGTTACCCCACTTTGAATTACGCACGGAGCGTAGCAAATCCCCTCATTTGCACGAAGCAACGAATCTATTTTTGATTTTTGCCAACGGCAGCTAAAACTCAAACGATAGTCATGAATTTTCACCAGTGCCAGAACAAGTCATAGCCCACTGTGCCGCGCGCTAACGAACAGCAACACAAAAGGGACGGGGCGAAAAGGTCCCGTAAGAAAGGCTCGCGACGATCGCTGTTGGGAGAGCGTACCAAAGCTAGGGATTCGAAGTAACGGAACACGGCCGAAAGCTCGGCGAAACGAAAGTTCGAAATAGGCAAGCCGGCCCACGCGAGTAGGGAGACGGGACAGTTAGCAGAGACAAGAAACCCGGGCGGTCGCAGAGATAAAGAGCAGAGATAAAAGCAAAACGGGATTTTTTAAGACTGCGCATAGTGATCAGAGTGAGGACGCGAGGAAGTGAAAAAAGCTAACGGCCCGAATTGAACACGCGGGACACAGCGACAGAGTTCTGGTAAGCAATCGTTAGAGAGATGTGGTGCAGCCTGAGAGCCAAGGTTCACCCAGTCTTTGCTAATACGAATAAAGAAGAATATAATAAGAATTTCGCCGACGTTTATTCTTTCTTTGGGTGGCTCACCTACCTATTTATTTCGGCGTGCCGAAACTATTCCCGACCATAGCGTAACCCCCGCCCGTTACTCCTACACTGGGACTCAAAAATATAGTCAGAGCAGGCAACCAACGAAATCTGGAGATTCCGGGAGGCGTGCTAGTATAGTCGTGCTCTGTGGTTTTTACCGAGACACACAGCTAGGAGTCCCGATCCCCACCAATCTAGTCAGAGCAGGCAATCAGTAAAACCTTGAGATTCCGGGAGGCGTGTTAGTGCAGCCGTGCTCTGTGGTTTTTACCGGGACCCGATTGTACGCGCACAGACCCATAGTCAGGGTGTGCTCTATGGTTTTTACCGAGACACACAGCAAAGAGTCCCGATTCCCACCAATTTAGTCAGAGCAGGCAATCAGTGAGATCTTGAGTTCTTGGGAGGCGTGCTCGTACAGTCGCGCTCTGTGGTTTTTACCAAGACACGATTATACACGCAGAGACCCACCGCCAGGGTGTACTCTATGGTCTTTAAAGAGATACACAATTAGGGGTCTCAACTTAGCTATCCATTCAAGGTAGACGACACCCCAGGTCCGGGGCGCTATACAAGCGTGGCCGTATCATACAGCTCCTACTGGCCCACGTGCAAACCACGTCTTATATATTTATCCCCTCTCTTGCCCCTTTAAACGTCACGAGACGCGCCTTCATCCCTCGCAGGTCCCTCTGTTTACAAATTTATTTTAAAGGACCCTGAACAACCCTGAGTCATCACCCCAGCCTTAGGAACTACTTTACAACCTCAGAAGTGAATACGTTTTCCCGGAGGTTATCTGCTGCCCAAACACCATATAATATGGAGTAGCCCCTATACCCGAATGGACTGCCGATCTTAAGGCGCAACAAATGCTGCATAGATGTTCATCCCAATCCTTCTGATTCGGCCGAACATATGCTCTAATGGCAGCTATTACCGAGCGATTTACGCGCTCCGGCGCATTTGCTTGTGGCGCATGCACCGCCGTAAGCGTGTGCCTTACTCTGTGCGTTCTCAGTAGATTTTGGAACGTCTCTGCTCTGAACTTAGAGCCATTGTCTGAAACAATAGTTTTTGGTTCGCCAAAAGCGTGGAAGAGTTCTTCCCTTAGGTAATTTATCACTGCTTCCGCAGTCAACTTCTTGACTGGTTTCAGGAAGACAAACTTCGAGTAGTAATCTAGCATAATCAATATTCCGATATGGCCGCTTCGTGATCTCGGATACGGACCCAGGAAATGGATATAGAGCTTTTGGAAAAATCTCTGCGATTCCGCAGGTATCCCAATAGGGGGTCTCAAAGTGGTATTAGGTGGTTTTGTCTCTTTGAACTGACTACACGCAGAGATGTATGCTTTCACATCATTCACCAATCCCGGCCAATAATAATAGCGCCTGATTTGTTCCAAGGTCTTATGCAGCCCTCCATGCGAGGCCAGGGGATGGTCATGTGCTCTTTCTAGCACCTCCTTTACCATCTCTTTCGGTACCCAGAGCTTCCACGCAAAAGAATTATGCACCAGATCCCCTGTCGAGTATTCTGCTCGACGATAGACTAAACCATCCACAGCTTTGACATCTGGCAGCTTCGAACTATTGGCTTCTATTCGTGCTATTAGATCTAAATAGTCTGCTGACTTAAAGTGTGAGGAATCTGTATCCACCAATTACCCATTGTTTCTTACAATTGCTGCTATGTCATCCTCATGGACTCTCGATAAAACGTCAGGAACTACATTCAGTTTTCCTTTTCTATGCTCGATGTGAAATCGGAACCCTTGCAGTTTAAGTGCCCATCTCGCCAGCCTTGAGTGCATATCGCTTTGTGACATCAGCCACTTTAACGAAGCGTGGTCCGTGATTACGGTGGCCCTCGACATATGCCCTGAATCTTTTTATGCTGACAAGTGCCGCCAAGCATTCCTACTTCGTGACGGTATAATTTCTCTGTGCTCTATTTAATTTCTTGGACACAAAAGCAATAGGCAATTCTTCTCCCTCGTCCGCCTTCTGCACCAATACTCCTCCAACTCCTGATTTGCTTGCATCACAATGGATGTAACATGGCTTAATGAAATCTGGGCTTTGCAAAAGGGGAGCACTGCAGACCACTTCCTTCAGCCGCTCAAATGCTTTTTCACCCTCTTTGGTCATGAAAAATGTATGCTTTGGTTTCATCAGATCAATTAATGGAGCTGAAATCGAAGCAAAGTTCAGAATGAACTTCCGATACCATCCAGCCATGCCTAAAAAGCTTCTCAATGCTCTCAAAGTTCTTGGCAAGGGAACATTTGTGATGGCTGAAATTTTGTCGGGATCGGTCTTTATGCCTCCCTCACCTATTAAGTGCCCGAGATATTCGACTGATTGCATACAAAACCGACTTTTCCCGATATTTATAGTCAGTCCAGCCTTTCGGATATGTGAAGAAACCATTTCCAGCGCTTTCATGTGTGAATAAAAGCTATCAGAAATGATGAGCAATCATCCCAGTATACGAACTGTTAAAAATGTAATCGATATATCCCATTTAATAAGCAACAATAATCTGGCCACACTGCTTTGTATGTACGTATAATGTATGGTTCTCATTTCCGGACACACTCAAATAAATGTTCAACCGAACCACTACGCGTCTCTCAAATAAACCCAATATATTTCCAACATTGGTTATGGGCCCAGAGTTCGTTGTTTTCGGTTTTATAACTGACTAGAAAGCTTCTAAGTTTGAGTGTCGGTTGTGCTAAATTGTCAATAGTTAGTATCGTTTGCGAATTAACACGGAACAATAAGCCAACATGAATTTGTCAAATCAAATCGAAAAACTTGATGAAAACAATTACGGTGTGTGGAACATGGCCATGAAAAGTGTCCTAGTAATGGCAGACTTATGGGATGTAGTGTGTGGAAAAAAGATTGGAGAAGATGACGCATCTGTTCAGAAATGGAAAAAATTTGATCAGAAAGCAATGGCGTACATAACCTTAAATATTAAGGCATCGCAGTTTGTGCACATAAAGACGTGCGTAACATCTGAAGCTATGTGGAAAAAATTAATGGAGCTTCACATGCCAAAAGGCCCCTTTCAGAAAGTGCAACTTTATCAAAAACTAATTCGACTAAATATGCAGCAGGGCGATGATGTGTCCGCCTATGTGAATTCTTTTGTAGAGACAATTGAAAAATTGTCAGAATTGGATATAAAACTCAACGACGAGCTAAAAGTAATTATGTTACTAAGCAGTTTGCCCGATTCATGGGAAAATTTTGTAGTCGCGATCGAAACGCGTGACGAGCTGCCAAAATTTGAAGCTGTTAAAGTAAAAATGATAGAAAAAGGCACTAGACAACAGGAAAAAGCAGAACGCGAAAATCATTCGACCACACAAGCAGTATACACACATACACAGCGCAGATCGCGAGAAGACGAGAATGTCGAGAAGAACGGAACAAAGAACGACGGGAACATAGGCGCAAAGCAGTATTTCAATGGAAAATGTTTCAAATGCGAAAAAACTGGTCATCGAGCAAGCGAGTGCAGATCCAAGAAAAAGGGTAGCAAATCAAGTGGAAAGAGAACAGGCAAGCAGTTTAATGCACTGTTTTGTCGGAGAGCAGCAAAAAAGAGTTTGGTGCGTAGATAGTGGCGCAACATCTCACATGTGTTGCGATCGCAACATTTTCTTTAACTATGCTGAGAAGGAAACATCGATAATGTTGGCTACAAATAAATTCGTCTCATCACCCGGATCTGGCAATGTTAAAATTCAAAGTGAAAATATGATAATAAACTTGCAAAATGTGTTATATGTCCCTGAATTACATATGAATTTTTTTTCAGTGAGCACAGCAGCTAAATTCGAGAATTCCACTACATTTATTGGAAAAGTGGCACTGATTAAAAATAAAGAAGGAGAAACCATTATAAAAGCCAAGCAAGAAAACAACTTGTATGTGTACAAACAGTGCTCAGAAAAAAGTGCAGTTTGTTTGTTGAACACAGTTTCGCCGGAAATTAAGTGGCATAATAGATTTGGCCATCTTAATTTCCAAGATTTAAAACAGCTGAGCGAAAAGCAGCTTGTTCATGGCATGAGTGTTGAAAAATTTAAAATGGAAATTAATTGTGATACATGTAACAGGGCAAAAATATGTACATTGCCTTTCCAACAGAAGTTAAATCGTACAACGAAGCAAGTGCTTGAGCTAGTGCACACAAATGTATGCGGCCCAATGAATGTAAAACCGATTGGTGGCAATCGCTATTTTGTGACATTTATTGATGACTACTCGCGCAAGATATTTGTTTACATTATGCACGCAAAAAGCCAAGTTTTTGAAAAATTCAAAATATTCAAAAGTTTTTGTGGAATGCCAAACGGGCAACAAAATAAAGGCTGTGCGCAGCGATAATGGAACAGAGTATGTAAACAATGATTTTTCAGATTTTTTGAACGATTTTTGAACACCCCTCAGCAAAACGGTGTAGCCGAGAGAGCCAATCGAACAATTGTAGAGATGGCAAAGAGTATGCTTATCCATGCAAATCTGGATGAGTTCTTGTGGGCAGAGGCTGTTACTACGGCAGTTTACATCCGCAATAGATGGCCCACAAAGGCCTTAAACGGCGGTATACCATTCGAAGCCTGGAAAGGACGCAAGCCGTCAGTAAAACACCTGCGAGTATTCGGATCTCGCGCATTTGCTTTGGATAAGACCAGAAGAAGCAAATTCCAGCCAAAGGGCAAAGAATATATTTTTGTTGGCTACTCCTTAGCTGCAAAAGCTTACCGGCTGTTCGATCGAGAGAAGCGGACAATAATTGAAAGGCGTGATGTCAAATTTGTAGATGGTGAATTTGACACAAAAAGCATTGCGAATTGTGATATTTCAGATAGAAATGACAATTTCATGACAAACATACTTCGCCTTGAGTCGATTGAAGTTCCAGATCAAAACTCAGATGTACCTTTAATAGCCGATCGTTCAGACTCAAGCAGTGACTCCGGCGAAGAAGAGGAGGAGTTTTTGAGCGCAAGTGAACCAGACGAAAATTACGTGAGCGGCCAAGCACCGCCACAAGAGAATGCAGTACAGCGTGGGCGTGGCAGACCCAAAATCATCCGCAGCGGTCAACCTGGACGACCGAGAAAACAGTACCAGGCAGTGCTCAATAGTCTTCTAAATCAGGTGGATGACACTGAGACACCGCAGTCAGTTGCTGAAGCTTTGCAAAGCCATTACTCTAAAGATTGGATAGAATCAATGCAAACGGAATACGACGCTCTACAGGAAAATAACACGTGGTTATTGTGTGAACTGCCTCCAGGACAAAAAGCCATTGGCTCAAAATGGGTTTTTCGAATCAAGAGAAATAAGGATGGTCTCATTGAGAAGTTCAAATCTCGATTGGTTGCTCAAGGCTGTGGGCAACAATTTGGAGTAAATTATTGGGAAACATTTTCACCTGTAATTCGGTATGAGACCATTCGCATGTTGTTCGCGATAGCTGCAGAAAAACAGCTATATATGCACCAACTGGATATATCAAATGCTTACCTAAACAGTAAACTTAAGAAGACTGTGTAAATGAAGCAGCCTCAGAATTTTGTCGACAAGCATCATCCAGAAAAAGTTCTAAAGCTGCGTAAAGCACTTTACGGACTCAATCAATCCGGACGTGTCTGGAATAAAACGCTGGACGAAGTATTGTCTTCCATGGGCTTCAAGAGATGCAAGAACGAGGCATGCTTGTACGTCAAGAAAGATAAACAAACATACAGCTATATTGCAGTATACGTCGACGATTTAATTATTGCGTGTCCAAACAAAAAAGATATAGCCGTAATTAAGAAGAAGATCGCATCAAACTTCAAGTTGCACGATGGCGGCCCCATAAACTATTTCCAAGGAATGGAAATCGAGCGAGACGGTGAACAGGGTTCGATTTCGCTTTGCCAGAAATCGCATATTCAAGGACTATTGGAGACGTATGGCATGAGCAAGTGCCGTCCAGTCAGCACACCGCTCGACCCAGGTTATCAAGTTGACTGCATTAACGATAATTGTGTCAAGGTGAATATAACACAATATCAATCATTAATTGGTTCCCTTATGTATTTAGCCGTCTTGAGCCGACCGGACATTTTGCACGCAGTAAGCAAACTGTCGCAACGAAATACCGATCCCCATGCAGAACACGAGACTGCTGCAAAACACATTCTAAGGTATCTGGCTGGTACGAAGAATTTGGGCATCACATATCGCAAGTGTGGCGAACCAGTAAGAGGCTTCGCAGTAAGAGGCTCGATAGAAGATCTTATAGGGGCTACGCATTCTTTCTAGCAGGCAGTGCGTTTTCTTGGACTTCAACTAAGCAAACTGTTGTCGCATTGAGCAGCACTGAAGCTGAATACATAGCTCTATCTATGGCTGCTAAGGAGGCCGCTTATTTACGAAGACTTCTGAACGAGATTGGTTGGTCAACTGTTGCAGAGCCGCTAACCATCTATGGCGACAACATAAGCTCGCAGCATACTGCCAAAACCCCGGTACACCACAAACGCACCAAGCACATTGATATTAAGTATCATTTTGTTCGCGAAAAATTAGAATGTAATGAAATAATACTGGAATACGTATCCACAAATGGCAATGTTGCAGATCTACTGACAAAATGTTTAAGCAAGCAAAAGCACGACGATTTTGTTAAAATACTTGGAATGACAAAGATAAACATGCGTTAGTTTAAAATGATTATATGTAGCTTAAGAAGAAGTGTTAAAAATGTAATCGATATATCCCATTTAATAAGCAACAATAATCTGGCCACACTGCTTTGTATGTACGTATAATGTATGGTTCTCATTTCCGGATACACTCAAATAAATGTTCAACCGAACCACTACGCGTCTCTCAAATAAACCCAATATATTTCCAACACGAACACTTCGTTACGAAGTGAAAACGGAATAACTTTATCCATTAGTCTGGACATTGTCTGCGAACGGCATAACCTTATATTGGTACAAAGGTCTTCCTGGTATCATGAACGCCGTTTTGGGTGTTGAGCCTACATCAAGCGGAATCTTCCAGAATGCATCTTTCAAGTCAATGCTTGATATAAAATTAGCTCTTGGCAATCTGCTTAGAATACCATCAATCTGGGGAAGAGGATTGGCACCTTTCTCAGTCACTGCGTTCACTTTTCTACTGTCCAAGCCAAGTCTCACTTTCCCTGGCTTTTGGACTAGAACCACCGGCGAGGACCATGCGCTTTCTGCCTCCTCAATTACTCCAAGATTGATCATTCTGTCCACTTCTGCATAGATAAGCTTCTCTATGGCAGGTGAAACATGTGCTTGTTCTGAGATGCATTTATTTCTTCTATTTGTAATGGCGATGGTAACAGGTTGAACAGTTTCGAAAAATCTATTCCCAAGTATAAGTCCTGACTCAGCGAAGGAATGATAAACAGCTCTATCTCCTTCGATTCTCCTTTAGCTCTATTCTTCTTCTTAGCTTGCTTACAATTTGCTGCTTATTTCCATCCGCTGATCCGCTAACTTTTTAAACGGTCTTCCGCTGCATATAATCTCATTCGCTAGTTGACCTCCTAAACAACTCATTCCAGCATCCGTATCTAACAAGCCCGTTTTAGCTTCTTCAAAAACTATAGCTTTTGCGTACGGACGTTGGTCCCCATTTTTCTTCCTAATGGCGTTTATCTGCTTTGAGGCTTCCCAAAATGCTTTCAGACGCTTCGTGCTTCGTGAGATAATTCTTTTATTCGACTTATCAGGTAAAACTAACTTATTAAAACTATCTAACTTTCTATGCCAGTACAAAGGATCCGCTACTTGTGACAATTCGGGCCACTTTTCGGATCTCTCCGGGCCACTTTCTGCTTCTAATCCTTTTTCGTCGGTTGTCGGTGTGGAACACCTGTCAGCTGACGAGTATCTGATGGGTTCCCTTTCCCGTTTTTTTGACACCGTTGACAGGATGGTTTATAAGTATTCGGGACACCACACCCGTAGCAAAATACATCCCCGAAATTTAATTAAAGGCACCTCATTTTTCGTTCGTATTTCATATTAAAAATTAGGGAAACATTTATTTTTTATTATTTTTTACTGTTTAATTCCTTAATAGTTGTTATACAATGTAATTTATAAAATTAGGAAAAAATGAGTGACGTTTTCAGAACAGTTTTTTTTTTAAATTTAGGTTGGCACTGCGAAATTCAATGAAATGCAGTGTTTCAAAAAGTATTATAAAAATAGTAATTGGGCTGTTTTGATCGATTTATGGCTAATTAATAATGCGTCAAGCCCTCTTCATTGGAAATCACCTCACAAATTCTTTTTGGCATGGATTGCACTACTTTCTAAAACTCTGATTGGGGAATTTCAGCCTACTCCTTGTTGACAGCAGTCCGTAACTCCTCTAACGACTGAAATTTTCTTCCACCAGCGTAAACACGTCTAGCTAGATTTCTCCACATGTTTTCGATGGAATTTAAGTCTGGGAAACGTGCTGGCCACTCCAAAAGCTCAATTTCCCTTGCTTGAAACCATTGACGACTAGCTCGCGATACATGTATCGGGGCATTATCCTGTTGCAAAATGGTTTCTTGGTCCGGCTGCTGCTCCAAAAAGCTTACAAGGACTTCTTCCAGCAAGTTTGTATAGCCTTCTGATTTCATTCTGCCAGTAATTTTGCAAATAGGCGTCCTGTTGTAAAAACTGAATCCAGTCCAAAACATTAACGAGCGTCCTCCACAGTTTCTCTTTGTTGAAAAGCGTTCAGATCCTTGCAAATCATAATTAAAACCATCTGGGCCCTCAAGATTAAATTTTTTTCATCCGAAAAAATCATTTTCTTCCAATCTTCTGTCCACGCCATATGGTTTTTTGCAAAATTCAGCCTTGCTAATTTATGGACTTTAGTAAGAGTTGGCTTCGACTTCATTTTCTTCCACTTTAGTCGGTTACTGCCCGACAAAATTTGCTGCACACGACGTGTAGTTATTGGCAGATGCAGATCCGTTTTAATTTTGGAAGTTGTTGCGTTTTCCTTTAAACCCGAGCGAATAATTGCAGTTTTAGTCCTTGAAGAAATTTTCAGGTTGTTTTTTTTCGACCAATTTTTGTTATATTTTTCCTTTAGTTTGATCACATTGTCCACCGCTGAGGCTGAACGTTTTAATTTTAATGCAATTTTCCGGTTGGAAATTCCAGTATCCTTGTAAGCAAGGACCTTAGCAATTTCTTCGGATGAAAGTGTTGTTCCCTTTCCCATTTTAAATTTTGAATAGAAGTCAGCGTTTTTAGGTTATTTTCTGGTCATAAATAGACTCAGCACTTGAAATTAGTGCGGACAAAATTTATTTGACTCCACAATCTTTTACTGGAATAGCTACAAAGACACTGCCTTTAATTGAATCTAAAGTTGCAACTAAGCAGAAAATTCTGCGATAACAATATGAAATCTAACGGTAAATACATGTCTGAAGCTTAAAATAGACTACGAATAAGAATAACAAAAAGAGATGAGAAATACAAGGTACCGTTATCTCCAATCACGATGCAAAAATGAAGTGCCTTTAATTAAATTTCTTCCGCTTCGCTGCACAGTCTTGGTATCTATGTCCCTTCTTCCGACAATGCCAACACACCAACGCCATCGCCCTGATTTCCTCATCCGCTTCACCCTCTAAAAACTCAGTTGCTTCGTCACTCATCGATTCCTTTCTTAAGGCCATGCAAAGCTCTCTCCATCGTACCACACCAACAGTCTTGTGGTGCCGCCAATAAAAGTCGGAAGCTTTCCCTTCGAACAAAGTGTTTGCATTGCCACATAAAAGGGCGAAATTTAGCTCAAGAGTTTGATGGGTCAGGGCCTCCACTCGATAAATAAAGCTGTCCACATTTAGACCTTCAAAAGATCCAGAAAACCGCAGTTTCCAGTTGTTCATAATGTGTCCAACTTTATCAGGCCTTTGAGCTAAGTCCGTCCGAGTGGATCTAGCTATGGACCGCCGTGGTTGTGGAGATTCCAACCCTTCATTTGTCCCTGAGATCCCTAACAGGAGATCATTGGTCATTCTACATTGTAGGAACAGTGGCCAGTGACGACTTTTAAAATAACTCAGACTGTATCCATGCCATCCTCAATCTTGAACTTCCAGCTATAGACTTTACAAGATTCACTCACTCCGTCCATCACCCGTGGTCAGGCGTACAATATTTACTTGACTGGCCTGCATTTCCTATGAGTTTGATATTGGAATTTCGTGGCGAAACCTACACAATTAGTTGAAAAGATGAGTCAGAGCTTCAACTTTGATAGATGTGGTCAGCGGTTAACTCCTAGGAGTCAAGTCCGCTGTGATCCGTATCACCTTTATATTTCTGCCCATATTCCCTGAAAAATAGTAAGTTCTTTCGAACCCACATCAGACATGGTCAGAGAGAGGTCACAAAGAGGCCTCCCCCTGTAATCCAATGCTTGAATAGGCAATAAAATAAGAAGGAAATGGTTTAAATTCAGCCAAGAGCTTTTGTGACACTAAACAGTGCACGAAGCCGCCAACTGATTATTATCCGATCGGAAAAGTTGATCGAGAAGTACCAAAGAACTTAGAGATTGGCCATCCGTAATTGAAAGCCGGTGTTTGTTCAAAATAAACCTTTATCAAACTAACAAATTAACCTGCTATCAAAAAATCTATCCTGAATCGCGAGTGCATATCTATTTATTGTGTAAAACATAATTTAATAAAACATTTTTTTTGCGCGTGTTAACAGTGTGTTTTTGTCGTTGCTTTTCGTAAGTATGCTCTCACATTGCATTTAGCCCGCTCTCATTTCGTAATCTGTGCTTTAGCATCACTCTCTCCCTAAAACCCAAACTTAAATAACTGTTCTTCCTCTCTCGCTCTCGGTTACTTTTCGTGCAGTACCGCACTCTTTCTTATTTTAGCTGCTGCAACCGCTCTCCTCTCTCCGCTCAGTTTTTACTGATTTTGCTTTTAGCGTTTGTCTGGCACACTGATCTAATTTCAATTCGTTTTGAAATACATTTTTTTCTTCATTGTATTTCAAATGGAATTCCCTATGATCTGTACCAAAACAAAAAAAAAACCTGCAAACAGGTGGTCATCCCTGCTCAGCCGAATATCCCGTACTATATCTGCGAAAAAGAAGTGCACGCAAAGTGCGTTGGGTATTCAGGCCTCGTGGGTGATGCCATTTCCAAATAAAATGGCTTGTATTACTGTTGCGAGGCATGCCGGGTGGTTCAAATTGAGATGGTCAGGTTTATGAGGCAGACGCGGAATAGCTTTAAGGAGCTTACCGTTGGCTTTAAGAAGCAGTATGATCAGCTCCTAGCCATGGAGTCTCAATTTAGCAGTTTGCAACTTGTGAATGAGTCTCCTAGGCGCAAGAAGGTCACTCCGCGGAATCTGCAAGTTCTATCTGTCCCACAGCCGCCCGTTGCCGAACAACCGGCTCCGACCACTCCAATTATGCAGCAGCTGATATCGTGTGCTACTCCAAGGCAACGAAAGCTGCTGGTGATGCAAATTCAGCTGCCGAATTTATCACCTCGGAGAACATACAGCCAGAAACTTCTGTAGCGTCCGTGTCCGTTGAGCCCTCAAGCCAACTAGCTATCACGTCCATTCCGATCCCACCAACAAATATACGACGCGGACCACCGGGCACTGCCATCACAGGCAACAGGCCTGTGGGAAGTGATCCCACCTAAACACCAAGTTTTTTTCTCACGGCTGGCCCCTGACTCCACTATTAGTAATGTTACTGCTTTTATTCAAAGCAAAATAAAAGCCGTTGGTTTTAACCACTGACAACCTAAACGGCTTTTGCATAACGGGCAGTGTTCGGAGCAGCAGCCGTCAGTAGATCTTAAGAAAATCAATTATGTATCACTGTATCCACGCTCACATACTCTCGCGCTCTCGGTGCCTACGCTCACACACGCTCATGGTCCGCGTACTGCTAACAATTGCAGTGCGTCGCGGAACCCACCCCCACTCTGGATTAGTCGTCGTCGAACGCAGCATCGCGTAACACACCCTCGTCATACCGGCCCTATTTCGTTTATAATCACACCTTAAAAACCACCTCGAACTCACGGGCACGCCTTTAAATATAATAAACAAAAACATTAAATTAAAAACACGGAGAAAACTTTTATTTCGTAAATTGGAGTTCAGAGTTGCCGAAAAAGCTCGGCAGCTTCCAACATTTTGGTGACCCCGACGTGATCCCCGTGACCTTTGAGTGGAAAAAGTGTTCAAAAACATTGAGTTTAAATCTGCATCAAAGATTTAAACCAACTTTCGTCGGAAAAGTAGGGAACAAAAAGTCGTTGTGGCCGACCGTGACAGTTTCTAACGGGAAATCCGTTAGCTTTCATCGTCTCCTCTTTCGTCGTTTGCTTCAGCCCGCGCTCGTGAGAGGCTGCATACCGAGAACTCTCTTTCGAACTCGAATTCGTTCTCTTGTGCATAACTGTTGGTTTTGTTCGTTGCTTCGCGGCAGTATCGGTCGTCGCTTTTGCCCTCTGTGCCGGTGCAGTGAATATAAAGACATATACACACATATACAGTGTTTCGCCTTTGCTTTCGTCGCTTCGTTTCGTTGTTTGCCGGTGCACATATTTCGCACATAAAGTGCCGCAAAAAGCGAACATACAAACGGTTTGAGCTCTTCAAACATATCAGCTGTGATCGACTGATACACTCCGCGTCAACTGACTATAGCCAAAACCATGGGCAAGAAGAAAAATGGCAGAAGAATCGGATCGTTTGCTATGGGCAATGATAGTGATTCTGTGGCCGTTAGCGCTGCTCCACCTGCCGAAAGTGTTTGTGTGTACGCTGCTAGCACCCAATCATCTTTATCTCGGATTTCCTTCATGAGGCTGAAGGTTCGAGCCATTTTCGACCGGCTAGAAGTCATACGCACAGAGTTGGATAGTGAAAGGCTGCGCCAAATGGATGAGTATGACCTGCAAGCACTATTGGAATCGCTGACGGAGCTGAAATCTAGTTTTGTGGCGGCACACACCAACTTGGAGGAAGTGGATTTTGAATCCATGTCCAGTGAAATACCTGGAAAATTCGACTCTTCGATACTATCGTTGAGGACTGTTCTGCAGCGTGAGCTAAGGAGGCGTTCTCAGCCCTCGCATTGTTCCACGTTTCGAGTGAATCCAAATGATTCCCAATCCTTCATGTACATGGCAAATCGATCGCGCCTGCCACAGCTGCAGCTACCCAAGTTCAGTGGAGAATACACGGAGTGGACAAGTTTCTACTCCATGTTCACAGCGGTCATTGATAGTGAAGCAGAACTGACTTCTATCGAGAAGCTTCAGCATTTGCGGTCCTGTTTGAGTGGAGTGGCATTGCTTGCCATCAGTTCGTTGGAGATGATCGAGGCTAACTATAACAAGGCGTTAGAGATTCTAAAAAATCGATTTGATAACAAACGTCTTATTCTACAGGCACACATCAGAGAGGTATTTGGGCTGACGCGTATTGACTCATCACCTTCCAAGTTGAGGGCGTTCGTGGACGTCGTCACCTCACATCTTCGCGCGTTAGAATCGCTGGGAACTAAGGAGGAGATTGCAGATGCTATAATCGTCCATGCAGTCTGGCGCAACTTGGACAAGTCGACTCAAGCCAAATGGGAAGCAGCTTCATCGGATCACGGGCTTCCATCCTGGGAGAAACTTTCTGCCTTTATGAACATAGATGTCGTACCCTTGAAAGCATTCATCATTCCATGCAAGGGCAAGATGGTCCTGTTGGCAAGTCTGAAAAAACCGTGAGTACGAAACATAGAAAGGCTTTCGTAGCATCGAGCGCTCCCATTCCGGTTTCTTGTGTGTTGTGCGAGGGCCTGAACCACACGATTGCAAATTGTGAACTTTTTAAAGGTTTATCGCCGTATGAGCGCCACAAGGAATCAAAGAGGCTAGGTTTATGCGGCAATTTCCTACGAAAGGGCCATCGCGTGAATGATTGCAAATCCGGTCCCTGCCGTACTTGCCGATTGATGCACCACTCACTTTTGCATTTCGTTCGTCGATCAGAAACAACCCAATCTGCTTCTCCCAGTGAAGCCTCACAAACCCAACTGAGTCAGACCGCCATGGTTGCAGTCTCGCCCTCCTTTCCGCAAGCCCTCATATCTCAAAGTCCGTCTGATGCTGTGCTATTAGCCACTGTCGTCGTTCTCGTCAAAAACAGCACAGGAGTTTTTGTGCCTTGTCGCGCACTTTTGGATTCTGGATCTCAATTACATTTCGTAACCAGTCGTCTAGCTAATCAGCTAAAACTTCGCAAAACCAAATCGCTCGCCGCAGTCTCTGGCATCGGCGATGCTAGCTTCTCAACTGAAGGTATCTCGGTGGATCTCGTTCTGAAGTCTCGGATTTCAGAGTTCACCACTAGCATCACTGCCGTCGTTGCCCAGAAGATAACGGATCATCAACCTCGCTCGTCGATTAGCACAGCTAATTGGCGTATACCGTCGAATATCCGGCTTGCTGACATTTCGTTCCACCAGCCGCAGCGGATTGATTTGCTCATCGGAGCTGGACTTTTCTTTGAGCTGCTGTGCGTGGGACAAATTCAGCTGGCGCCTGGATTACCTTTGCTGCAGAAAACACATTTCGGATGGATTCTGTCTGGTGGCGGGCACTCGGCCCCCACTTTTTCGTCGTTTATCGCAACCCAGTCTTCGGATGACACCAATCACAGCACTCGGCTCGATGACTTGGTTCGTCAATTTTGGGAAGTGGAGCACATCTTTGAGACGATCGCTAGGGCTACAAAGGAGGAGCTTTACTGCGAGGAACATTTCATCAACAATCACACTCGTTTGCTCTCAGGGGAATATTCAGTCCGCTTGCCTATGAAGCGAAGTTTGGGGTCCTTGGTCGATTCCTACTTCCAAGCAAAGCGGCGCTTGGAAAACTTGGAGCGCAAGTTCGTGCGCAATCCAGCTCTTCATGCACAATACTCCGAATTTATGAAGGAGTACCTGTCCCTTGATCACATGTCTCTAGTACCCAGCGAGGACAGGCACAAATGCAAATATTTTTTGCCACATCATTGTGTCATCAAAGAGGACAGCTCCACCACAAAGCTGAGGGTCGTATTCGACGGCTCTGCAGCCACCACATCTGGTCTTTCGCTAAATGATCTGCTTCTGTCAGGTCCCACCATTCAAGCCAAGCTATTTCACACACTCATCCGTTTTCGTACATTTTCCATTGCTCTTACAGGTTATCACATATCGGTAAAATGTATAGGTGCGTGCGTGTCTCAATGCCTGACACCATGCTCCAATGCATATTATGGCGGGACTCGATTGACGACGACATACAGATTTTCAAATTAAACACAGTCACTTATGGAACTAAGCCTGCATCATTTTTAGCTATTCGAGCTATGCATCAGCTAGCCATGGATGATTCGTCGTCGTATCCACTGGGATCCGAAACCATTCTACATGACTTCTACGTCGACGACATGATATCTGGAGGCAATTCGGTTGAGGAAGTGCTGGATATTATGCGTCAAACCACGGATCTTCTTGCTCGAGGCAATTTTCAATTGCGAAAATGGTGTTCAAACTCTTCCGATGTGCTTCGTACAGTCCCAGAGGCCGAAACGGAAAGCTTTCTGAAGCTTGATGATGGCAGTGATGTAACAAAGGCGCTTGGGCTCATTTGGGAGCCCCATTAGGACTGCTTTCTGTTTACATTTGCTCCTCATCTCGGTGTTGGCAAGCACACCAAGCGTTCAGTATTGTCAACTATTGCACGGTGCTATGATCCTATGGGACTGATCGGACCTGCTTTGACCAGAGCTAAAATCCTCATGCAGCGCATGTTGAGAGACAAGATGCATTGGGATGAGAGCCTTCCTCAGTCACTGGATTCGGCATGGACTGAGTTTTGTAAGGATTTCTCCACTGTGGGTCATGCTACATTTCCTCGCTACGTACTTCAACCCAAGGCAAGGTTTGAATTGCATGCCTTCTGTGATGCCAGCCTCCAAGCCTATGGGGCTTGCATTTATGCTCGTTCGTTTACGGACACCACTGTTAAGGTTTACTTGCTTTGTTCTAAGGCAAGGGTTGCCCCACTGAAAATCCTCACGGTGCCGAAGCTTGAACTCTGCGCAGCGTTCCTATTAGCCAATCTACTTCGCGACATCAGAAAAATGGATACCTTTGACTGCCCAATTCATTGCTGGTTGGACTCAACTGTGGTCCTGTCTTGGTTGCGAGAGGAACCATCCAAGTTCAACGTGTTTGTATCCAACAAGATTTCTGGAATTCAACAACTTACGAGAGGCATGGATTGGCGCTATGTGCCAACTGAGATGAACCCGGCTGACATTCTCTCAAAGGGATCAGCACCACAGGATCTCCTGCATTCCAGGTTGTGGATGAATGGACCTATCTTCCTGCAAGGCGAACAAAGCTGCTGGCCTGAACGGTGTTCGCCAGAAAGCAACCTTCCGGAAATTCGACACCGGGTTTTGCTGTCGTCTGAGCGCGCCGACATTTCGCTTTCGTTTAAGCACATCAACTCATTCGGAGTCATGATGCGCATCTTTGGCTACGTTCTCAAATTCATCAATAGGACGAAGTCACCGGATCTCTCATCAGAGGACCTTCGCAAAGGCTCACACTTGTTCTGCCGCATCTTTCAACGGGCCCACCTCTATCCTGAGTATCTTGCTCTGAGGAAAAGGAACTGCGTGGATTCGTCCAGTAGTATCGTATCGCTCTCGCCATTCATGGATGATTTTGGACTGATTCGTGTTGGCGGCCGCCTGCGGAACTCAACTCTCGGATTCGATGCACGCCACCCAATCATTCTGCCCAGGGATCATCCACTGACATTCGCTATCATCGCTCACTTTCATCGAAAGCATCACCATGCTGGCCCGCAGTCCTTACTTGGAGCAATTCGCTTGCAGTTCTGGCCCATCGGCGGCCTGAAGACTGTGGCTAGTGCCTTACGGAAATGCGTCATCTGCTGCAGATCCAGGCCTCGTCTTGTGGAGCACATCATGGCTGATCTACCAAAGGATCGAATACAGGATTCGCCTGCATTCAGCGTCATCGGAATTGACTATTGCGGTCCCTTCTACTATAAGCCAGATGGGCGCAACCGAACTCCTATGAAATGTTACATTAGCGTCTTCATTTGCCGTGCGACAAAGGCCGTCTGGTTGGAATTAGTGAAGGACTTAACCACTGCAGCTTTCTTGAGTGCCCTCAAGCGCTTCGTTGCTACGCGCGGCATTCCCCGATGCATTTGGTCGGACAATGCCACCAATTTCGTGGGCTCAAGAAACGAGTTAGAGGACCTTCGGCAGCTATTTATGAGCGAGAAGCATCGTGCTGAAGTTCATAATCATTGCATCAACAACGGCTTCGATTGGAAAT
Source organism: Drosophila helvetica (assembly GCA_963969585.1). Classification (NCBI taxonomy): domain Eukaryota; kingdom Metazoa; phylum Arthropoda; class Insecta; order Diptera; family Drosophilidae; genus Drosophila; species Drosophila helvetica. The sequence continues at coordinate 23,597,339 of OZ018403.1, read as the reverse complement.
TCATACCGCCTCGCTCGCCTCATTTCGGGGGCTTGTGGGAGGCAGCAGTGAAGATGGCCAAACATCACTTTTATCGCTCCGTGGGATCGTCACTCTTTGGCTTCGATGAGCTGCGGACATTGGTCTGCCAAATACAGGCTATAATGAACTCTCATCCTCTTATCTCGATTTCGGAAAACCCTGATGATCTTGGCGTCCTTACACCGGGACACTTTCTAATTGGTCGTCCGCTGATGGAGTTTCCCGAGCCAGACGTTACGAAGCTCAACTTCAATCGACTCGATCGTTGGCAACAAGTCACCTGTGCCCAGCAGATTTTTTGGAAGCGTTGAAGTAAGGAATATTTGACCCTGCTCCAACAACGTGCCAAATGGCGCAAACCACAACCATCGATCCAGGTCAACGACGTCGTCTGCATCAAGGACGAAAACTTGCCACCATTAAAGTGGCCCTTAGCACGTGTGATCGAGGTCATCGCTGGAACTGATGGGGCTGTGCGAGTTGCCATACTGCGGACACCATCCGGAACCACTCGTCGAGCTGTCAACAAGCTGTGCGTCCTTCCCGTTAAGGATCTTGTTGAAAGCCCAGGTCTTTCAACGGGGGGGAAGTATGTTCGGATCAGCAGCCGTCAGTAGATCTTAAGAAAATCAATTATGTATCACTGTATCCACGCTCACATACTCTCGCGCTCTCGGTGCCTACGCTCACACACGCTCATGGTCCGCGTACTGCTAACAATTGCAGTGCGTCGCGGAACCCACCCCCACTCTGGATTAGTCGTCGTCGAACGCAGCGTCGCGTAACACACCCTCGTCATACCGGCCCTATTTCGTTTATAATCACACCTTAAAAACCACCTCGAACTCACGGGCACGCCTTTAAATATAATAAACAAAAACATTAAATTAAAAACACGGAGAAAACTTTTATTTCGTAAATTGGAGTTCAGAGTTGCCGAAAAAGCTCGGCAGCTTCCAACAGGCTGTTAACGAATTTTTCCATTTCTTTTAATTTTTGGATACAGCATTCCAGCTTGCAACTCACTCGTCTTAGCCATATTCTTAGGCAACGAATTGTTACACAACTTAAAAGCAATTGAAGATGTTTGCTGATTTCTTTGCTGCTCAGCTAGCAACCAACTAACTGTGATTTCAGTTAAGTTTATATGATGTTTGAATGTTCTAGTTGATTTTACAAAATTTTCTGATAGTAGATTTCGAGAGAGTAAATCTACGTGAGACATATGCTCGCCCAGTCTATCCTCTATGCCGAGTTCGAAAGATTGCCTATACGACCACCATCGATGTACTATTGGAGTCAGCTCGAGCCTTGTGCGAAAGGCTTTAAGCAATCTGTAAAAAACACGATTTTGCAGCCATGCAAATAATGACGAAAATGCCTTGTTGAATTGTATACAGTGAAGGTCTCTAACTCGCATGAGTGATATCCAGATTTTGCAGATGATGTTCGTTTTCTGTAATACTCGATTACCCGAGGCCTATTCTCAATTTTATGCAATAAAATTGCACCGTAGCCATCTGCGCTCGCATCAGTGTAAAGCTCTTTGGGAAATTGCGGATCGAAGATAATGAGAACAGGTTCCTTAGTCAGAATAGAAATAACTTTCGGTCACATTTGCTCGTGCTCTGAGTTCCAAAAAAATGAAATATTTTTTGAAGTCAAGGAGTAAAGAGGTTTTAAAATTTGCGAAAACTTAGTGCAAAGAAGCCACTGGCCGGGGAGATAAAACTCAGGCAGCCAGGGTCCGTCACAAGAAATTTGTAAATTTCTGAGACGTCAAGACGGATCAGGTCCACGGGCCTCTTCCCCTCGCGATCGCACTTCCCCTTTTGACTCGGTGGCCCCGCCCCTGTATTTTCCACGGTGAGGGCAGCCTACACTGACGGTCGGTCGGTGGCAAGGGAAAGGGAGGTAGGGTCTACCGCGATACCGGTAAGGAACTGGGACTCACCACTGGGTATTTCTTCGCCCCGAAATAATTAAACAACGCCGGGCAATTCCTTTTAGGGGTTTATTCTTTCTTTTCCTTTTACTTTTCTTATCTTCTCACTTTCACTCTTCGATTTCGCGCGAGGCCACTCTATTTACGGCTCTGTCTTCTCACCGACTGTCCCTATCTCCTCGCCGGTTCGCTCCGAGGCCTGGCCTTCGTGCGGCGATCGGCCACGTTCTTGGCATGCGCACTGCGCCGCGTGTCGCTACTCTTCTACTCCCTCTCTGGGCAACTCAAACTTTCGCTCCGTGCGACTCTTATACTATTCTTAATCCTATGACTTAATGCTACTTCTTATATGATATGCCTACTAAACTAATTAATATGGTAATAATAGAAATAATAATGATAATAGCGATGATAATAAAAGGGAAGGGGACAGATGTGAAAGCTTGGACTCCTCCTCGCGGGTTTACGTCTCGCACCACCGTGGGTCCCTGCCGCTTCATGCGGGCCTCTGGTTCGCACGGGGGCGGGTCGCTGCCGTCGTCCTATGTGCTCCTCGCGGGCTTACGTCTCGCACCCCGTAGGTTCCTGCCGCTCCGTGCGGGCTTCTGGTTCGTACGGGGTGGGTCGCTGCCGCCGTCTTGTATGGCGGGAGCCCCGGGCTCCGGCCTTACACCCCCCCCTTTCTATTCTACAGCACGACCGTGACGGCGCCGCCTCTCTTCTACGTGACGTGATATGCTACTCCGTCCTCCAGCAGGGTCGCGCGGCTCCTGCCCTGAAGCTCTTCGCTGCGTCGACGGGTCCTCTCGCCTTCGATCTGGCAAAAGATGCGGCACTGCGACAGGGCTCGTCTGCCCGGTCTTCCCCGGGGTGTCTGCTGGTGGCTGCCGCTCCGCCTGGCCGTCACCGTCCACCCGTTCCTCAGCGAACCGCCGCCGGAATAGGGGCCCGTCCTCCTCTCCGCTCGACGCCGCCTCGAACGTCCGCACAGTCGCTGTTCCTCGTTCCATGGTATCCTGTAAACACAAAGGTATTAGTGTGGTTTCTCTGAATCGCCCTGGAGTGGGGCGATGGTCGCTATTATGCCTCGTTAGGTCGGGACGGGTCTAGGGCGGGCTAAAGGGTACTGTTTGTCTGAGCGCCTCGTCCCCGACTATTCTCTTCCTACCCCTTCTCGGACTGCCCCTTCCGTTTCAGCCGCGTAAAACGGCTTTAATTGTGCTATGCTGGCCGTCTTGGTTTTCCGCTCCCCAAACTTACTCAACCTCACGATGTTGGGGGAGTCGAACTTGATCACCTTGTATGGGCCGTCAAACTTGGGTGCCAGTTTGGCCGCAAATCACGCAGCCGCGTTGGACAGCTGGTGTTGTCGTACCCATACGCTCGCCCCGATGGTTGGTCGCCACTCCCGACGGCGTAGATTGTAGTATCGAGCATGTGTGGTGGCGGCCTTCTGCAGATTCCCCCTCACGATCTTGAACACTTCCTTGAGCCGGGTGGCCTTTTCCTTTGGGGTGTGTTGGTTTGTCGCCGACCCCGGGGTGGTCTCCTCGTACAATGCTGCCGATAGTCTCGGCTCTCGGCCTTGAACCAGGAACGCCGGTGAGAACCCTGTAGAGTCGGCTACGCTCGAGTTCACGGACAAAGAGATCTCCGGTAATCGTTCATCCCACGTGTTCTGCTGGTCTCCGATAAACTGCGCTATCATCGTCTTGACGGTGCGGTTCGTTCTCTCGGTCGGGTTCTCCTGTGGGCAGTACGGCGCAGTGTGTTGTACTTCCACTCCCAGCGACGCCAAATATGCCTTGAACATCCAACTGACAAACTGTACCCCATTATCGCAGACGAACTTGCGGGGAACGCCGAACCGGCTCAGGATCCTCTCGCGGAACGAACGCTGTAGGTTGGCCGCCGTTGCTCGTCTTAAGGGGACTAGCTCCACCCATTTGCTGAAAGCATCGTGGAAAACTAGAAGAACATTATTACCATGCTTGGATCTCGGAAGGGGTCCAACGGAATTCGCGCACAGCACCGCGAATGGCTCACCAACCTGCCTCGTCAGCATCTGTCCTGCAGGCTTCCTCTGCTCTCCTTTGAACCGTTGGCATTTGTCGCATCCCCGCACATACCTGGCTGCATCCCGGAACATCCCTGGCCAGTAGTATCGCTGGGCCAGCCGTGATATCGTCTTCCGTACCCCTTGATGGCCAGCCGTCGGTGCATCGTGATACTCTTGCATGACCCTCCTCCGTTTACCGGACTCCACGCAGAGCTTCCAAGGGATGTAGTCTTCGTCATCCGGCCTGTGCCCCAGGTGGCGGTACAGCTGGTCATTCTCAATGACGTAATCTGGGAACTTAGAAGGGTCATTAGCGATACGTTCCCTCATCCGCGCAGTCCACCGGCAAGTGTCTCCCTCTGCCGTGGCCAGGTGCAACTCCTCTAGCGGCTGCCTCGACAACGCGTCGGCCACTACATTCATTTTTCCTCGTCGATAGCGCACGTCGTACTGGTATTGCTGGAGCTCGAGGGCCCATCGGGCAATTCTACCGGAGGGACTTTCGATGGAGTTCAGCCACTTCAAGGCCAGGTGGTCTGTCACGACCTCGAAGTGGTACCCCTCCAGGTAGCATCTCAACTTCCTGATGGACCATACTATGGCCAAGCACTCCTTTTTGTCGCGGAGTAATTCTGCTCCGCCGGCAGCAGTTTACGGCTCGCGTACGCTATCACCTTCTCCTGATCGGCGATGGTCTGGGTCAGCACCGCTCCCAGGCCGAAATCACTAGCGTCGGTCTGGAGGGTGAACCTTTCCTCAAAGTCCGGGCACGCCAGTACCGGGGCCGTGGTGAGCTTTTCCTTGAGCAGATCCAACGCAGCCTGCTGTTCCTGGCGCCAATGCCACTTGACGTCCTTTTTGAGTAGAGTGGACAGCGGCAGTAGCAGATCAGCGAAGTTCGGCACGAACCTTCGGTACCAAGATGCCATGCCGATGCACTGCCTCAGCTCCTTAAGGTTGGTCGGGGCATTCAGGTTCTGTATCTCCTCCACTTTCGCTGGGTCCGTCCCGATACCGTCCCCGGTAACCATGTGGCCCAAATATCGCATCTCCTGTCGAAAGAAATCGCACTTCTTCCGAGTGACCCTCAAATTAGCGGCTCGCAGGCGCTGGAAAACCTCCTTCAGATTGGCCACGTGTTGTTCTTTGGATTCCCCGACGACTATGATATCGTCCAGGTAGGCAAAGGCGCACGGCTCCAAATCCGGCCCGATTACGGTATCCAACGCCCTCTGAAATGTGGCACTGGCTGAGTGCAGGCCGAAGGGCATCACTTGCCACTGGAACAGGCCTCTTCCCGGCACTGCATTCCCTACAATCTAGGGCCATCGGGACTTGCCAGTACCCATTTTTCAAGTCCAGCGTGGATATGAACTTCGCCTTTCGTAGTTTTTCCAGGATGTGGTTTATCCTGGGTGTGGGGTATGCATCCGGGACAGAGTGTGCGTTGAGCTGCCTGAAATCCACGCACATACGCCACTCCTCCGTCTTCTTCCGCACCAAGACTATCGGGGCGCTCTGAGGGCTTCGTGACGGTTTCACGGCCCCCGTTTCCAACAGCTCATCGACCTGTTCGTCGCTCACCCTTTGCATGGCCGGGTTCTTGGGATAGTAGCGCTGCTTCAACGGCTTGTCATCCCTCATGATGATCCGGTGCTCTGCGATATGGGACACGCCCTGGAGTCCCTCAAATGCTTCGAGCTCCGCCTCCAGGAACGCCTGTAGTTCAGGTTCCAAGTCTTCTGGCCACGGACGATCCTTACCCGGGTCTTCGTCCCTTTCCTCCATCCACTCGGGTGTCAAAGCCTCGTCCCCCTGGTCACCCTCCGGGGGCTTCTGGCGGACCGGCCGTTCCGCCTGGTCTCCTTGCCGCCGCGCCTCTTTCTCCGTCGCTCTGGTGGCGTGGGAGAGCCTTTTTCCCGATCGCCTTCCCTCCAGGGGCCGCTGTCGTTCCTATGAGCAACCTCTGCGACCCGCATTCCACCCGTGTCCCCACAGCGCACAAGAAGTCCATCCCCAGAATCAATGGTTCGACCATCGACGGCATCACCAGTAGTGACAGGCTCACCACTTGCCCCCAAGCCCCGATTTCCGCCCTGAGCGATCGGTTGGTGTCCAGGCAAGAGCCATCTGCCAGTCTTATGCGCGTCCTCGCGGTCTCCATCTCCACCACCGCTGCCAACGTTCGGGCACACTCCTCATTCGCGAAACTTCGCGTCGCCCCGGTGTCGAGCGTGGCGGAGATGAGGCGACCCCCGATCTCCACCCTTGCCACGATCCGGCCCCCCTCGACCCTCAATCGGTCTCTGCTCCCCGGGCCTGCCTCTATTATGCCTCCACTCGGTCCCGACCGGAGTGGGGCTGGGATCCGTTTCCCTACCCTCCCCTTGGACAGCACTCTCTGGTCAGCACGTTCCGTTTCCCACAACCTACGCAGAAGAGGATCCGAGGATTAGGGCATTCTCGAGCGTAGTGGTCGTTCTCGGCGCACCTAGGACACGCCCTTCCTGGGTCATAGGGTTGCTCGTCGGCTTGAGTACTCGCGCGATGAGCCATCTCGGCATTCCGAGTCGTTCCCGGTCCCTCGCGGAACGGGTTCTGCCTTCCCCGCACCCCCCATCTGTCACTCGTTACAATAGGGTGTTCAATCGGCCCCGCCTCAAAGCCAGGGTCTCTCTTCCTTATGTATTCCACCTCTGCCGCCCTCTGAGTGATGTCGCAATGCGCGATGAGCCATCTCGGCATTCCGAGTCGTTCCCGGTCCCTCGCGGAACGGGTTCTGCCTTCCCCGCACCCCCCATCTGTCACTCGTTACAATAGGGTGTTCAATCGGCCCCGCCTCAAAGCCAGGGTCTCTCTTCCTTATGTATTCCACCTCTGCCGCCCTCTGAGTGAGCTGACTGAGATTCGCGTAAACGCTCGGCCGGATAAACATTTTATACATGGCCGCCATGTTATCGTATATCCGAGCGAGCCTCTTCTTGGTATCGTACCCAGCCTGGTGCATCAAGGATTGTATCACGATGGAATACTGCAAGAAGGTCTCCCCTTTCCTTTGCAGGCGGACGCGAATCTCGTCCTCGAGCATTTCGTAGTACCGCGGGGGCAGAAAGCTGTCCAGGAAACCCGCCCGAAAAGTCGTCCACGAACCTCGGCGCAGCCCGCTGGCCGTTCGCACTGTTCATCGCACTGGGCATCTCATCATTTTCTATCCTGTGCGAAATCATCCTCTCCTCTACCTCTTCTATGAAAGACAAGGGGTCCGTCAGCCCGTCGAAACGTACTCCCCATTTCCGCACGATCTCGGGGACCAACCTCTGGTTCCAGGGCGGTCCCCACTCCCGAGTCCTCGGTTCGTCGGGACCGGCATGACGGTCCCCCCTTTCCGGTACGTTCTCCGCCGTCGCGGGCCTTGCTCCTAAGGGAGCTCGGTCCCTCGTCTAACTTAAAAACCGGTACTTGTGATCTGTCCACTTGGAAGGCGGGTAGAACCAGTGAGGATCATGACGCCGTACGACGCGCGGGTACGCTCAACAATTCCCCTATCTCCAGTTTCGACTGGTGTAGGGGCGTCCCCTTCTGCAGGCCGGACGGTTCCCCTTTCTTCTCAGCGGCCTCTATTTGAGTATACCTGGCTTCTAACTTGGCTATCAAGCCCCATTTCTCTGCCGTGTGGCGCCCCTGGGATATGCAGAGGGCCACCCGTTTACGCAGCTCGTCCACCTTCCCCACGCAGTCTACGTCCAATTCCAGGTCCATGGCGATCAACTCGTCGCGCCCCCTCCAGTACACCCACCTCACGCCAATGCCCGGTTTCGGAGTCCGCTCCTCAGTTAGTAGGGGTGGACCTGCGGCTTGCTTATCCTCTTCCATCTTTGCCTAAACACTGCCAATATTTCCCTTCCGAATAAATTCCGTCGCTCGCGCAACCGGTTCGTCCCACTGTGCGGGCCCTGCACGCACACGGCAAAGTGCACTAACACTCACGCGATTTCCCGTCGATCGGATCTGCCCGCAGCTGCGCGCCGGTACCGTACGTTTTTGGGTGCACGCTTTACTCCCTCGCTCCGCTTTGGCTTACTGTTCTCTGTCGGTCACTCACCCGTCAGCCGTGGCGTCGAGACAGAATCAACTCCCGTCGCGCAACGCCGTTACGCACGCGAACCGTTTCTCTCACTCGACGCTGAGCCAACGCCAAATATATGAGACCCACGGGGGAGGGGATCCTAAACGGGGGGGGAATCGAAATGCCAACACCGCCGCGCACACAAATCGTTTCACTTTTCGCGATGCTGAAAAGAATTTACATGCAATAAATTGAACAGGAGAGGGTTAACATAAACGGGGGGGGGGGGGGGGGGGGGGGAAATAGAGCGCTAGCGCTTAGCCTCTACCTCGTCTCTCCACAGCCTCTCTTTCTCGTTCCCCCGCCTACCGGGCCGCGATGCGCGCTTGTGGAATGGAAGAATGACTGATTTTGACAAATTTTCGGTTCTTTACGCCGACAATTGGACACACCTTTACCGTCTCAACGTCCCTGATCGGGCGCCACTTGTAAAGAATCCACTGGCCGGGGAGATAAAACTCAGGCAGCCAGGGTCCGTCACAAGAAATTTGTAAATTTCTGAGACGTCAAGACGGATCAGGTCCACGGGCCTCTTCCCCTCGCGATCGCACTCCCCCTTTTGACTCGGTGGCCCTGCCCCTGTATTTTCCACGGTGAGGGCAGCCTACACAGACGGTCGGTCGGTGGCAAGGGAAAGGGAGGTAGGGTCTACCGGGATACCGGTAAGGAACTGGGACTCACCACTGGGTATTTCTTCGCCCCGAAATAATTAAACAACGCCAGGCAATTCCTTTTAGGGGTTTATTCTTTCTTTTCCTTTTACTTTTCTTATCTTCTCATTTTCACTCTTCGATTTCGCGCGAGGCCACTCTATTTACGGCTCTGTCTTCTCACCGACTGTCCCTATCTCCTCGCCGGTTCGCTCCGAGGCCTGGCCTTCGGGCGGCGATCGGCCACGTTCTTGGCATGCGCACTGCGCCGTGTGTCGCTACTCTTCTACTACCTCTCTGGGCAACTCAAACTTTCGCTCCGTGCGACTCTTATACTATTCTTAATCCTATGGCTTAATGCTACTCCTTATATGCTATGCGTACTAAACTACTTAATATGGTAATAATAGAAATAATAATGATAATAGCGATGATAATAAAAGGGAAGGGGACAGATGTGAAAGCTTGGACTCCTCCTCGCGGGCTTACGTCTCGCACCCCCGTGGTATCTGCCGCTTGCATGCGGGCCTCTGGTTCGCACGGAGTGGGTCGCTGCCGCCGTCTTATATGGCGGGAGCCCCGGGCTCCGGCCTTACATTAGGTAAAAGCTGCAAAGAATACCTATCGGACACAGTGTTTCAGTTCAACTTCCTATAGTCAGAGGCAGGCTCTTTCGGACCACCATCATCGGTATCGCAAGCAGGGAACAACTAGGGCGTATAATATGTTCCTCCAACAACTGATTAACTTACGTCCAACTTGTTATTTTTTTCCACAATCAATTTAAAGGGCCGTCTCTGAGCTGTTTTATTTTGATCAATCAAATGTATCTCTAGTTGACCCGTAATCACGCATCTCTTTGGAACCTTATTAATAAAGGATTTTGAATAGTCCTTCAATATTGTTAACAGCGGGTCTTTATGAGATCCATTTAAATCAGTATTAACGTCTGCCAGGTAGGGACTGCTTTGGAACACGCACTAACACATTTTTCTTGAAACATAAAAACACCAATACAATTCCTTGATGAGCGAGCTTTTGGCTTTGGAATCAAAGTAAAATGGAAACGACTCACCGAACTGCATCAGGGTACCCATGGGCTCGACGACAGTACACACGTGGACATACTTGACATTGCTGTTGCTGGGCGGTGGTGAGCCACACTCCGGGCACACAATAGACACGTGGCAAACCTTTTCGCGTTTGTAGCAAGTCAGAGCTGACCGTTGACGAGCTGCTTCCCTTTTACAACGACAGTCAGCCATCTTGTGCCCGAGTTTTCCGCATTGATGGCACTTCACGGTATGTACCAAAACAACAGAAACGGTTATCGGCGGTTGAGCACCAGGAAAGAACGCCAGCGCCTGTATGATCAGGATTGAATTTCGGTTGTACGCCTATTACATCGTTAAGTACTGCTTGCGAACGCTTCACTGCTTTTACGAGCTCCACAAATTTGCGATTTTGCGACTCCAGAAACATTCGAAGATTTTCATCAGATTTGTCCCGAGGCGTAGTTAATCCCACTTCTAATGTCGGAGAGTTCTTTCGAACTGCGATACTGGAGAGCTATTGCAATCCTCTTCATTTCCTCTTGTGATTCTAACACATGAGCAGAACAGTTCCTGGTGCGTGACATATCTATTGTCTTTGATTTCCAACTCAAAACTGAAAACTCGCCGGTCTCCGTCTACTTTCCTAATCCCCTTTTCGGCGCATCACACACAAACACACATACGAAAATTCAACGAAACCTCAGCCACTCCTTGACCTTATTGTTTTCGTATTCTCGCTTCGATCTGTCTCTTTACAGATATCTTCATCTCTAGTGCACACAACACACCAGGCTGCGTCAGACAGAAAACTGCCATCTCAAAACTGTAGCAAGGAAAGAAACGAACCGTACCGTGGGACAAATAACGACAACCACACCCTCATCATTACAACTTTAATTTTATTTCGACTTAATAACAAATCTGCGACATATTGATAATTATTTAATTTATTTATCAATTTTTTAAATTCTGTTTCAGTTACCCGGTACTCGAAGAGTAAAGGGGTATATTAGATTTGTTGAAAAAATGTATGTGTGTAACACCCAGAAGGAAGCGTTTCTGACCCCATAAAGTATATATATTCTTGATCAGCATCTATAGCCGAGTCGATATAGCTATGTCTGTCTGTCCGTCCGTCTGGCCGTCTGTCCGTCCGTCCGTCTTCATTAGCGCCTATAGCTCAGAGACTATAAAAGCTAGAGGAACACAATTTTGTATCCAGACTCTTGTCCTATCGCCCCGCCCCCTTCCGCCCACTCAAAGGACGAAAATCTGTGGCATGCACAATTTTAAAAATACGAGAAAACTAAAAACGCAAAATCATAGAGAATGAGCATATCTATCAGAGTATTGAATCTGCATCAGATCAGATCATAAATATAGCCCCAATGAAGAAAACCATTTGGAAATGCATCGTTCCCTCTCGCTCTCTCTCACACACAGGGGTGGGCGCTATGCCTGATCGAATATTTTGACGCCTAGTTCTCAGAGACTATAAGAGCTAGATCAACCAAACCTTCTATCCAAGCTCCTGTGATATCAAACCGAGACGAGGTTGTTTCAAAATTTGGCCACGCCCATTTCCGCCCCCACAAAAGATGAAAATCTACAATTTTGAAGATACGGGAAAACCAAATACGCAGAATCATAGAAAATGACCATATCTATCAGAGTATTGAATCTGGATCAGATCGGATCATTAGTATAGCCAGAAGGAACAAATGAAATTTCAGTGGCCTTCCAAGCGCAGACTCATTCCCTCTCTCTCTCGCACACAGCCGTGTATGTATATGTAGAAAGTAGATAAAGACATGTAGAAAAGGCCGATGTAAAAAATGTATGTAAACAAGTATAGAAACATCAAATAGATTAAAATCTCCGAAAAGGTTAGACTTTATAACTTTTTTCTTTTTTGGCTAAAATTTAATCCCTTTTGCGAACATGTAATAAACTATAACAAGCTCGCATACATATATACTGACTGAGTACCAGGTATAAAGTAGAGCCGCGGCGTAGACGCGGCTCACAACGTTTTTCCTCGTTTTTTTATTGATATATTTATTAATTTGTAAAATTTATATATATTTTGGTATTTATTAGTTTAATTCAATTAATTAAATATTTTGTTACATTTCTTATTAGCTTCATGTCATTTGGGAGATGATTCAACAGTCGGATTGCGTGAACAAGAGATTACATCTTAAGCAAACAAAATCGTTCCTTCCTGTAAACGCTGTAGGTCATAGTTCATTGAACAAGTAAGTGGGTTCCTGCCCTTGCATTTATCCAGCTATTAACCCTCTCATGCCCGCTGTTGCACATACGCATAATTGTGTTTATGAGCCTCTAACTACCGGTTTTTTAAATTTTCTTGTTTTGAAACTTTCGCAGACATGTAGCTGCATGTGTTGAGTGAGCTTACAACTAATTGTTCGGTAGTCAGCTGCACACGCGTCCAGTTTGTAGCTATTCTCCCGAGAGCGTAGTTGACAAATTTATTGTGCAAAAAAAAGTGGTTTTAAAAAAGTGTTAAAAAACATTATAATAATTACTTCATCCTAAAATCAAGTTCAACAACTAAATAAAGAAAGGTAAGTGAGTATTTAAAAAAAAACCCGCATGAATGCGGGTTATATGCAATGCGCTGCGTATATGCAACATTGGTCTATTGTGGTAATTTCCGAAGAATAAAACTTTTTTTTGTATGCAGATTCTAAAATGCGTCCAAAAGGTCTGACTCAAGCTGAGATTGAAAAAATAGCCAACTTTGATTGGGATGATTCGGCTGATGAGGAAAATGAAGAAGAAGAAGATCGAAATATGGACGAAATTATAGAAGAAACTTTGAAAAATTTGAAAAGAGCTGAAAATGTGGAAGTTGTTTTGATTGACCAACTTATAAGAAGCGAAAATGATGGAGATTCGAATGAAAATGAAAACGTTGTACAGGAGGTGATGGAAAAATTTGATTTGAAGAGTTTGAAGTCGAGGAGTGCAGAGTTTATTGAAAGCGAGACCACTTGGAAAAGTGAATTATGCAACCATGCGGTGAAAACCCCCATTGAATATTTTAGTGCTTTCTTTGCGGATGAACTGTGGCAGAAAATATGTGACGAAACGAATTTATATGCCATGCAAACGAAGGGCATAGAATTGAAATGCACTGTGCCCGAAATGAAAAGGTTTGTTGGCATAATTCTTTACCTTGCAGTTGTGAAAATACTAGCTTATAGAATGGCGTGGGCGACCAACTTCAAACTAGCGGCCGTTGCAAATGCATTACCTAGAAACAGATTTGATAAAATTAAACAGTTTTTCCATTTGAACGATAATTGTAAGCAGCCTCAGAAGGGAACACCTAAATATGACAAGTTGTACAAGGTTCGCCCCTTGTTGGACGCCATAAAAAAAAAATTCAATGAAATTTCGCAAGAAGAATTTCAAAGTATAGATGAGCAAATGATTGCATATAAAGGTCAACATAGTTTGAAACAATACCTTCCAATGAAGCCCCACAAGTGGGGTTTTAAAATGTTTACGAGAGCTGGTGTTTCTGGGATTATATACGATTTTACTCTGTTCATTGGAGAAGGAACGTGCAAGTCTTATGGCTTAGGCATTTCATCAGATATCGTGCTATTTTTATCATTTAATTTACCAGAAAACCAAAATTTCAAACTGTTTTTTGACAATTGGTTTTCGTCAATAAGCTTGATGGTGGCTCTGAAAGAAAAAGGCATATTGGCCGTTGGTACAATTAGAAGCAACCGATTGAAAAATTGTGCTCTAATCAGTGAGAAAGACCTTCAAAAACGAGGACGAGGATCAAGCGATTTCAAATATGAAGCAAAGCACAACTTGATTGCTTGTCGTTGGTGTGATAATAAGAGGGTACAATTAGTTTCAAATTATGAAGGTAAGAACCCCATGAGTGAATGCAACAGATGGTGCCTCGTCCTGGCATAGTTGAATGTTATAACAAACACATGGGAGGGGTTGATCTTGCGGACATGCTGCTTGAGTTGTACAAAATCAACCACCGCTCAAATAAATGGTACATGCGCATAGTATACTGGTGCATAAATTCAAGTTTAGTAAACAGTTGGTTGTTGTACCGTAGAGACATTACACATACAGACGGCGAATTGAAGCATATGCCGCTCAAAAATTTTCAATTGGATGTTGCTTCCGAGCTTTTGAACGCAAGTCAAACTACATTTGTCGCCAAAAAGAGAGGTCGTCCATCATCACTCCTTTTGACAATGAATTCATACCCATCATCACCAGCTCCATCATCACCAGCTCCATTATCGCCAGCTCCATCATCACCAGCTCCATCATCACCAGCTCCACCATCACCAGCTCCATCATCACCAGCTCCTTCTACGGGCTCTGAATCAAACCCAAATAAAAGAGCTTATGTTGCAGACCCAGCAAAATCACTTCGACTTGATGGTTATAATCATTGGCCGGAATGGGGAACAAGAGGAAGATATAGAGTATGCAGCACTGGATTTTCAAGCTGTAAATGCAGCAAATGTAATGTGCACTTGTGCTCCAATCCCCAAAAAAATTGTTTCGTATCCTATCATACATAAATATAAATAAACGGCATTTGAAAAAATATCAACTTGACTTTGAAAATATTACACAATTGCCCAATGTTGCATATACGCAACATCCTGTAGCTCTTGAACCAGAACACCTAGGACATTAAAATTTTTGTCAGTTGATATTGAGGTCAACTCTAGCTTATATGTCAACTCAAAAAAATTGTAGGCACGCCTATTTAAATTCGGGCATGAAAGGGTTAAGAGTACGATTATATATTTTGTTGGAAAATTTGATCTTTTCAGTCTATAGATATAGCGAGCAACATCAATAAACATCAAATTTTGCCTTTGTTTACTGATAGCATCTGTGTTGCAAAAAACTTCTATTTCATATAATAGTGACGTAAAACCACGTCACTATTATATGAAATAGAAGTTTTTAAGCGGTTAAGTTAAGTTAAGCGGTATGATATTTTTAGCATGGTACAATTGCTTGAGTAAGCCATACGTTTTTCCTATCGCCTTGCGTATATGGTCATTTCAACTCAATGTGCTATTGAAAACGATGCCTAGATTGTTTACTCTGTCAACGTATTAGATGGATGCGTTGACGATATTAAGCTGCTGAAATGCTGACGTGTCAAATGCTTTTTTATATATATAGACCCTACATAGTGGATGACTTACGTACATTTGAACATCATCAGAAAACATATTAACTGAATATTGGGACACACTATTTGGTAGGTCATTTACATAAATTGCGAACAGAAGAGGGCCGAGTACGGACCCCTGGGGAAAACCACGTCTAACAGATAAAAAAGATTTCAGAAGACTTAGTGCTTACGAAGAGAAACAAAAAGTTTTTCTAGCTTAGTGCATAATATTTCGTGGTTAACCGTGTCAAATGCTTTACTGTAGTCAAGTAATGTTAAAAACATCACATTACCATTATCCTGCTGCTTTGGAATGTCTTCTACTATTTTAAGAATTGCCGTTGTACAGCGTTTGCTTTGATTTTTAGGATAGACTCCAGGACTTTACATTGATCAACACACATAAAACTAAAGTTAATATCACAGTTGTTATCAGGTAAAGGGGACAGGTACGAGTTTACTCTAACTTCAGGTACGTGCGAATTCACAATGTTTGAATTTAAGGCCTCAACATCTGGTTCATCAGAGCTCTAAGGGGTTTGCTTTCCTACTCCAACATTTTTTAGTTTTTTCTATATTTCACCAGAGTTTATTGCTCGTTGTCACACGCTTTATTTCGAAGCAGTATTTCACGACTGATGTCATTGGTAAAACATGTAGTTTCTTTGGGTTTGATGGTTTTTACCATGAGTGGGGAAAATTTATCGTATAAATGTCGGATATTATTTTCCAAGGTGTCAAGTATGTCCTCTACTAGGTGCAATAAATATATTATTGTCGAATGAAGTCTATCATATTCGTCAGCCAGCAGGTTATTGTCAATGTAGAATATCATTTAGATTACCGGAGGGATTAAATATGAGTTTGAGCAAGGGGTCACTTTAAACTGCCAGTTTCAAGGAAGGTGATCTTAGATTGGGTGGGCAAAAGATGCGACCACGAAAACATCTGTGGATTCGCAGACGATATCTCTCTGTTTCTTCTCTCTTCTTTCTCCATTTCTTTTCGTCGATTCCGTACAGTTCTAGCACACTAGTCGCAGCACGCTCAATTCATGGACATATTAACATAATAACAGTTTACTCGATGGATAGCGATCTGGACGCGCCAGACCACCACCCCCAAGCCGAAGAGCTAGAGCCGTATATTTAGTGGGACTCATAGATGAATAGAGGTATTTTCTTTTCTTTATTTTTGCTTTTCTGAACTTTCAACTTTGCTTTTTATTTCAAAAATCCTGATTAGATTGTGAAGTGCATAGAATAGCAGATAGAGTGCTTTAATCTCTTTCATAGTGTTCAGACGCGTTTTTTCTTTGCGCTCCGGTCATTATACCCGGCACTCGAAGAGTAAAGGGTATATTAGATTTGTTGAAAAAATGGATGTGTGGAACACCCAGAAGGATGCGTTTACGACCCCATAAAGTACATATATTCTTGATCAGCATCAATAGCCGAGTCGATATAGCTATGTCTGTCTGTCCGTCCGTCTGTCCGTCCGTCTTCATTAGCGCCTATAGCTCAAAAACTATAAAAGCTAGAGGAACAAAATTTTGTATCCAGACTCCTGTCCTATCACACTGTTACAAATGTATTTCAAAATTTCGCCTCGCCCCCTTCCGACCACTCAAAAGACGAAAATCTGTGGCATGCACAATTTTAAAGAAACGAGGAATGTAAAAACCCAGAATCATAGAGAATGAACATATCTATCAGAGTGTTGAATCTGCATCAGATCAGATCATAAATATAGCCACAATGAAGAAAACCATTTCGAAATGCATCGTTCCTTCTCGCTCTCTCTCACACACCTGGGTGGGTGCTATGCCTGATCGAATTTTTTGACGCCTAGATCTCAGAGACTACAAGAGCTAGATCAACCAAACTTTCTATCCAAGCTCCTGAGATATCAAACCGAGACGAGTTTTTTTAAAAATTTGGCCACGCCCCCTTCCGCCCCAACATAGGACGAAAACCACAATTTTTAAGATATAGGGAAACAAAAAACGAAGAACTATAGAAAATGACCATATCTATCAGAGTATTGAATCTGGATCAGATCGGATCATTAGTATAGCCAGAAGGAACAAATGAAATTTCAGTGGCCTTCCAAGCGCAGACTCATTTCCTCTCTCTCTCGCACACAGACGTGTATGTAAATGTAGGAAGAAGATGTAGACATGTAGAAAAGACGGATGCAAAAAACGTATGTAAGTTAACCAGCCCACTACCCAAGCCTTCTTACCCGATTTATAAACAACTTCTAGTTGGGAACTTCTTACACAGTTTTTCCATTAGGTTCCATTATGTCCCCAATTCCTAATGAACTTTCCCACTCCCATAAGACGTCATATCACTTAACACTTTTCATTAAGTACCAATTGCGCCGTTGGCCGCCCGATATTTGTTTGGTTTATTCAAATTTCACAATTGAGACCAAATTCTCATCATCCTATTCTCCGACTCTCCTGACCAAAATCTTAAGCAGATCTTGCTTCTCTTAATCCGAGGTTTGTTTATTAGGAGCCGACCCTTGGTCGCCAGTCCGTTTTTGAAATCGAATAAGAACAGTTGAATAATAATAGAGCAGTGAGTTTAGACACTAAGAGTGAACTGTAACGTAGTGAATAACAAATAAAAGGATAAAAGGACAAATAAAAGAGGACAAATCTAGAAGGACGACCCAAATCAGGATCATCAAGCCAAAAGGAAGAAAAGAAGACAACTCGTGAGCAATAATATTTTTTAAGAATAAAATAAGAAATAAAAATAACCAAAGTGGAGGAATTAATAAACGACTTTAATAAAATCCTCACCATGACACCACCTTCACCAACAGCGGCTTCTAGCAGCCACGCAAACAGCTCAACATTGAATGTAAGCGATTTGATTAAACATATCGTTAATACTGAGTTGAATCCTTTGAAAGATGAGATCGTGAGTTTAAAATCACAGTTAAATCATAATATAAAAAAGGTTGAAGATTATCAGGTAGAAGAAATTGATCCAAATATTAAATGTGAAACCTCTTATGAAATCATCAAAAAAGTCAGGGAATATAAAGGAGAGGAAGACCAGTACGTCAGTTGGAGGGAATCAGCAGAAATAGCCATGGGGCAATATAAAAAAGGTAGCGATAGATTCTTCTCAGCATTATCAATCCTGAGAAACAAGATAACAGGTATGGCAAATGATGCCTTAACTCAAAACGGCATAGCATTAAACTTCGATGCCATAATGGCAAGATGGGACTTCGTCTTCAGCGACAAACGTCCCATTCATATAAGAGAACAAGACTTAAGTGTTTTAAGTCAAGGGAAGTTATCCATAATGGACTATTATGGACTAATTAACAAAAAACTTACCCTTCTAATAAATAAAACTATAATGACTTATGGCAGAAACAAACCCATTACCGCCGAAATGAATGAAAAACATAAGAAGACAGCACTAAGGGTGTTCATAACCGGCCTTAACGGTTAAATTTCAGACGTAATCTTTTCTATGAACCCAAAGGACTTACCAAACGCCATGGTAATAGTGCAAGAGTTAGAAAGCAATAATTTGAAGGCAAAATTTGCAAACAATTTCATAACAACACAACAGAAAAACTATGAGACAAACTTATTTGGGCAACAATACTCAAATAATAAACATAGACAAAACAACAATAATAAATATGATAATAATCAAAGGAATGCCAATAACTTAAGGTTTCACCAACCCGATTATAACAACAAAAATAATTATAACAATTTTAACCAGAATAGAAATAATACTTGGAACCAGGGCAGATTTAATAATTCCCAACAAAATAATCAAAGCCAGTGGTATTCGTATAGACCTCAACAGAATAAACCAGAACCAATGGAGGTAGACGAATCTATACAGGTTCAGAATAGGCCTAGGTACAACAACTATCAGGGCCATAATAATTATAACAATAACAATTATAATAAAAATAAATGGTTCCAAAATAAAAAGCCAGAGGCGCAGAACAATCAGCAATATCATTAACAAAATAAAAGGGAAGCAACAGGTACTGTTAACCAACCCGTTAACAAAACAATGAGATTGAATAATATCGAAGAAGATCATTTTTTAGGAAAGACTCCGGAGTAGGATTACCCTACATTATCCGGACTGATAGTAAGATAACTAAAAAACTTAAAATATTAATTGACACCGGGGCAACCTCCTGTTACATCAGAGCAGGAATATATGGAAATAAAAACGAACTTCCCATATATAAGAAAGTGGACACAGTAAATGGATACTCTATAATTAAATATTACAACATGGTAACAATATTCGATACGCGTTATACATTTTATGAAATAGAGGGGTTAAATTCAGACTTACTTATAGGTTACAACCTATTGAAAAAAATCGGAGCTGTAATTGACACAGAAAAAGAGGTAATAAGATATGGGGGAAAGGAAGAGAAATTAATTTATGATTATGACAGCTCTTTAAACCAACTTTCTTTATCTGGAGGAAAAAATAACCTTCCATTAAAGGAATATATAATAAAAAAATACTTTGATGAAAAGGCCAAAGTCAGATCTGAGTCTGAAGAGGCAAATCAAAGTTATACAAGCTTGGGATTTAAAAATCCTGAACACGCCGTCGTTGAATTATCCGACAAACATGAATTAGGTACTGTCACCGTTCCCTTCCTCTCGCGGTGCCCGCCTTGTGCTCTCTCATAACGGGACCGCCTCGCTCCCGTACGGCGAATTCGCCTTATCCCCTTCTATGGCTTTGTGAGGAATATTAATTCCTCACACTTCCCCCTTTCTTCATTACTGAAAAGCCTTGGTTTTCTGTCCCTTTTCCGGCTCACCTCTCGGACGACCCTCTCTTGACACCGATGAGCCCCCTTTTAAAATTGCGTTCGCGGCCGTTTCCCTCAGTGCGCCCTCTATCGGTGCTCTGCTCCCATCGCTCGCGAGTTACCGCGGCTGGCGATGTTCACCTATCGGTTCAGAGAACCGATGAGCGTCCGGAATCAGTTCCGATCGTGGAACACCCGATAGGTGCGCGCCGGGCTTGGGCTACCAGACCCGCTCGGTACTCATGTGTAATATCCGCCTGCACCGCGTTTCCCGGCCTGCAATCTGGCCACCCCAACCCCTTCCATCCGCCTCTGGCCATTCCTCCTCGGCCACCTGGCACCAACGCTGCTGCTCTGCTGGCTGCCCTTCGGGCATCGACCGCTGCCGCTGGAGTTGCGGCCGGTCGACGGGTGCTCTCGCCTCCGGGCATGAGACATGCCTTGCCAGGACAGGCCGCTCCTGCACCTTCACAGGTGAGGGCCACACCCACGGACCGCGCTCCAACTCCTCCTCCTCAGCCGGTCCCGCCGCTGCCGTCTCCGCTCTCGGCTCCTCCGCCGGTTCCGCTGCTGCCGTCTCCGCTGTTGGCTCCTCCGCCGGTTCCGCTGCTGCCGTCTCCGCTGTCGGCTTCTCTGCCGTTTCCGCTGTCGCCGTCTCCGCTGTCGGCTCCTCTGCCGGTTCCGCTGTCGACGCCTTTCCCGCTGTCGGTGCACCGTGCACCACCGCCGCTGCTGCGGGTCCACTCGCCTCGGTCGTCATCCCCGCTTTCGGGCTCGCGGGTGTGGATGCACCCGGTTCGTCGGGAGCCCTCCTCTCCTCCGGGTGTCCCCGCGGATCCTTGGCGTTGCTGCACCTCGGCGGCTCCTCCTCCCAGAGTCTGGGCTCTTCGCGCTCCTGCTGCGTCATCGCAATGGCCCACGTGATCTGGATCGTCTGGTGGTGCCACACCACCCCGTCACCGACCACCGAGTGCACCTTCTCCGTCACGAATGGGCCGTAATTCGCGGCTTCGGGCCCCTGCCACTGGGGCTGCGGCTCCTGTGCCGGCTCCTGCTGGGCCCGCTGCTGCTGCGCCTCTGTCGGCGAAGGCTGCTGCGACGACTGCTGCTGCGGCGACTGCTGCTGCTACGACTGCTTCTGCTGCGGCTGCGGCGACAGCTGCTGCGGTGATTGCTGCTGCTGCGGCGAAGGCTGCTGCGACTGCTGCTGCGGCGAAGGCTGCTGTGGTAACTGCTGCTTTTGAGACTGCCACTGCTGCTGCTGCGACTGCTGCTGCTGCTGCGACTGCCGCTGCTGTGACTGCTGCTGCTGCGATTGCTGATGCTGCGACTGCTGATGCTGCGATTGCTGATGCTGCGACTGCTGATGCTGCGACTGCTGCTGCGGCGACGGCTGCTGCGGTAACTGCTGCGACTGCTGCATCTCGGCGGCCGACCTTATCCGCACGAACTTTGGTGGCGGTGGGGCCTCCGCCTCCTCTCGTCCATCGGCCTCCCGCTCCGCGCTCCGTGCTCTCGCCTCGGTCTGGCGCCGCAGAGCGTCTCGAGCCGCCTGCATCATGGCCGCCTCCTCCCTCGCCTTTCGCTCTGCAGCCCTCCGCGCCTCGCTCCGTTGCCGCTCCTCCTCGCGTTCCTTCGCCCGCCGTCCTTCCTCACGTTGGAGTCGCTCCTCCTCGCGCCGCGCTTCCGCCACCCTTCGGTCCGCGCTCCGTTGGCATTCCTCCTCGCGCCGCCGCTGATCCTCCTTGCGTTGGAGACGCGCCCGTTCACGCCGCCTTACCTCCTCCTCGCGTCGCGCCTCTGCCTCTGCCCGCTGGATCCGCCGCTGGTCCATCCGCTCTTGCCATAGAGCCGAGACGGTCTGCCTAAGGTACTGCTTATCCTCCTCCTCTTCCGCCGTGGACCGTTGCCTACCGGCCAATTCCTGCGGTGCCGGCGTCGGCCGCGCAGCTGCCTGCGCTTTCTTTGGCTCCGCCCGCTTATGCGCCGCCGGCCTCGGCTTCGGCGCTGCCAGCGCCGGTGTTGGCGCGACCTGCGTTGGTTCTGCCGCTGATTGATCCACTAATTCCGACCCCTCTTGCAGCCCGTCCAGTATCCCAGGTTCGGTTATCGACCGCTGTCATCGCCCGCCGCTAGTAGGCCATCCGACCTTTCGCCCGGGTATACGGCGGAGGTCGCTCCCGACCCACACCGTCTCGTCTGTTTCTTGCCTTCCCTCCTGAGCTCACATATCACCGGCGAGACAAAATTCATTATTCGGTATGGCCCGTCGAATCTTGGGGCCAACTTCGCGGCGAATCCTTCGGCGGCGTTAGACAGGTGGTGCTGCCTCGCCCACACCATCTCTCCTACCTACGGTTTCCATGACCTTCTTCGCAAGTTATAGTGTCTTGCCTGGTCCTGCGCCGCCCGCTCCAAGTTGCGCCTCACCAACTGGAACAACTCCCGTAGTTTTGTCGCGTTCTCATCCGGGGTGCAGGTCTCCTGACCTGTACCAAGCGTCTCTTCGTCGTGTAGCGCCTTTGGCAACCTTGGATCCCTTCCTTGTACGATGAACGTTGGAGAATATCCCGAAGACTCTGACACGCCCGAATTCACGGCCAACATCAGTTCTGGCCACTTCTCGTTCCAACATCTCTGGTCTCCTTCGGTGAATTGTGCAATCATCGTTTTCACCGTCCTGTTGGTTCGCTTAGTCGGGTTTTCTTGCGGGGTGTAGGGCGCCGTGAACTGGTGCCGTGCCCCGCATTGTTCCAGAAACTTCTTGAACGCTCTGCTGGTGAATTGGACGCCATTGTCGGTGAACACCACCTTAGGTACCCCAAACCGGGACAAAATCCGCTCTCTAAATGCCCTTATTAGTGCCTCCGCCGTGGCCTTTCTCATCGGCACCAGCTCGGTCCACTTCGAGAACCGATCCACCAGTACTAACAGCATGGTGTTCCCGTGCTTCGACCTTGGCAACGGGCCCACAAAATCTTCACATACCGTCGTCCATGGCTCTTCCGGCACCTGCGTCAGCATCTTGCCGGCCACCTGCAGTTGACTCGGCTTGAACCGCATGCAGACTTCACACTTCTTAACGTAATTTCTCACGTCGCGGTGCATTCCGGGCCAATAATATCTGGCGGCTATCCTCGTCATCGTCTTTCTGCTCCCCGCGTGTCCCGCCTCGGGGATGTTGTGATTTTCTTTGATCACCCTCTCCCGGAGATCCTTCGGAATGCAGAGCTTCCACGACGCCACTTCCTCGTCTCCGGCATTGTGAGGTATGTGCCGGTACACCCGGCCCGCCTCCTCCATGTAATCGGGATACTTTGCCGGTTCCTTTTTTCTATTCTCCTTGATCTTCTTGATCCACGAACACGCGGCCTTCCCTGTTTGGTCGTCCACTCTCAGGCATCGTTCCGCTACTGGCTGTCGAGAGAGTGCATCCGCCACTATATTCAGTTGTCCCTTCCTGTATGCTATTTCGAAATCATATTGCTGAAGTTCCAGCGGCCATCTCGCGATTCTTCCCGTCGGACTCTCAATACTATTGAGCCATTTAAGCGCCATATGGTCGGTGACCACTTTGAAGTGGTACCCCTCCAAATATGGCTTCAGTTTTCTGACAGCCCATACAATGGCCAAGCATTCCTTTTCCGTCGCTGAATAGTTCTTTTCAGCGCTATTCAGCGTCCTGCTGGCGTACGAGATGACCCTCTCGCCCTTGTCCGTTTCTTGGGTGAGAATCGCCCCTAGCCCGTAGTCACTGGCGTCCGTCTGGATCACGAACCTTTTGGAGAAATCCGGGCATGTCAGCACGGGATCCGACACCAGCCGGCTCTTCACTGCCTCGAAGGCCTGCTGCCTCTCGTGCGTCCACTCCCATTTCGACTTTTTCTTCAGTAAGGCGCTGAGTGGCTGCAATAGCGTGGCGAAACCTTCTACAAACCGCCTATACCATGAGGCCACGCCCAAATACTGGCGTAGCTCTTTGACGTTCGCCGGCGGTTGTAGTTCCACCATGGCTGCCACATTTTCGGGATCGGTGCAAATCCCTTCCCCTGTCACCAGATGACCCAGGTACCGCAGCTCCCTCCGGAAGAACTGACACTTGTCCACGTTCAACCTTAGATTAGCCTCCTTCAGTCGGCGGAAAACCTCCTCCAGATTTCGCCGGTGCTCCTCTCTCGTTCGCCCGATGACAATGATGTCGTCTTGGTACGCGAACGCGTGTGGAATCATGTCGGGTCCAATCACTTGGTCTAACGCCCTCTGGAATGTGGCCGACGCTGAGTGGAGCCCAAACGGCATCAATTTCCATTGGAACAGCCCCTTGCCCGGCACCGTGAAAGCTGTGAACTGTCTGCTGCTCCTTTTCAATGGTATCTGCCAATATCCATCCTTCAAATCCAGGCTACTGATAAAACGCGCCTCCTTGAGCAGATCCAAAATGTAGTCTATTCTGGGCATGGGATACGGGTCCTTGATGGACCTCGCGTTTATTTGGCGAAAGTCCACGCACAACCTCCACTTTCCCGTCTTTTTTTTGACCATCACAATGGGTGAACTGTAGGGACTCTTCGATGGCTCAATCCGCCCCGTCTCCACCTGTATGTCGATCTCGGTCTGCATTTTGGGATTCTTCGGGTAGTACCGCTGTTTGACCGGTTGAGTGTCTTTCATGGTGATGGTGTGCACCGCCACATTGGACACTCCCGTCATGTCCCGGAATCCCTAGCTCCTTGGCTAGAAATTCTTCGTCCGCCAATGGCTTGGGCCTTCCGCTTTGTTCGCCCTTCTCACTCTCTGTTCCATTGGGTTCTGCCGTGGTTTCCACGATCGCCACCGACAACTTCTCTTCTAGCCTTCCGCCTTGTCGACCTCTCGCAGGGATTATCACCCTGTGCCCCGCACAGGTCACCTCTGCTCCCACGGCGGCGATGAAATCCCAACCCAGAACAAGTGCGTCGATCACCCCCGGCAATATGAGGAGTGCCATTGGGACTCTCTTATCCCAAACGCAACCTCGAATTCGAGTTGGGATCTGATTTCCTGGCTGTGACCATCTGCCAGCCGCACCCTCTTACGCGTGTCCTTTTCCCGACCGGCTCCCCGCAACTTGTCTGCCAGCTCGCGGCTTACGAAACTACTGGTGGCACCTGAATCCACCGTAGCCTTCCACTCGCTTCCGGCAATCGCCACCACGGCCGACAGTTGCACCTCCTCTTCGGTCAGACCACCGATTAGATTTGGGAGCCACCGCTGGGCCGTCTTCTGTTTTGGGGGCCTCGACTTGCGACCCCGGCACGGCCCTTCGCGGCTTGGGTCGCGGCGCGTTTTCCGCATGCTTGCAGCACTGCCAGGTGGGCACTCCCACCTTGCCACACCTTCAGCAAAACGTCAGCGGCTTGCCTGTGCACCCAATGGTCATCACTCCCACATCTTCGGCATGTCTGCGACGGATTTTGCACATACCCGTTCACCACGTTGGCGTTAGTTTGTCTTTGCACCTTCGGCACACCTCTGTCCCCGTCGTGCGGGTGAAAGGATTCGTCGCCCTCGCCCGTCCAGCCGGGCTTTCCCGCTGGAACTCCACTCGGTCTCACTCTAATGCCTCGAACTCGTCTGCCAGCATCATCAGCTGATCGAGACTTTGGCAGTGGTGTGGTCGTATAAATATCCGCAGATCCGGTATGCTGTTTTCCCTTATGAGCTCCAGTTGTTCGTCGGGTGTGCACTTCAACGGCCTTATAAGGGTCTGCATTTCAACCATGAAATCCTTGAAGGATTCTCCCCACCTTTGTTTCCTCATTCGAACCTCCTGGAGCAACTTCTCGAAGTACCCCCTCGGCAGGAAATAGGCCTGGAAGCTATGGGCAAACGCTTCCCATCTGCCATTGCTTGTTATTGGCGATGAACCACATGAGCGCCCGCCCTTTCAGAAGCTCTGGCATTGCTCTCGGGATCTGATCCAGCTCCAGCCCGTACATGTCGGCTGACCACTCCACCTGCTCCAGGAACTCGAGGGGCTTCTCTGACCCGTCGAAACTGAACGACCACTCTCGTACCTGTTTGGCCACGCCGGCAAAATTTTCTCGCGGCCGCCTCACGGTCTGATCCTCGGTCCCTCGCCGATCCCCTCTTGCGGCGGGCTTTTCTCCCGTCCGCTGCGGGCTCTTTGCCGACCTTTGTCGACTGGAAGACCGACTCTTCTTTGGCACCGCCAGGCTCGCTGCCGATTCCTGTTGAGCCTCTGCTGGTGTCTTCCCCCGCGACATTCGCTCTGAATCGGTCGGGGATTCCAGGTGTTCAACCGAGTCCCCCCCTTCGTCAGTCGGCGCAGCCGGTGGGACCACGTCCGCCTTCGTTTCCCACGCTTCAAGCACTTCCGCGAATTCTGGCTCCGCCCCATGCTTTTCGGCCCGGTCTTTGAATGCCTTCCGCATTTCGGACAATGAGCCCTCCAACTGGATCCCGCATGCCAGTGCAACCTGGACCAAGTCCTCTTTCTTCAGCGAATGAATCCATTGCCGGCTCTCCGCTCTTGATTGTCCCTGCTCCACTGCTGCCGGCCTCCTCTTATAGGCTCGGTGCGGCCCAGCCTCTGCGCTGCTGCCCAGCCGCAACGGTTAATTCCGGTGGCGTCGGAAGCTTTCCATCGGCCTCCGTTGTGTTCCACGTCCTCCCCACCGGGATCAGCCTACATGGCCTGCATGGCATGTATGGCCTACATGGGCCCGGCTACATGGCCTACATGGGCCGGCTTTTGGCCATAGTTTGGCCAAAAAGTTGCGTAATTATTTATATGTTGTTAAAAACATCGAGATATACACAAACCATCAACCACTTTCTTTCGCAATTTCTCAAAAGAATCCAAATATAGAAATGAAAAGGTGGTATTCATTCATTGAAAGTTATTCACCCAAAATAATATATAAGCCAGGGGCAACAAATGTAGTCGCAGACGCCTTATCAAGAATACAGATTAACAACTTAACTGACAGTAACGAATCGGTCTCCGATCAAAGCACTCAGCATTCAGCAGAGAGTAGTTTTGAGAATGTTATACAAGAAACCCGAAAACCCTTAAACCAGTTTAAGCAACAATTGCTAATAGCTACGGGGAGGTATACAATACATGAGTCGATTAACATATTTGGCAATACAAGACATATAATAGAATTTGATACTACGGAAAATTTGGTATATATCTTAAGAGAATACATTCCTCCTAATATAGCAATAGGAGTACACTGTACATTAGAGGACTTCTATAGAATTCAAATTCCTCTTATGAATAATTTCACTAATAAGTTTTTGTATACAAGAAGATTTGTTCAGGATGTAGAAAATCCTGGAGACAGAGCGGTAATAATCGAAGAAACTCCTTGTAGAGCACACAGGGGATTAGACGAAAACTATAAACAAATAAACCGATTATATTATTGGCCGAAATTATACAAAAAACTCAAGGAATATGTTAAGAACTGTACAATTTGCAACCAAAATAAATATAATAGACAACCAGTACAAATCCCTATCAAACAGGCAACTATCCCAAATAAGGAAGGAGAAAATTTACATATGGATACATATTATGCACAGAATTTAATATTTATAACTTGTATAGATTCTTATTCAAAATATTTAGTTGTAAAAGAGATTCCGAACAAGCTTAACATCGAAAATAAGATTTCAGAAATTCTGCAACACTTTCCATTAGCTATAACTCTGATCTTTTGCACAAAGATGTGGGATAAATTTATATAATGCAGATCCTTGACATAGTACGTCGAATGGACAAATAGAAAGGGCACATTCTACACTTACAGAAATTGCTCGTTGCATAAAAGATCAACTTAATTTGGTTGATTATTCAGAAATTATAATTAGAGCAGCTCAAAAGTATAACTTGACAATCCATTCAACTACTAATCAAAGACCGTTTGACATTCTGTATAACAAAATCAAGCATGAAAATATTCCCAAAATATTAAAATTAGCGCAAGAAAAAATGTTACAGGTTCATAATAAAGATAGGAAGGAAAAGGACTATCACGTAGGTGAGGTCATTTATGAGAAAAACATGGAGAGAGGAATAAACTAAAAGCCAGATATAAAAGACAAGTAGTTAAAGAAAACGTACCTAATAAAATTATTATAAATAATAGAAACCGTTTGATTCATAAAGATAACGTCAGTAGCTATTATATAGGCACCCAACTATAGGACAGTGTGAGGAATAAGAAATAGACAAAGAAATGATAAAGAAAGTAAAAACGAACCAAAGACGTTGAGGTTCATTTACATAAAATACATAAAAAAAATTACCTGTAAACCATTAGATTAATTTCAAAAGGGATGAAATACCTGTTTGAGGGTCGTTCGAATCTCCACATGAAACAAAAAGGACAAGCAGGTCCATTGTAAATAAGAGGGAGGAGAGAGAGTATAAATGAGAAGATCGATTTCGATTTGTGAGGATTTGACACGAGTGAAGGAGGATTTTAGTTCACATTTTGGCCGATAGGTAGCGCCACAAAGTAGTAAGGATATAGGATTGTGGCTTTTAGCGCTCAAAGCGCCATCTATTGGTGAACCAAAGGATATTGGGTGAACTATCGGTGAACTAGAAGTGCTGGGTAAGGAAATTGGGTGAACTAGAAGTTGCTAACATGATAATGTTGCCGTAAACATTATGTTGCTATGTTGCTGGCATGATCATGTTGCCGTAAACATTATGTTACTAACAGGATCATGTTAAAATATCTACAGGATATTTTATAAACACTGTAATATGAAAAAATAAATGTTTTTAGTATCTGGTATTTAAATATTCCCATAGAAAGGTAGGGGTTTAAAGGAGCTCACATCAAAAAAGGGTTAATATATATATATATATGAAGAAAAATCAAAGCATAAAATTATATGATAAAAAATAAATGCTACTTATAGTAAATGTCACAATCCTATATCCTTACTACTTTGTGGCGCCACCTATCGGCCAAAATATGAACTAAAATCCTCTTTCACTCGTGTCAAATCCTCTCAAATCGAAATCGATCTTCTCATTTATACTCTCTCTCCTCCCTCTTATTTATACTCTCTCTCCTCCCTCTTATTTACAATGGACCTGCTTGTCCTTTTAGTTTCATGTGGCGATTCGAACGACCCTCAAACAGGTATTTCATCCCTTTTGAAATTAATCTAATGGTTTACAGGTAATTTTTTTTATGTATTTTCTGTAAATGAACCTCAACGTCTTTGGTTTGTTTTTACTTTCTTTATCATTTCTTTGTCTACTTTTTATTCCTCACACTGTCCTATAGTTGGGTGCCTATATAATAGCTACTCACAGTTATAAGCTATTACAAAAACCAGTGAACCGCAAACAAAGATGGACGACCTCGAGATCATTTTTGTTAATTCTTCGCCGGAATCAACCATAAATCTGGACTCTCAACCAGACTCAGTAGACCTATCCTTTCTTTTTGGGATTAATACTCAAAACTCTCTAGAGAGGGATCTCCCTAATTGGAACTTGTAACGAACCGCTTTCTTCCGTCAAGTTCAGCTGGGCTGGCTCAGCGGTCGGCAGGTTGCTGCAACGAATTTGTTTGTTGCCCCTACGACAAGCAAGAAATACACGCGGGTCAGGTATTCTAATGGTACTTCGCTTTATTGGTATCTTATGGCTATCTTACGGCTATCTTACGGCTATATCATTCGCTGGGGTATATCGGTGGTACCTTTACCGCCACGACTCCGATGGCGCTCGGGCTAGGGGTTCTGACGCGGCTATCGCTCTGTCCGCCCGCACAACTCCGCACCAATCGGGTGTCCTCGGGGCTCCTTTGGGCAACGGTTGGGGGTTCTGTCTCGGCTACCGCTCTGACCACCACTCACAACTCCGCACTTAGGAAATTGGCTCGGTAACTCTCACCTTTGATCGGGCTCGTGGCCTGTTTGTCGAGATCGTCCTTCCGCTGTCTCCTGTATCTCACTCCTGCGTCACTCTGTTGTATTTCGCTCTGTTCTTCTCCGCACTCGCTCACTCTCCGCACTTGATTTCCCTATCCACTGCCGCCGGCCTCCTCTTATAGGCTCGGTGCGGCCCAGCCTCTGCGCTGCTGCTCGGCCGCAACGGTTAATTCCGGTGGCGTCGGTATCTTTCCATCGGCCTCCGTTGTGTTCCCACATCCTCTCCACCGGGACCCGCCTACATGGCCTGCATGGCATGTATGGCCTACATGGGCCCGGCTACATGGCCTACATGGGCCGGCTCACTGTCATCGTTCCCCTCCTCTCGCGGTGTCCGCCTTGTACTTTCTCATAACGGGACCGCCTCGCTCCCGTACGGCGAATTCGCCGTATCCCCTACTAGGGCTTTGTGAGGAATATTAATTCCTCACACTTCCCCCTTTCTTCATTACTGAAAACCCTTGGTTTTCTGTCCCTTTTCCGGCTCACCTCTCGTACGGCCCTCTCATGACCCCGATGAGCCTTTTAAATTGCGCGCGCGGCCGTTTCCCTCAGGGCGCCCCCTGTCGGTGCTCTGCTCCCATCGCTCGCGAGTTACCGCGGCTGGCGATGTTCACCTATCGGTTCAGAGAACCGATGATCGTCTGGAATCAGCTCCGATCGTGGAACACCCGATAGGTGCGCGACGGGCTTGGGCTACCAGACCCGCTCGATACTCACGTGTAATATCCGCCTGTACCGCGTTTCCCGGCCTGCAATCTGGCCACCCCAATCCCTTCCATCGCTGCTGCCCCAACGCCCGGTGAGTACTAATTTCATAATTTTTTTATTTATTCCTTCATCCACTTCCTTACAGCCTCCCTTATGCCTCCACAAACACCTCGGCTTTACCGGCGGCTACCGACACCCGGTACCGCACCCCGCGCACTCGCACGAGGCGTTTCACGCGGCGACCGACAGGTCGGGTTCCGTCCACGGCCCGCACCACCGCCTCTGGCCATTCCACCTCGGCCACCTGGCGCCAACGCTGCTGCTCCGCTGGCTGCCCTTCGGGCATCGACCGCTGCCGCTGGAGTTGCGGCCGAGCGACGGGCGCTCTCGCCTCCGGGCAGGAGACTTGCCTTGCCAGGACAGGCCGCTCCTGCGCCTTCACAGGTGAGGGCCACACCCACGGACCGCGCTCCAACTCCTCCTCAGCCGGTCCCGCCGCTGCCGTCTCCGCTGTCGGCTCCTCTGCCGGTTCCGCTGTTGCCGTCTCCGCTGTCGGCTCCTCTGCCGGTTCCGCTGTTGACGCCTCTCCCGCTGTCGGTGCACCGTGTACCACCGCCGCTGCTGCGGGTCCACTCGCCTCGGTCGCCATCCCCGCTTTCGGGCCCGCGGGTGTGGATGCACCCGGTTCGTCGGGAGCTCTCCTCTCCTCCGGGTGTCCCCGCGGATCCCGGGCGTTGCTGCACCTCGGCGGTTCCTCTTCCCAGAGTCGGGGCTCCTCGCGCTCTTTCTGCGTCATTTCAATGGCCCAGGTGATCTGGATCGTCTGGTGGTGCCATACCACCCCGTCACCGACCACCGAGTGCACCTTCTCCGTCACAAACGGGCCATACTTCGCGGCTTCGGGCCCCTGCCACTGGGGCTGCGGCTCCTGTGCCGGCTCCTGCTGGGCCTCTGTCGGCGAAGGCTGCTGCGCTGCCCGCTGCTGCTGCGACTGCTGCTGCGGCGACTGCTGCTGTGGCGATTGCGGCTGCCGCGATTGCTGCTGCAGCGAAGGCTGCTGCGACTGCTGCTGCTGCGACTGCTGCTGCGACTGCTGCTGCTGCGACTGCTGCTGCGGCGACTGCTGCTGCGGCGACTGCTGCTGTGGCGACTGCTGCTGCGGCGACTGCTGCTGCTGCGACTGCTGCTGCTGCGACTGCTGCTGCGGCGACTGCTGCTGCGGCGACTGCTGCCGCGGCGAAGGCTGCTGTGGTGACTGCTGCTGCTGCGACTGCTGCATTTCGGCGGCCGACCTTATCCGCACGAACTTTGGTGGCGGTCGGGCCACCGCCTCCTCTCGTCCATCGGCCTCCCGCTCCGCGCTCCGTGCTCTCGCCTCGGTCTGGCGCCGCAGCGCGTCTCGAGCCGCCTGCATCATGGCCGCCTCCTCCCTCGCCTTTCGCTCTGCAGTCCTCCGCGCCTCGCTCCGTTGCCGCTCCTCCTCGCGTTCCTTCGCCCGTCGTCCTTCCTCCCGTTGGAGTCGCTCTTCCTCGCGCCGCGCTTCCGCCGCCCTTCGGTCCGCGCTCCGTTGGCGTTCCTCTTCGCGCCGCCGCTGATCCTCCTTGTGTTGGAGACGCGCCTGCTCACGCCGCCTTATCTCCTCCTCGCGTCGCGCCTCTGCCTCTGCCCTCCGGGTCCGCCGCTGGTCCATCCGCTCTTGCCATAAAGCCGATATGGTCTGCTTGAGGTATTGTCTGTCCTCCTCCTCTTCCGCCGTGGACCGTTGCCTACCGGCCAACTCCTGCGGTGCCGGCGTCGGTCGCGATGCTGCCTGCGCCTTCTTTGGCTCTGCCCGCCTATGCGCCGCCGGCCTCGGCTTCGGCGCTGCCAGCGCCGGTGTCGGCGTGACCTGCGTCGGCTTCGACGCTGCCTGCGTCGGCCTCGGCGCCGCCTGCGTCGGCTTCGACGCTGCCTGCGTCGGCCTCGGCGCCGCCTGCGTTGGTTCTGCCGCTGCCTGCGTCGGCTTCGGTGCTGCCCGCTTCGGCTCCTCTCTCCTCTTTTCGCGCAGAAACCGCTCCGCAGTCCGGATGGCAATGCCCAGGAACGCCGCGTCCCGCCTGGCCTCCTCCTCATCCCGTATGGGCGCCCTTCGTGTCGGCGCTGGTTGCACTGACACCAGCACTACATCGTCGCTGTCCTCTGACACCTCGATTGTCCGCCTACTCTGCGGGGAGTCCAGCGCCGACCACGCGCTCGCTGGGGAAACTCCGGGGCTCCCCATCGGTGATGCCATCAGCTCCAGCTCTGGCGTCTCGGACCGCCGAGCACACCGCTCACCACGCGAGGGCTCCGCCCGTCGCTGGCGGTGTGCACCGGCCTCTCCTGTGCCCACGCTTCGGAACTGCTCCTCCAGGTATCTCTTCATTAACTTCTCCATATTTTCTTACCACGTGTCTTTCCTTTGGGCTATGATCTCCAAGTGATCGCTCGCTGCCGTTTCGGTAGCCGCCCTGCTAATGTTGCAATTCCCTTCGTTCCGCCGTACGGTACTTCCCTCTATTGCTCTCTCCTGGGATCCCGTTGCTTCCCTCTCCGCGATACCCTTCCCTATTCGGGGCTGGGATATTTTAGGATGACTAGGGTTGATCGTAGCGACGATCCTATCCCCTTTTTTTTTTTTTTTTTTTTTGTGTTTTATTTTCCTAGCAGTGTTTCCATTTCATGTGTTTTTTTTTCCTTTTTTTTTTTTCTTATTATTTTTTTTTTTGTTTTCTTCTTTAATTTCCTTTTTTTTTCTTATTATTTTGTTTTGTTTTATTTATTTTTCTTGTAGTGTTCTGTTTCCTATTTGAGGGACGCCGTCCCCGGCCTGTTCGACCCCCATCGGACCAGGTGAGTATCCAAGATTGACTCCTTCATCCACTAATTCCGACCTCTCTTCCAGCCCGTCCAGTATCCCAGGTTCAGGTTATCGACCGCCGTCACCGCCCGCCGCTAGTAGGCCATCCGACCTCTCGCCCGGGTATATGGCGGCGGTCGCTCCCAACCCACACCTTCTCCTCTGTTTCTGGCTTGGCTTCTTGCGTGGCCTCTGCGCCAAACAACCGCCCCGGACGCGGGGATCCTCCGGATCCCCGCCCGTAAGACAGCGCTTGGGCGGGCCTTCTGCATGGCCGTACCCGACAGACCAGTGAGGCCCTCGGATCTGGACTTCTGGCACGGTATTCACCGGACCCGATTCTTAGTTCCCCCCCCGGTCCTCCGGACGCCTCTCAGCCCGGGGCCCGGCCGGCGCACGCTCAGCGCCGTCAGGTATGTCTTGCCCCTTTTTGACGACCCGGCTTAATCTGCCTGCTTTCTTTCCAGACTCCTCCTCGCCGTCCGTCGTTCACACCCTGCCGCTGGTTCTCCGTGTCCTACCACCTGCGTATTGTTTCTTTTGGATGGGTCTCTCTCTTCCCCCTCCGGTTGTGGCTTCAGGTCCCCAATGTGCGCCCTCCGTTTGTGCTCATTGCCTTCCCTCCTGAGCTCACATATCACCGGCGAGACGAAATTCATTATTTGGTATGGCCCGTCGAATCTTGGGGCCAACTTCGCGGCGAATCCTTCGGCGGCGTTAGACAGGTGGTGTTGCCTCGCCCACACCATCTCTCCTACCTTCGGTTTCCACGACCTTCTTCGCAAGTTATAGTGTCTTGCCTGGTCCTGCGCTGCCCGCTCCAAGTTGCGCCTTACCAACTGGAACAACTCCCGTAGTTTTGTCGCGTTCTCATCCGGGGTGCGGGTCTCCTGCCCTGTACCAAGCGTCTCTTCGTCGTATAGCGCCTTGGGCAACCTTGGTTCCCTCCCTTGTACGATGAACGTCGGAGAATATCCCGTAGACTCTGACACACCCGAGTTCACGGCCAACATCAGTTCTGGCCACTTCTCGTCCCAACATCTCTGGTCTCCTTCGGTGAATTGTGCAATCATCGTTTTCACCGTCCTGTTGGTTCGCTCAGTCGGGTTTTCTTGCGGGGTGTAGGGCGCCGTGAACTGGTGCCGTGCCCCGCATTGTTCCAGAAATTTCTTGAACGCTCGGCTGGTGAATTGGACGCCATTGTCGGTGACCACCACCTTAGGTACCCCAAACCGGGACAAAATCCGTTCTCTAAATGCTCTTATTAGTGCCTCCGCCGTGGCCTTTCTCATCGGCACCAGCTCGGTCCACTTCGAGAACCGATCCACCAGTACTAACAGCATGGTGTTCCCGTGCTTCGACCTTGGCAACGGGCCCACAAAATCTGCACATACCGTCGCCCATGGCTCGTCCGGCACCTGCGTCAGCATCTTGCCGGCCGCCTGCAGTTGACTCGGCTTGAACCGCATGCAGACTTCACACTTCTTAACGTAATTTCTTACGTCGCGGTGCATTCCGGGCCAATAATATCTGGCGGCTATCCTCGTCATCGTCTTTCTGCTCCCCGCGTGTCCCGCTTCGGGGATGTTGTGATTTTCTTTGATCACCCTCTCCCGGAGATCATTCGGAACGCAGAGCTTCCACGACGCCACTTCCTCATCTCCGGCCCTGTGAGGTATGTGCCGGTACACCCGGCCCGCCTCCTCCATATAATCGGGATACTTGGCCGGTTCCTTTTCTCTATTCTCCTTGATCTTCTTGATCCACGAACACTCGGCCTTCCCTGTTTGGTCGTCTACTCTCAGGCATCGTTCCGCTACTGGCTGGCGAGAGAGTGCATCCGCCACTATATTCAATTGTCCCTTCCTGTATGCTATTTCGAAGTCATATTGCTGAAGTTCCAGCGCCCATCTCGCGATTCTTCCCGTCGGACTCTCAATACTATTGAGCCATTTTAGCGCCATATGGTCGGTGACCACTTTGAAGTGGTACCCCTCCAAATATGGCTTCAGTTTTCTGACAGCCCATACAATGGCCAAGCATTCCTTTTCCGTCGCTGAATAGTTCTTTTCAGCGCTATTCAGCGTCCTGCTGGCGTACGAGATGACCCTCTCGCCCTTGTCCGTTTCTTGGGTGAGAATCGCTCCTAGCCCGTAATCACTGGCGTCCGTCTGGAGCACGAACCTTTTGGAGAAATCCGGGCATGTCAGCACGGGATCCGACACCAGCCGGCTCTTCACTGCCTCGAAGGCCTGCTGCCTCTCGTGCGTCCACTCCCATTTCGCCTTTTTCTTCAGTAAGGCGCTGAGTGGCTGCACTAGCGTGGCGAAACCTTCTACGAACCGCCTATACCATGAGGCCACGCCCAAATACTGGCGTAGCTCTTTGACGTTCGCCGGCGGTTGTAGTTCCACAATGGCTGCCACTTTTTCGGGATCGGTGCAAATCCCTTCCCCTGTCACCAGATGACCCAGGTACCGCAGCTCCCTCCGGAAGAACTGACACTTGTCCACGTTCAACCTTAGATTAGCCTCCTTCAGTCGGCGGAAAACCTCCTCCAGATTTCGCCGGTGCTCCTCTCTCGTTCGCCCGATGACAATGATGTCGTCTTGGTATGCGAACGCGTGTGGAATCATGTCGGGTCCAATCACTTGGTCTAACGCCCTCTGGAACGTGGCCGACGCTGAGTGGAGCCCAAACGGCATCACTTTCCATTGGAACAGCCCCTTGCCTGGCACCGTGAAAGCTGTGAACTGTCTGCTGCTCCTTTCCAATGGTATCTGCCAATATCCATCCTTCAAGTCCAGGCTACTGATAAAACGCGCCTCCTTGAGCTGATCCAAGATGTAGTCTATTCTGGGCATGGGATACGCGTCCTTGATGGACCTCGCGTTTATTTGGCGGAAGTCGACGCACAGCCTCCACTTTCCCGTCTTCTTTTTGACCATCACAATGGGTGAACTGTAGGGACTTTTCGATGGCTCAATCCGCCCCGTCTCCAGCAATTCTTCCACCTGTACGTCGATCTCGGTCTGCATTTTGGGATTCTTCGGGTAGTACCGCTGTTTGACCGGTTGCGTGTCTTTCATGGTGATGGTGTGCACCGCCACATTGGACACTCCCGTCATGTCCCGGAATTCCTGTAGCTCCTTGGCTAGAAATTCGTCGTCCGCCAATGGCTTGGGCCTTTCGCTTCGTTCGCCCTTCTCACTCTCTGTTCCATTGGGTCTTGCCGTGGTTTCCACGATCGCCACCGACAACTTCTCTTCTAGCCTTCCGCCTTGCCGACCTCTCGCAGGGATTATCACCCTGTGCCCCGCACAGGTCACCTCTGCTCCCACGGCGGCGATGAAATCCCAACCCAGAACAAGTGCGTCGATCACCCCTGGCAATATGAGGAGTGCCATTGGGACTCTCTTATCTCCAAACGCAACCTCTACTTCGAGTTGGGATCTGATTTCCTGGCTGTGACCATCTGCCAGCCGCACCCTCTTACGCGTGTCCTTTTCCCGACCGGCTCCCCGCAACTTGTCTGCCAGCTCGCGGCCTACGAAACTACTGGTGGCACCTGTATCCACCGTAGCCTTCCACTCGCTTCCGGCAATCGCCACCACGGCCGACAGTTGCACCTCCTCTTCGGTCAGACCACCGATTAGATTTGGGGAGCCACCGCTGGGCCGTCTTCTGCTTTGGGGGCCTCGACTTGCGACCCCGGCACGGCCCTTCGCGGCTTGGGTCGCGGCGCGTTTTCCGCATGCTTGCAGCACTGCCAGGTGGGCACTCCCACCTTGCCACACCTCCAGCAAAACGTCAGTGGCTTGCCTGTGCACCCTTGGGCCCAATGGTCATCACTTCCGCATCTTCGGCATGCCTGCGACGGGTTTTGCACATACCCGTTCACCACGTTGGCGTTGGTTTGATGCCCACTCGCTGGCACCGTTGGCTTCCTCTCGTGAGCCTTCCCGGGCGTCGTCTCTTCTTTGCACCTTCGGCACACCTCTGTCCCCGTCGTGCGGGTGAACGGATTCGTCGCCCTCGCCCGTCCAGCCGGGCTTTCCCGCTGGAACTCCACTCGGTCTCGCTCTAATGCCTCGAACTCGTCCGCCAGCATCATCAGCTGATCGAGACTTTGGCAGTGGTGTGGTCGTATGAATATCCGCAGATCCGGTATGCTGTTTTCCCTTATGAGCTCCAGTTGTTCGTCGGGTGTGCACTTCAACGGCCTCATAAGGGTCTGCATTTCCACCATGAAATCCTTGAAGGATTCTCCCCACCTTTGTTTCCTCATTCGAACCTCCTGGAGCAACTTCTCGAAGTACCCTCTCGGTAGGAAATAGGCTTGGAAGCTATGGGCAAACGCTTCCCATGTCTGCCATTGCTTGTTATTGGCGATAAACCACATGAGCGCCCGCCCTTTCAGAAGCTCTGGCATTGCTCTCGGGATCTGATCCAGCTCCAGCCCGTACATGTCGGCTGACCACTCCACCTGCTCCAGGAACTCGAGGGGCTTCTCGGACCCGTCGAAACGGAACGACCACTCTCGTACCTGTTTGGCCACGCCAGCAAAACTTTCTCGCGGCCGCCTCGCGGTCTGATCCTCGGTCCCTCGCCGATCCCTTCTTGCGGCGGGCTCTTCTCCCGTTCGCTGCGGGCTCTTTGCCGATCTTTGTCGACTGGAAGACCGACTCTTCTTTGGCACCGCCAGGCTCGCTGCCGATTCCTGTTGAGCCTCTGCTGGTGTCTTCCCCCGCGACATTCGCCCTGAATCGGTCGGGGATTCCAGGTGTTCAACCGAGTCCCCTCCTTCGTCAGTCGACGCAGCCGCCGGGACCACGTCCGCCTTCGTTTCCCATGCTTCAAGCACTTCCGCGAATTCTGGCTCCGCCCCATGCTTTTCGGCCCAGTCTTTGAATGCCTTCCGCATTTCGGACAATGAGCCCTCCAACTGGATTCCGCATGCCAGTGCGACCTGGACCAAGTCCTCCTTCTTCAGCGAATGAATCCATTGCCGGCCTTTCATTTTGCCACCTATAGGATACCCCGCTCAGTACCGCCCTCCCCGATGTACTTTTCTTTGCTTTGTCGTGAGGCCCCACGTTGGGCGCCAGTTGTAACGAACCGCTTTCTTCCGTCAAGTTCAGCTGGGCTGGCTCAGCGGTCGGCAGGTTGCTGCAACGAATTTGTTTGTTGCCCCTACGACAAGCAAGAAATACACGCGGGTCAGGTATTCTAATGGTACTTCGCTTTATTGGTATCTTATGGCTATCTTACGGCTATCTTACGGCTATATCATTCGCTGGGGTATATCGGTGGTACCTTTACCGCCACGACTCCGATGGCGCTCGGGCTAGGGGTTCTGACGCGGCTATCGCTCTGTCCGCCCGCACAACTCCGCACCAATCGGGTGTCCTCGGGGCTCCTTTGGGCAACGGTTGGGGGTTCTGTCTCGGCTACCGCTCTGACCACCACTCACAACTCCGCACTTAGGAAATTGGCTCGGTAACTCTCACCTTTGATCGGGCTCGTGGCCTGTTTGTCGAGATCGTCCTTCCGCTGTCTCCTGTATCTCACTCCTGCGTCACTCTGTTGTATTTCGCTCTGTTCTTCTCCGCACTCGCTCACTCTCCGCACTTGATTTCCCTATCCACTGCCGCCGGCCTCCTCTTATAGGCTCGGTGCGGCCCAGCCTCTGCGCTGCTGCTCGGCCGCAACGGTTAATTCCGGTGGCGTCGGTATCTTTCCATCGGCCTCCGTTGTGTTCCCACATCCTCTCCACCGGGACCCGCCTACATGGCCTGCATGGCATGTATGGCCTACATGGGCCCGGCTACATGGCCTACATGGGCCGGCTCACTGTCATCGTTCCCCTCCTCTCGCGGTGTCCGCCTTGTACTTTCTCATAACGGGACCGCCTCGCTCCCGTACGGCGAATTCGCCGTATCCCCTACTAGGGCTTTGTGAGGAATATTAATTCCTCACAAACTTTATAGATGAGATTCAATGGGATGATGATGATGATGATGATCCAATGATTGCTATGCCGAATGAGGATAATTTATCATACGTTTTCCCGGATGATGACCACGTTTTCGAATTTGTTGATGAAAGGCATCGACTCCAGGAACTACTTCCAGATGAAGATGACGCTGAAATAATCGCTGCAGTGGACAGAACTGAGGCGGAATTTTAATAATACTACTATATGAATGGCATGAATATTTTATGTATTTTTCTAAAAATAATATATATGTTTAATAAATAAAATACTACATTTAAACAATATTTATTTTCAATGATTTCTTTTTTACTTTTGATTGGTTGAATTTCGCTTCCTCTTAATACATGTTACATCCCTCCAAAGAGAATCATAGGATTTTTTTTGAAAATGGATTTCATGGATTATTTTACTTCTTAATATTTTTTTTTTTTTGTTTACTTATAGTCTTTAATTCTTTGGTATGCGTCAATAAAATAAGCATATTAAAGTCAAATCTCAGCCAAAACAGCTTAGTTTCAGGACATAAATAACATTGATAAAATGATGATTTTGATTTTTAATAACTAAAGTTGTAGACTTTTAAGTTGTGTTTTTCAGTCCATTGCGGGTACTAAAAAATTTTGTTACACAACACAACTCGCAATGAAATGCACTCATTTTGAATTGAAAATGAACTAAATCATCTTAAGAACTTGAAGTCCTTATATATGATTTCAAGGGATGATCATATGTACAAAACGGTAATTATTTCATTCTGTTTATATAATGTGTTCATGATGTCGGTCTTATATATAGACAGAAACCAAAAAAATATAATACGTGAAATCATGTACTTAGTATTATATACTGAATTCATCCATTATCACTCAACAACCAATCAGTCTTAAGACATCTGGTTTTTGCATTATTAGAACTATGAGTTATCCTCACTCAATTATGTGCTAATGAGAGTATAAAAGACCATGGAATCTTGATTAAATAATTTAGTATAAAACTGTGAGTAGTTCGAATAGTTTCTATTATTATTATGGTATGTACAAAATTTTTAATTTTCTTATAAAAAGGGATAATAATTATAAAATGTTTATGTACTTAGGCTTTCCTAGATATACTTAACGAGATAAGGCATGCGACTGGATACACCAAGGTAGAGAATCTATGTATAGGATTTGAGTACAAGATCACAGGATAAAAACTCAAAAAAACATAATTTGGAAATAAAGTAGTCCTTTATTTAACTGATAAGGACAACGAACAACTTTGGATTTTTTTACCTAAGAGTTATGTTAACAAATTTTCATCGAAAACGCCCTTCAAGATATTGAAGGAGCATGGAATTTCACATCTTATATATAAAGGAAAAGAGATGACTAGATATAGCACTGCCCAATTTCAATTTATATGTAAAGAATAAATAAAGAATTCAATGTAAAACATCTTGTATACATGTAAGAGAAAAAGAGACAACCAAATGTTGTAAATATGCATTGTGAGGAATTAATATTCTTCACAAAGCCATAGTAGGGGATAAGGCGAATTCGCCGTACGGGAGCGAGGCGGTCCCGTTATGAGAGAGCACAAGGCGGGCACCGCGAGAGGAAGGGAACGATGACAGTGAGCCGGCCCATGTAGGCCATGTAGCCGGGCCCATGTAGGCCATGTAGCCGGGCCCATGTAGGCCATGTAGCCGGGCCCATGTAGGCCATACATGCCATGCAGGCCATGTAGGCTGATCCCGGTGGGGAGGACGTAGGAACACAACGGAGGCCGATGGAAAGCTACCGACGCCACCGGAATTAACCGTTGCGGCTGGGCAGCAGCGCAGAGGCTGGGCCGCATCGAGCCTATAAAAGGAGGCCGGCGGCAGTGGCGAGGGGACAATCAAGTGCGGAGAGTAAGCGAGTGCGGAGTGAAACCAAGGGAAATACAACAGAGTGACGTAGGAGTGATATACAGGAGACAGCGAGAGAACGATCTCGACAAGCAGGCCCGGAAAGCAGGCCGCGAGCCCCGATCAAAGGTGAGAATTACCGAGCCAATTCCCTGAGTGCGGAGCTGTGAGTGGTGGTCAGAGCGGTAGCCGAGACAGAACCCCCAGCCGTTGCCCAAAGGAGCCCCGAGGACACCCGATTGGTGCGGAGTTGTGCGGGCGGACAGAGCGATAGCCGCGTCAGAACCCCTAGCCCGAGTGCCATCGGAGTCGTGGCGGTAGAGGTACCACCGATATACCCCAGCGAATGATATAGCCAAAAGATAGCCGTAAGATAGCCATAAGATACCAATAAAGCGAAGTACTATTAGAATACCTGACCCGCGTGTATTTCTTGCTTGTCGTCGGGGCAACATACAAATTCGTTGCAGCAACCTGCCGACCGCTGAGCCAGCCCAGCTGAACTTGACGGAAGAAAACGGTTCGTTACAACTGGCGCCCAACTTGGGGCCTCACGACAAAGCAAAGAAAAGTACATCGGGGAGGGCGGTACTGAGCAAAGTATCCTATAGGTGGCAAAATGAAAGGCCGGCAATTTATTCATTCGCTGAAGAAAGAGGACTTGGTCCAGGTTGCACTGGCATGCGGGATCCAGTTGGAGGGCTCATTGTCCGAAATGCGGAAGGCATTCAAACCTGGGCCGAAAAGCATGGGGCGGAGCCAGAATTCGCGGAAGTGCTTGAAGCGTGGGAAACGAAGGCGGACGTGTTCCCGGCGGCTGCGCTGACTGACGAAGGGGTTGAACACCTGGAATCCCCGACCGATTCAGAGCGAATGTCGCGGGGGAAGACACCAGCAGAGGCTCAACAGGTATCGGCAGCGAGCCTGGCGGTGCCAAAGAAGAGTCGGTCTTCCAGTCGACAAAGGTCGGCAAAGAGCCCGCAGCGGACGGGAGAAGAGCCCGCCGCAAGAGGGGATCGGCGAGGGACCGAGGATCAGACCGTGAGGCGTCCGCGAGAAAATTTTGCCGGCGTTGCCAAACAGGTACGAGAGTGGCAATGCCAGAGCTTCTGAAGGGGCGGGCGCTCATGTGGTTCATCGCCAATAACAAGCAATGTCAGACATGGGAAGCGTTTGCCCATAGCTTCCAGGCCTATTTCCTGCCGAGGGGGTACTTCGAGAAGTTGCTCCAGGAGGTTCGAATGAGGAAACAAAGGTGGGGAGAATCCTTCAAGGATTTCATGGTTGAAATGCAGACCCTTATGAGGCCGTTGAAGTGCACACCCGACGAACAACTGGAGCTTATAGGGGAAAACAGCATACCGGATCTGCGGATATTCATACGACCACACCACTGCCAAAGTCTCGATCAGCTGATGATGCTGGCGGACGAGTTCGAGGCTTTAGAGCGAGACCGAGTGGAGTTCCAGCGGGAAAGCCCGGCTGGACGGGCGAGGGCGACGAATCCTTTCACCCGCACGACGGGGACAAAGGTGTGCCGAAGTTGCAAAGACGAGACGACGCCCGGGAAGGCTCACGAGAGGAAGCCAACGGTGCCGGCGAGTGGGCATCAAACTAACGCCAACGTGGTGAACGGGTATGTGCAAAATCCGTCGCAGGCATGCCGAAGATGTGGGAGTGATGACCATTGGGTCCAAGATGCACAGGCAAGCCGCAAGTCGAGGCCCCCAACACAGAAGACGGCCCAGCGGTGGCTCCCCAAATCTAATCGGTGGTCTGACCGAAGAGGAGGTGCAACTGTCGGCCGTGGTGGCGATTGCCGGAAGCGAGTGGAAGGCTACGGTGGATACAGGTGCCACCAGTAGTTTCGTAAGCCGCGAGCTGTTAGACAAGTTGCGGGGAGCCGGTCGGGAAAAGGACACGCGTAAGAGGGTGCGGCTGGCAGATGGTCACAGCCAGGAAATCAGATCCCAACTCGAAGTAGAGGTTGCGTTTGGGATAAGAGAGTCCCAATGGCACTCCTCATATTGCCGGGGGTGATCGACGCACTTGTTCTGGGTTGGGATTTCATCGCCGCCGTGGGAGCAGAGGTGACCTGTGCGGGGCACAGGGTGATAATCCCTGCGAGAGGTCGACAAGGCGGAAGGCTAGAAGAGAAGTTGTCGGTGGCGATCGTGGAAACCACGGCAGAACCCAATGGAACAGAGAGTGAGAAGGGCGAACAAAGCGGAAGGCCCAAGCCATTGGCGGACGAAGAATTTCTAGCCAAGGAGCTACAGGAATTCCGGGACATGACGGGAGTGTCCAATGTCTCGGTGCACACCATCACCATGAAAGACACTCAACCGGTCAAACAGCGGTACTACCCGAAGAATCCCAAAATGCAGACCGAGATAGACATACAGGTGGAGACGGGGCGGATTGAGCCATCGAAAAGTCCCTACAGTTCACCCATTGGGATGGTCAAAAAGAAGACGGGAAAGTGGAGGTTGTGCGTGGACTTCCGCCAAATAAAGGCGAGGTCCATCAAGGACGCGTATCCCATGCCCAGAATA
Source organism: Drosophila helvetica (assembly GCA_963969585.1). NCBI lineage: Eukaryota > Metazoa > Arthropoda > Insecta > Diptera > Drosophilidae > Drosophila > Drosophila helvetica. The sequence continues at coordinate 23,553,436 of OZ018403.1, read as the reverse complement.
GACTACATTTTGGATCAGCTCAAGGAGGCGCGTTTTATCAGTAGCCTGGATTTGAAGGATGGATATTGGCAGATACTATTGGAAAGGAGCAGCAGACAGTTCACAGCTTTCACGGTGCCGGGCAAGGGGCTGTTCCAATGGAAATTGATGCCGTTTGGGCTCCACTCAGCGTCGGCCACATTCCAGAGGGCGTTAGACCAAGTGATTGGACCCGACATGATTCCACACGCGTTCGCGTACCAAGACGACATCATTGTCATCGGGCGAACGAGAGAGGAGCACCGGCGAAATCTGGAGGAGGTTTTCCGCCGACTGAAGGAGGCTAATCTAAGGTTGAACGTGGACAAGTGTCAGTTCTTCCGGAGGGAGCTGCGGTACCTGGGTCATCTGGTGACAGGGGAAGGGATTTGCACCGATCCCGAAAATGTGGCAGCCATTGTGGAACTACAACCGCCGGCGAACGTCAAAGAGCTACGCCTGTATTTGGGCGTGGCCTCGTGGTATAGGCGGTTTGTAGAAGGTTTCGCCACGCTATTGCAGCCACTCAGCGCCTTACTGAAGAAAAAGTCGAAATGGGAGTGGACGCACGAGAGGCAGCAGGCCTTCGAGGCAGTGAAGAGCCGGCTGGTGTCGGATCCCGTGCTGACATGCCCGGATTTCTCCAAAAGGTTCGTGCTCCAGACGGACGCCAGTGACTACGGGCTAGGGGCGATTCTCACCCAAGTAACGGACAAGGGCGAGAGGGTCATCTCGTACGCCAGCAGGACGCTGAATAGCGCTGAAAAGAACTATTCAGCGACGGAAAAGGAATGCTTGGCCATTGTATGGGCTGTCAGAAAACTGAAGCCATATTTTGAGGGGTACCACTTCAAAGTGGTCACCGACCATATGGCGCTAAAATGGCTCAATAGTATTGAGAGTCCGACGGGAAGAATCGCAAGATGGGCGCTGGAACTTCAGCAATATGATTTCGAAATAGCATACAGGAAGGGACAACTGAATATAGTGGCGGATGCACTCTCTCGACAGCCAGTAGCGGAACGATGCCTGAGAGTGGACGACCAAACAGGGAAGGCCGCGTGTTCGTGGATCAAGAAGATCAAGGAGAATAGAAAAAAGGAACCGGCAAAGTATCCCGATTACATGGAGGAGGCGGGCCGGGTGTACCGGCACATACCTCACAGGGCCGGAGACGAGGAAGTGGCGTCGTGGAAGCTCTGCGTTCCGAAGGATCTCCGGGAGAGGGTGATCAAAGAAAATCACAACATCCCCGAGGCGGGACACGCAGGGAGCAGAAAGACGATGACGAGGATAGCCGCCAGATATTATTGGCCCGGAATGCACCGCGACGTGAGAAATTACGTTAAGAAGTGTGAAGTCTGCATGCGGTTCAAGCCGAGTCAACTGCAGGCGGCCGGCAAGATGCTGACGCAGGTCCGGAAGAGCCATGGGCGACTAAGCGAACCAACAGGACGGTGAAAACGATGATTGCACAATTCACCGAAGGAGACCAGAGATGTTGGAACGAGAAGTGGCCAGAACTGATGTTGGCCGTGAATTCGGGCGTGTCAGAGTCTTCGGGATATTCTCCAACGTTCATCGTACAAGGAAGGGATCCAAGGTTGCCAAAGGCGCTACACGACGAAGAGACGCTTGGTACAGGTCAGGAGACCTGCACCCCGGATGAGAACGCGACAAAACTACGGGAGTTGTTCCAGTTGGTGAGGCGCAACTTGGAGCGGGCGGCGCAGGACCAGGCAAGACACTATAACTTGCGAAGAAGGTCATGGAAACCGTAGGTAGGAGAGATGGTGTGGGCGAGGCAGCACCACCTGTCTAACGCCGCCGAAGGATTCGCCGCGAAGTTGGCCCCAAGATTCGACGGGCCATACCGAATAATGAATTTTGTCTCGCCGGTGATATGTGAGCTCAGGAGGGAAGACAATGAACACACACGAAGGGCGCACATTGGCGACCTGAAGCCACAACCGGATGGAAAGAGGAAGACACATCCAAAGGAAACAATACGGAGATAGCAAGACACGGAAAACCAGCGGCGGCTTGTGAACGATGGACGGCGAAGAGGAGTCTGGAAAGAAAGCAGGCAGATTAAGCCGGGTCGTCAAAAAGGGGCAAGACATACCTCACGGCGCTGAGCGTGCGCCGGTCGGGCCCCGGGCTGAGAGGCGTCCGGATCACCGGGGGGGGAACTAAGAATCGGGTCCGGTGAAGGCCGTGCCAGAAGTCCAGATCCGAGGGCCTCACTGGTCTGTCGGGTACGGCCGTGCAGAAGGCCCGCCCAAGCGCTGCTTTTCGGGCGGGGATCCGGAGGATCCCCGGGTCCGGGGCGGTTGTTTGGCGCAGAGGCCACGCAAGAAGCCAAGCCAGAAACAGACGAGAAGAGGTGGGTCGGGAGCGACCGCCGCCGTATACCCGGGCGAGAGGTCGGATGGTCTACTAGCGGCGGGCGATAACCGAACCTGGGATACTGGACGGGCTGGAAGAGGGGTCGGAATTAGTCGATGAAGGAGTCGATCTTGGATACTCACCTGGTCCGATGGGGGTCGAACAGTCCGGGGACAGCGTCCCGTGGGAAATGAATAGGAAACAGAACACTACAAGAAAAATAAAAAAAAAGGGGGAAAAAGAAAATAAAAAAATTAAAACTTATAAAATGGAAACACTGCAAGGAAAATAAATAAAAAAAAAAAATGAAAAAAAAAGAGGATAGGATCGTCGCTACGATTAACCCTAGTCATCCTAAAATATCCCAGCCCCGAAGTGGGAAGGGTATCGCAGAGAGGGAAGCAACGGGATCCTAGGCGAGAGCAATAGAGGGAAGTACCGTACGGCGGAACGAAGGGAATTGCAACAATAGCAGGGCGACTACCAAAATGGCGGCGAGCGATCACTTGGAGCTCATAGCCCAAAGGAGAAACACGTGGAAAAAGAAAAAAAAAAGGATGGGAAAATTAATGGAAAGATACCTGGAGGAGCAGTTCTGAAGCGTGGGCACAGGAGAGGGCGGGGCACACCGCCAGCGACGGGCGGAGACCTCGCGTGGTGAGCGGTATGCTCGGCGGTGCGAGACGCCAGAGCTGGAGCTGATGGCATCGCCGATGGGGAGCCCCGGAGTTTCCCCGACGAGAGCGTGGTCGGCGCTGGATTCCCCGCAGAGTAGGCGGACAATTGATGTGTCGGAGGACGACGTAGTGCTGGTGTCAGTAGAACCAGCGCCGGCACGCAGGACGCCCACACGGGAGGAGGAGGAGGCCAGGCGGGACGCGGCGTTCCTGGGCATTGCCATCCGGACTGCAGAGCGGTTTCTGCGCGAAAGGAGGAGAGAGGAGCCGAGGCGAGCAGCACCGAAGCCGACGCAGGCAGCGGTGGAGCAAACGCGGACAGCGGCAAAGCCGACGCAAGCAGCGGCAGAACCGACGCAGGCGGCGCCGAGGCCGACGCAGGCGGCGCCGAGGCCGACGCAGGTCGCGCCAACACCGGCGCTGGCAGCGCCAAGCCGAGGCCGGCGGCACATAGGCGGGCAGAGCCAAAGAAAGCGCAGGCAGCATCGCGGCCGACGACGGCACCGCAGGAATTAGCCGGTAGGCAACGGTCCACGGCGGAAGAGGAGGAGGATAAGCAGTACCTTAGGCAGACCATCTCGGCTCTATGGCAAGAGCGGATGGACCAGCGGCGGATCCGACGGGCAGAGGCAGAGGCGCGACGTGAGGAGGAGGTAAGGCGGCGCGAACGGGCGCGTCTCCAGCGCAAGGAGGATCAGCGGCGCCGCGAGGAGGAACGCCAACGGAGCGCGGACCGAAGGGTGGCGGAAGCGCGGCGCGAGGAGGAGCGACTCCAACGTGAGGAAGGACGGCGGGCGAAGGAACGCGAGGAGGAGCGGCAACGGAGCGAGGCGCGGAGGGCTGCAGAGCAAACGGCGAGGGAGGAGGCGGCCATGATGCAGGCGGCTCGAGACGCTCTGCGGTGCCAGACCGAGGCGAGAGCACGGAGCGCGGAGCGGGAGGCCGATGGACGAGAGGATATGGTCGGCCGCCGAGATGCAGAAGTCGCAGCAGCAGCAGCAGGTGCAGCAGCAGCAGTCGCGGCAGCAGCAGTCGCAGCAGCAGCAGTCGCAGCAGCAGCAGCAGTCGCAGCAGCAGCAGTCGCAGCAGCAGCAGTCGCAGCAGCAGCAGTCGCAGCAGTCGCAGCAGCAGCAGTCGCAGCAGCAGCAGTCGCAGCAGCAGCCGTCACAGCAGTGGCAGTCGCAGCAGCAGCAGCAGTCGCAGCAGCAGTCGCAGCAGTCTTCGCCGTAGCAGCAGTCGCAGCAGCAGCAATCACCGCAGCCGCCACAGCAGCAGCAGTCGCCGCAGCAGCAGTCGTCGCAGCAGCCTTCGCCGACAGAGGCGCAGCAGCAGCGGGCCCAGCAGGAGCCGGCACAGGAGCCGCAGCCCCAGTGGCAGGGGCCCGAAGCCGCGAATTACGGCCCATTCGTGACGGAGAAGGTGCACTCGGTGGTCGGTGACGGGGTGGTGTGGCACCACCAGACGATCCAGATCACGTGGGCCATTGCGATGACGCAGCAGGAGCGCGAGGAGCCCAGACTCTGGGAGGAGGAGCCGCCGAGGTGCAGCAACGCCCGGGATCCGCGGGGACACCCGGAGGAGGGCTCCCGACGAACCGGGTGCATCCACACCCGCGAGCCCGAAAGCGGGGATGACGACCGAGGCGAGTGGACCCGCAGCAGCGGCTGTGGTGCACGGTGCACCGACAGCGGGAGAGGCGTCGACAGCGGAACCGGCAGAGGAGCCGACAGCGGAGACGGCAGCAGCAGAACCGGCGGAGGAGCCGAGAGCGGAGACGGCAGCGGCGGGACCGGCTGAGGAGGAGGAGTTGGAGTGCGGTCCGTAGGTGTGGCCCTCACCTGTGAAGGCGCAGAAGCGGCCTGTCCTTGCAAGGCATGTCTCATGCCCGGAGGTGAAAGCCCCCGCCGGCCGGCCTCAACTCCAGCGGCAGCTGCCGATGCCCGAAGGTCAGCCAGCAGAGCAGCAGCGTTGGTGCCAGGTGGCCGAGGAGGAATGGCCAGAGGTCCGGGCCGTGGACTGAACCCGACCCGTCGGTCGCCGTGTGAAGCGCCTCGTGCGAGTGCGCGGGGTGCGGTACCGGGAATCGGTAGCCGCCGGTAAAGCCGAGGTGTTCGTAGAAGCGTAAGGGAGGCTGGAAGAAAGAGGAGGATATTGAAGTGAATGAATAAATGAACAAATGAAGTAGTACTCACCGGGCGTTGGGGCAGCAGCGATGGAAGGGGTTGGGGTGGCCAGATTGCAGACCGGGAAACGCGGTGCAGGCGGATATTACAAGTGAGTATCGAGCGAGTCTGGTAGCCCAAGCCAGGCGCGCACCTATCGGGTGTTCCACGATCGGAACTGATTCCGGAACAAATGAACAACTCCTTGAATTAACTCCTTCTCTGAACCGATAGATGAACATCGCAAGCCGCGGTAACTCGCGAGCGATGGGAGCAGAGCACCGACAGAGGGCGCACTGAGGGAAACGGCCGCGCGCGCAATTTAAAAAGAGGGCTCATCGGTGTCAAGAGAGGGTCGTCCGAGAGGTGAGCCGGAAAAGGGACAGAAAACCAAGGCTTTTCAGTAATGAAAAAAGGGGGAAGTGTGAGGAATTAATATTCCTCACAAAGCCATAGAAGGGGATAAGGCGAATTCGCCGTACGGGAGCGAGGCGATCCCGTTATGAGAGAGCACAAGGCGGGCACCGCGAGAGGAAGGGAACGATGACAGTGAGCTGTCCCATGTAGGAGATGTAGCCGGGCCCATGTAGGCCATACATGCCATGCACCGGGAGGACGTCCGGGAGGACGTGGGAACACAACGGAGGCCGATGGAAAGCTACCGACGCCACCGGAATTAACCGTTGCGGCTGGGCAGCAGCGCAGAGGCTGGGCCGCACCGATCCTATAAGAGGAGGCCGGCGGCAGTGGCGAGGGGACAATCAAGTGCGGAGAGTAAGCGAGTGCGGAGTGAAACCAAGGGAAATACAACAGAGTGACGTAGGAGTGATATACAGGAGACAGCGAGAGAACGATCTCGACAAGCAGGCCCGGAAAGCAGGCCGCGAGCCCCGATCAAAGGTGAGAATTACCGAGCCAATTCCCTGAGTGCGGAGCTGTGAGTGGTGGTCAGAGCGGTAGCCGAGACAAAGAGACAACTAGACATGTATAGAATAAATACTAAAAAGGTTTTACATTAACGTATACATATGTAAAAAAGAGATTAATAGATATAGCACTGCTCATTTTCCATTTATACATAGATAGGTAAAGGTAAAACATAGTGTTAATAGAGCAAAGGCGTAGATATAAAGAGTCCTGCTCTTTGAATCAACATCAGTATCAACATCATCTTCAACAAACAACAATATGTACGCGAAACAAATAAAACTTTTTTTTAATGCAATTCGAAGAGATGATCTTCGAAGAGCATATTACAATATTGGAAAACTTGATGGTAATTTTGGAGGATCTGGAGGAAAAGGAGCTCCAGTACTCAAAGTTCGGTTTGCATTATAAGCTGTGCCCCTGGAGCGACGATGATGCTACCGATGGCCCTTACACATGCCTATGTCATACTCTACCATCTTAGAAAGCTCAAGCAGTGGATATAATGCTAAAATATTATAACTTAAACAAACGAATTAATCCCAAGTCAAAAAATCAATAAAATATATATTATTTACTTTAAAACAATATTGTGTTCTTTTACTTAAAACTAATTTTCTTAAACATTTTCATGATTAGCTTATCATTATAATTAAAATTATTTTTCTTAAATTGTTTTAAAAAACAATTTATTGTTTGTTTTCTGCTTTTAAAGAGACCATATAAGATACAGTAATGACCACATGTATTGGAAAAATATCCTTGCAATGGTTGTTTATTAAATGTAAACTTATTTGCATTTTTCCTTAATAATTTTAAGAATTCTTTCTTCTGAGGATATTGACCATATAAATCAAAAAATTCTGCTGAATGTTTGCTATCAAAGTAAAAAGCAACCCAATTAAATCCTGGCTGACTTGAAGAATCTGTGTTCGCTATTATAAAAGCAGGATATTTCGATATGACTTTAGGTAGCTTATCAGAGGGATACACTCCTTTAAAAATTTTGTTTGCTTTTGAATGCTTGCAAAGAACATTTTCGATTTGCAATGTATTAATTTTTACAATAGAACGCGAATATTTCGATGCTTGTCAATATCAATCATTGAGTCATATTCACAGTACACCAGACAAGTAACTGCTTCGGTAAGAGGCTCAGAAAATCGTCCTTCAATTCGGATGGCACCTTGAGAAATTAAATTTGAGCATACAGTCTAATTGTGATGGTCTGCAGTTAAGTCAAATGCTAATATAAATCTATTTTTATCAAACATTTCCTTTGTAATTTGTAAGCCTCGATCATAATGTTTTATTCCACTTTATCTGAATAGCATATTATATCCTCTAGAGCTTTGAACATTTTCAGAGTCCGAGAAATCAAACTCAAGAGCCTGCGATGGTATTTGCACCCCATTAACCAATAGATTAAAGCGTTGAATTTTAAAATGATTAAAGTGGAAGGGATCCATTGTTCGATTTCCAGAATATGATTTATTTTTTACCATGCAAAAAGCCAAAAAAATTAGGAAGCTGGCCAATAACTGCGTTGTCAATTGATAATGTATTATTACCAGGATATATTGTGAATGATTTTACTTGAACTTTGCTAGTTTGTAAAACATGATGATGAGCCAATAAAATGCTTGGATTAACCGTTATGTGGTTCATGAATAGTTGTGCTTCCAATATCTTAAGATTAGATTCAGTTTCAGATTCTATTAAATAAAAATCTGTTTTTTCAATATTAAAAGTAATTCTCAAATCAACATTATTTATAAGCAGCTTTGGTTGATTAAATATATCTCCATGAACTTTTCCAAATAGTTCAACCTTATTACTGTTTTGAAAAATATTTTTGAGCAAAATGGGTCCATCGGTATTAACATATCTACCAGATAATAGTTTTCCATAATTAGGATAATAACCTTGAGTGGCTAAGTGACTTTCAGTGGCGTCACTACCAAAGTTTAGAATCGTTTGCAAATACGATATATAATGATAGTTATTATCACTCTGAGAAACCAATGTATTATTTAAATATACCGACGAACTTCTGAAGATTGAATGCAAAATATTATTCACTACTCCAACATTGCTTCCTTCAATGTTGGTATTATCATTTTTTCTTAGTTGAACAACAAGTCTTAGGTAAACACTTGACAGGTCTCGATATGTGTTACCACTTCCTAAGCAAACGAATTCAATTGAAGTGGCACTGTCCAATGAAGCAATTGGATTGTATGAAACTTCTTCAGTTCTCAGAATAGAACTTTGTGTAGGATGGGGTTCAAATAGATCCAATTCGCTTTTCATACATTCAATGTAGGTGGTCATTTTGATTAAGAAAAAATGTCTCTTATAGTTGATTTCTGTTGGAAATATATTGGGTTTATTTGAGAGACGCGTAGTGGTTCGGTTGAACATTTATTTGAGTGTGTCCGGAAATGAGAACCATACATTATACGTACATACAAATCAGTGTGGCCAGATTATTGTTGCTTATTAAATGGGAACTATCGATTACATTTTTAACACTTCTTCTTAAGCTACATATAATCATTTTAAACTAACGCATGTTTATCTTTGTCATTCCAAGTAATTTAACAAAATCGTCGTGCTTTTGCTTGCTTAAACATTTTGTCAGTAGATCTGCAACATTGCCGTTTGTGGATACGTATTCCAGTATTATTTCATTACATTCTACTTTTTCGCGAACAAAATGATACTTAATATCAATGTGCTTGGTGCGTTTGTGGTGTACCGGATTTTTGGCAATATGCTGCGAGCTTATGTTGTCGCCATAGATGGTTAGCGGCTCTGCAACAGTTGACCAACCAATCTCGTTCAGAAGTCTTCGTAAATAAGCGGCCTCCTTAGCAGCCATAGATAGAGCTATGTATTCAGCTTCAGTGCTGCTCAATGCGACAACAGTTTGCTTAGTTGAAGTCCAAGAAAACGCACTGCCTGCTAGAAAGAATGCGTAGCCACTATAAGATCTTCTATCGAGCCTGTCATTGGCCCAATCTGCATCTGCGAAGCCTCTTACTGGTTCGCCACACTTGCGATATGTGATGGCCAAATTCTTCGTACCAGCCAGATACCTTAGAATGTGTTTTGCAGCCGTCTCGTGTTCTGCATGGGGATCGGTATTTCGTTGCGACAGTTTGCTTACTGCGTGCAAAATGTCCGGTCGGCTCAAGACGGCTAAATACATAAGGGAACCAATTAATGACTGATATTGTGTTATATTCACCTTGACATAATTATCGTTAATGCAGTCAACTTGATAACCTGGGTCGAGCGGTGTGCTGACTGGACGGCACTTGCTCATGCCATACGTCTCCAATAGTCCTTGAATATGCGATTTCTGGCAAAGCGAAATCGAACCCTGTTCACCGTCTCGCTCGATTTCCATTCCTAGGAAATAGTTTATGGGGCCGCCATCGTGCAACTTGAAGTTTGATGCGATCTTCTTCTTAATTACGGCTATATCTTTTTTGTTTGGACACGCAATAATTAAATCATCGACGTATACTGCAATATAGCTGTATGTTTGTTTATCTTTCTTGACGTACAAGCATGCCTCGTTCTTGCATCTCTTGAAGCCCATGGAAGACAATACTTCGTCCAGCGTTTTATTCCAGACACGTCCGGATTGATTGAGTCCGTAAAGTGCTTTACGCAGCTTTAGAACTTTTTCTGGATGATGCTTGTCGACAAAATTCTGAGGCTGCTTCATGTACACAGTCTCTTGAAGTTTACTGTTTAGGTAAGCATTTGATATATCCAGTTGGTGCATATATAGCTGTTTTTCTGCAGCTATCGCGAACAACATGCGAATGGTCTTATACCGAGTTACAGGTGAAAATGTTTCCCAATAATTTACTCCAAATTGTTGCCCACAGCCTTGAGCAACCAATCGAGATTTGAACTTCTCAATGAGACCATCCTTGTTTCTCTTGATTCGAAAAACCCATTTTGAGCCAATGGCTTTTTGTCCTGGAGGCAGTTCACACAATGACCACGTGTTATTTTCCTGTAGAGCGTCGTATTCCGTTTGCATTGATTCTATCCAATCTTTAGAGTAATGGCTTTGCAAAGCTTCAGCAACTGACTGCGGTGTCTCAGTGTCATCCACCTGATTAAGAAGACTATTGAGTACTGCCTGGTACTGTTTTCTCGGTCGTCCAGGTTGACCGCTGCGGATGATTTTGGGTCTGCCACGCCCACGCTGTACTGCATTCTCTTGTGGCGGTGCTTGGCCGCTCACGTAATTTTCGTCTGGTTCACTTGCGCTCAAAAACTCCTCCTCTTCTTCGCCGGAGTCACTGCTTGAGTCTGAATGATCGGCTATTAAAGGTACATCTGAGTTTTGATCTGGAACTTCAATTGACTCAAGGCGAAGTATGTTTGTCATGAAATTGTCATTTCTATCTAAAATATCACAATTCGCAATGCTTTTTGTGTCAAACTCACCTTCTACAAATTTGACATCACGCCTTTCAATTATTGTCCGCTTCTCTCGATCGAACAGCCGGTAAGCTTTTGCAGCTAAGGAGTAGCCAACAAAAATATATTCTTTGCCCTTTGGCTGGAATTTGCTTCTTCTGGTCTTATCCAAAGCAAATGCGCGAGATCCGAATACTCGCAGGTGTTTTACTGACGGCTTGCGTCCTTTCCAGGCTTCGAATGGTATACCGCCGTTTAAGGCCTTTGTGGGGCATCTATTGCGGATGTATACTGCCGTAGTAACAGCCTCTGCCCACAAGAACTCATCCAGATTTGCATGGATAAGCATACTCTTTGCCATCTCTACAATTGTTCGATTGGCTCTCTCGGCTACACCGTTTTGCTGAGGGGTGTAGGGAACCGTCAATTGCCTTTGTATGCCGCACTCGTTCAAAAAATCTGAAAAATCATTGTTTACATACTCTGTTCCATTATCGCTGCGCACAGCCTTTATTTTGTTGCCCGTTTAGCATTCCACAAAACTTTTGAATATTTTGAATTTTTCAAAAACTTGGCTTTTCGCGTGCATAATGTAAACAAATATCTTGCGCGAGTAGTCATCAATAAATGTCACAAAATAGCGATTGCCACCGATTGATTTTACATTCATTGGGCCGCATACATCTGTGTGCACTAGCTCAAGCACTTGCTTCGTTGTACGATTTAACTTCTGTTGGAAAGGCAATGTACATATTTTTGCCCTGTTACATGTATCACAATTAATTTCCATTTTAAATTTTTCAACACTCATGCCATGAACAAGCTGCTTTTCGCTCAGCTGTTTTAAATCTTGGAAATTAAGATGGCCAAATCTATTATGCCATTTCATTTCCGGCGAAACTGTGTTCAACAAACAAACTGCACTTTTTTCTGAGCACTGTTTGTACACATACAAGTTGTTTTCTTGCTTGGCTTTTAAAATGGTTTCTCCTTCTTTATTTTTAATCAGTGCCACTTTTCCAATAAATGTAGTGTAATTCTCGAATTTAGCTGCTGTGCTCACTGAGAAAAAATTCATATGTAATTCAGGGACATATAACACATTTTGCAAGTTTATTATCATATTTTTACTTTGAATTTTAACATTGCCAGATCCGGGTGATGAGACGAATTTATTTGTAGCCAACATTATCGATGTTTCCTTCTCAGCATAGTTAAAGAAAATGTTGCGATCGCAACACATGTGAGATGTTGCGCCACTATCTACGCACCAAACTCTTTTTTTCTGCTCTCCGACAAAACAGTGCATTAAACTGCTTGCCTGTTCTCTTTGTCCACTTGATTTGCTACCCTTTTTCTTGTTTCTGCACTCGCTTGCTCGATGACCAGTTTTTTCGCATTTGAAACATTTTCCATTGAAATACTGCTTTGCGCCTATGTTCCCGTGGTTCTTTGTTCCGTTCTTCTCGACATTCTCGTCTTCTCGCGATCTGCGCTGTGTATGTGTGTATACTGCTTGTTCAGTCGGGGAATTATGCATAAGTAACACGATACATACATACATAACAATGTTGACATATTATGTAATACACATGACACTTTTACCAAAACAACAACTTCACCCGGGCAACAGGAAGTATGACGACTCAGCATTATAGCTGAGTCAACAATAAACCGCCTCGGCAGCGAATTCTGCTGACAATGCGATCATTCCTCAGAGACCAACAACACTGCTGCAATTGCTGACCATCACAATTGCCCAATTTGCACACCAGCCAATAAAATCATATTAAATCAATATTAATTTCATATTAATTATTGTTTACCATTTTACCATATTCTTATTAAATCAGCACTTTTTGTACCTTTTGTTACCTATAAATAGAGTTAAGTTTTGTTGAATAAAATCAGTATCAGAAACAGTACCAAAGCTGCCTGTCACTCAATTCCCACTGCAATCATCATAGGCTGTCGCTGTGTCTTCAGACCCTCACTTGCACATTACGGGATACCATTTCCATCGCAATCATCAGAGGCTGTCGCCGTGTCTTCAGATCCTCAATTGCGCACCACAGGATACCCTCTCCGCAGTCCAACTGGTTCAAGTTCTAGTTGCGACGACCTAACTGTAGACGGTTTATGTACCGTATACAACCCAGCTTCATACACGCACACACACACACATTAACATTTGGTGAACCCGACCTCAGTCATCCTTTCCATCCTGTCAACAAGGCGACAGAGAAAGGATTCGACGTAAACGTCATCAGCCATATACAACAACATTGATATCAATTATCAATTCGGCAATTCTGACACATTCAGAGTACAGCCAACAGCAAGAAATCTATGTTCGATTGCTAACCAAGCGATCGACATTATCTGCTGTACGTGCGTTCCATCAACTGGAACCAGCACAACCAACCCCATCCAATAGGTCAAGTCTGCTTGTACTTCTTTGACCAACAACGGTTGCGATTCGGGGCGTAATCCAGCTGCAAAGCAAATAAAACACTCCCATCGGGTCAGAAGTACAAAGAGACGAATTGACAGAATGGATAATCCACAGGAGGAACAAGCTGCCGCCACAAAGGCATTCAATATGCAGCAGGAAATTGTCGAGGAAATCTCGAAGTACATTCGAAACTTCAAAAAAGATACTCAAGAAAGGAAGCAAAAAGCTTCATACTTTCAAGCCAAAATATCAGCACTCGAAAATGCATGGAATCGTTTCAACACAAACGACTCCACAATTCGAGAGGAAGATAAAACTGAAAAATACATAAAGTTCTCTATTGACCTACGTAACACATATGAAAAATACGTTGCGATCTTTACTGAGAACCTAAACAAGCTGGAACAGGCATCACACAATCTTGGGGAAAGTCAGCCCATCTCCAAAGAAAATGACCTCAGTCAGCAGTCAAATGTAGATTACAGCAAATTGCCTTCGCTATGTCGCCGACAAAAAGCCATAGTCGAAGCTATAAAACGCAATCTGAAACTATTTTCAGAGGCGGGAGGACGTTCCTCAAGTGATTTGATAAAATCACTATGGACTCAAGCACAAGAAGTCCACTTCAGCATTCATGAAGAATATGAGAACCCAGTAGCAGGAGGATACGACATAAAATCGTACCTATCACTGGAAAAAGACGTTCAAAGGGCATTGGCGAACACAGCCACATCAAAAAATGATGACGTGCAGCTTCCACGCATCACCATTCCAAAGTTTGATGGGGACATACTGAAATGGTCCCAGTTCTACGACTTGTTCTGATGTATGATTCATGAGACAAACATGCCCACAGTACGGAAGATGTGGTACCTTAAAACCACCGTTTCTGGGGAGGCAGAAAGATTGATACGACACATCGATCTAAAAGAGGACAACTATCTAATAGCCTGGGACATTCTTGTTGAAACATACAACAATCCCAGAGATGTTGCAAATACGGTACTGAACCGTTTCCTCAACCATAGTACAATCAATGACGATCCAAAGTCATTGAAAGAGTTGTACATAACAACAAAAGAGTCACTTGCATCCTTAAAAGGGCTCGGCATCAACATATCCACATGGGATCCAATATTGATTGCCATAATCAGAAACAAACTAGATGTCAAAAATAAGGCCTTGTATGAGCAATCATTGGGAAGCTCAAAAGATATACAGCCATTGGACACAATACTTCAGTTCCTGGAGCAGAGAATTCGAGTTCTAGGAAGTGGTCGGAAGCCACAAACATTGAAGAAAGAGCCAAAAGGCACGGCCTGCGCATCAGCAAACACTGGACATGCACAATCACCGTTATGTTCATTTTGCAAAAAGGCAAAGCATCGGCTTTACGCATGCGAAGAGTTTCGCTCCAGATCTCCAGCAGAACGACTAAACTGGGTACAAAAGCAAAAAATGTGCGTTAATTGTTTAAAACAAATCACAAAACAAACGCATGCCCAGGTCGAACCTGCCTCAAGTGCGACAAAAAACACAACACGATGCTGCATCTGGAGACAGCATCATTCGCATCCACAGAACCAAGGGCAACCAATGGTTTGTGCAGCAAGTAACAATAGTTACAATCTACTGGCCACAGCAAGAGTGGCAGTAGAAGCTACCAACGGACAGGTTGCTAACTTCAGAGCATTGTTAGACTCGGGATCACAGATAAATTTGATCTCTGAACGAATGGCATCAATGTTGTCGCTTAAACTTAATAACACAACATTGCGCATCGAAGGAATTGGAGGTCAATCAAAGACCAGCAGAGCACGAGTAAATGTGCTTATAAAATCCCTTCACAGCGGTTTTACGCAAGGAATTGAGGCGTTTGTACTGCCACAAATAATAGCAGATCAACCAGCTCAGGCACTCGATTCGGTGAACTTAAACATACCAACCAAGTTCCCACTGGCGGACCCGAACTTCCATTACCCAGGAAAAATCGACATGCTCATCGGAGCAGAACATTATTATTCCCTACTCCTCCCAAATCAACATCACCTTAAGATAGGAGGCCCTTTGATGCAAAATACGAAATTGGGATGGATTATAGCAGGAAAAATGAAGTCTGCCCACAGTTCTTCGACCATTTGTGCAACGGGAATAAATGAACTCATGGAACGATTCTGGACTCTGGATAACCTTGAGACAGACGAAAAACCACGCACACCGCTCGAGACACAATGCGAAGCTCATTTCTTAGAAAATTTACAAACTGCAGCTGATGGCCGGCTTATAGTGAAACTCCCATTTTCCGAACACTCTTCAGCCCTGGGGGGGTCTTTGGAAATTGCAACTAAAAGATTTCTGGCACTAGAGCGACGGACTTCACCAGACACTTGGAAGAGCTATGTGGAGTTCATGAACGAATATGAAGATCTAGGACACATGAAGATGGTCCCAGCATCATACATCCCGGAAAGGCATTACTTCATACCACATCACTGTGTGCTCAAACCCGAAAGTACCACAACAAAGCTGCGAGTGGTATTTGATGCATCATGCAAATCAGCAAGCGGAAAGTCATTGAACGACATTCTACATGCTGGACCCACAGTTCAGAGTGAACTTCTGTCCATTCTATTACGATTTCGGACTCATAAATACGTATTCACAGCGGACATAGAAAAAATGTACCGACAAGTGTGGATAAATCCGGAGGATCAATTCCATCAGATGATCGTCTGGAGAAACAATCCGTCTGAGGACATCAAGTACTATCGGCTAAAAACTGTCACGTACGGGACAACAGCTGCTCCGTTTCTGGCAACCAAATGTCTGGATCACTTGGCAATACAAAACAAGGACAGACTACCAGTAGGATCATCAACATTAAAGAATGATTTCTACGTCGACGATTGTCTTACTGGGGCAAACACGATTCCAGAAGCGATCCAAGTGCAACAAGAACTCACAAGGATATTGTCTCCTCGCGGATTTAAACTCCGCAAATGGTGCTCCAACAATGAGCAACTTCTTCAAGGAATCCCCAAAGAGGACATTGTAAGCGATGTCAAACTGGGAGAGACACTAGATCACTACAGCGTGAAAACTCTAGGTCTTATCTGGATGCCAAAGAAGGATCAACTACGTGGAAGAACCCATAAAAGCCAAGCTGCACGCATCACAAAACGTGTGGTATGCTCCGAGCTAGCCCAAGTCTTTGACCCATTAGGACTTTTTGCACCGGTGGTGGTCAAGGCCAAGATCTTCATGCAACAACTTTGGGAGTTAAAGCTGGACTGGGATGACGAATTACCGCTACAGCTCCAACACGAATGGAAAGACTACCGTGAAGACCTACAAGCATTGAACGAGATGCAGATTCCCCGGCATATCTATGACGGCAAGGTTCCAGTTACCCAAGAACTACACACCTTTGTAGACGCATCAGAAAGAGCCTATGGCGCATCAATATACGCACGCGCTACATACAAAAACAACCAAGTGGCAGTGCGACTGCTCTGCTCCAAGTCACGTGTGGCACCGACAGCCAAGCAATCAATACCACGGTTAGAACTTTGCGCTGCAGTCCTTGGTGCCGAACTCACACACCGAGTCCGAACGGATCTTCATATGGACATCAACACGGTTTCAGGATGTTTTTGGACTAACTCCACCATTGTGCTATCCTGGATAAACGCACCGGCATCGACATACCATACGTTTGTAGCAAATCGAATAGCCAAAATACAGGCATTGTCTAACCAACTACAATGGCGTCACGTTTCATCGACCAATAACTCATCCGATGTACTGTCGAGAGGAATTGCAGCAAGCAGATTAGCAGATCACAATCTGTGGTTATACGGACCGCTATTCCTCCACGGATCCCGAGACAAATGGCCGACAGCAACAATCAGTGAGCCTACTAATCTCGAGAGAAAGGCGAAGCATGTCAGCTTGCCAATCACACCCAGCGCACTTGGAGAAGAACTATACACATGCAGACATAGCAACTCTTTTTACAAGCTTCAACGCATTGTAGCATACATGTTACGCTTTTGCTACAAAACCAATAGAGCGGCTACAACGACACTCTGCACAGGAGAACTGAATAGTGCTCGCGCTATAATCTTGCGAACTATCCAACATGTCGAGTTTACCGCAGACTTAAGGCAGCTACAGCGCTATAAGATTGTGGACAAAAAGAGCTCGATCATATCGTTATCTCCCATACTAGGAGAAGATGGGCTCATCCGAGTCGGCGGTAGACTAGAAGAAGCTCTACTTCCGTACAACGCTAAACATCAAATTCTACTGCCATACAATGATCCTATAGTCAAAATGATTATGCGAGAACTCCATGAGGAGAACATGCATTGCGGTGCCCAAGCCCTAAGGGCAATAGCAAGACAACAGTATTGGATCATCAACGACAAAACGATGGCTAGAAACATCATTCACAGCTGTGTTAGATGCACCAGAACCAGACCAAAGCTAATGAATCAGATTATGGGCAATCTTCCAGCACAAAGAGTCACACAAGCACGCCCATTTCTTAATGCAGGCGTTGACTACTGTGGACCGATTGCGATCCACCATAAGATCCGAGGAAAAAGGCCAGACAAGGCATACATCGCCGTGTTCTGCTGCTTTTCCAACCACAAACACAGCATCCTTGACATTTGAGGAACTAAACACAGTAATAATTGAAATTGAAGCAATTCTCAATTCTCGACCCATTACTCCAATGTCAAACGATCCAACTGACATAACAGCGCTCACCCCAGGACACTTTTTGATTGGTGAACCATTGACAACCCCACCGGACGTCAACACTGAGCATCAAGAAAAAACACTGGTAAAGCGCTGGGAATTGGTATCACGCTTAAAACATTCATTCTGGAAATAATGGTCTATGGAATACCTCCAAGAACTACAAACACGGCACAAGTGGAAAACCGCTTCACCAAACGTGTCCAAAGGACTACTTGTTTTGGTGAAGGAAGACAACCTTCCAGTAATGAAGTGGCCAATGGGTCGCATCATTAAGACCTATCCTGGCCAAGACAACCACGTCCGAGTGGTTGATGTTAAAACAGCATCAGGCGCTCCATCACTCGTATAGCACCGTTATTTCCAGAAGACGGGGCGATCAAACGCTCCATTACCGTCACCAACGACATGGCAAGGCCTGATGAGCCACCACCACAGCGCAAAAAGGCAGTTGCACCTTCAATAATATCAACACTGCTAGTGATGCTTCTCATGCTTCCATTAGCGTTGTCACAGTCAATAAATGTGACACAATTCGCGACCAAACCTGGAATATTCTATGAGAAAATTGGAACCTCAAGAATGACAACGTCTGAATGGACCATGATCATATACTATGACTTGGATCCATATTGGAAAGATATGCAAGTAATGTCCACCGGAATATCCGAACTAAGACACATGTGCCCGGAACTAAAAAATGTTCCAGCGTGCAACTCCATATTTCAACATTTTCAACATTTGTACAATGAGCTACAAACAGGAAATATGTTAATGAAAACTTCTCGACAACGCCGATCACCGCTTGAAATAGTAGGAAACGTGGCAAACAATTTGTTCGGTGTTCTTGACTCCAAATACGCTGAGAAAATGGCCGAAGTAATCGAAAATGTAAAAACAAACGAAGACTTTCTACTACATCTACTGCGAAATCAAACCTCGATTGTCGACTCCACAATCAATGTTGTCAGGAAAGATAAGTCAGCAACGGACAATCGCCTGAAGGTGTTGGAACGGCAAGTGGCTACCATCAACAGAGAAAGAGGAACATATCACGGCGATCATCTCACTCAGGCATACCTAGGACTCACAGCAGAATTAACTCTGTTGACAACGATTCTTCAACGTATGCAGTCCGATATAGCTGATGTACTAACCGGTATTCACCATCGGACAATAAGTAATACGCTAGTTTCTCCCGAACAATTAAGAGATCAACTAGACCAAATACGGGATCATTTGCCACCCGATCAAATGCTGCCGGTTACAACAAAAAATGTCATTCATCTATACAGAATCATGCGGGCCGAAGGAAAACCAACTGCAAACCACGTCATATTCAAGGTAACGCTACCTCTAGTTTCAACAGCTCAGCTTGAAACTTTCAGCATCATCCCAATTCCTACCTGGGACTCAACAAGTTGGAGCTTGTTCGATCTCAAAACAACTGTTATTACAGTAAACACACATCGAGATCAGTTCATGGGTTTTACTCCAGAGGAATTTCGACGCTGCTTCAGACTGCCCAACGAAGAATTCATCTGTTTTGATCATCAAACGGTCTTTAACGTTGATAATCGCTGCGAGTTCCAGTTTTTTAACAACAAAACAACAACATTATGTCACGTCATTCATTCAAAGGCGGACATGTTGTGGACAAGAACTCAGCAACCGAACAAATGGATCTTTGCAACACACTCTACAATGAGACTCCAAGCAGTCTGCAACGGATATCCATCAACCATACAGTTGGAAGGAACTGGCTTACTTTCGCTATCTCCTGGATGTACTGCTCGCAACACAGAAATAAGCATCAGCACTTTCAGCACTACAAACAGCGAGGTAAAATCAATCTACACTCGATTTGGAGACATAAGTTCAGCGGTGACATCTCCTTCACCACCAATGGTACACCAGCTGAACCAGACTTTAGACTATCTTCAAGAACTTGATGATCTACGCCAGCAACTAGCAGCAATCAATCAGCACAAGCTGCCACACCATATCACCGCAGTGCAGCACCACCAAATTGCTGCCTATGCTGCCCTAGCCATGTCAATTCTATTGATTATTGGCTACATTTTCCGGAAAAAGTATCGATCATGGAAGCCCCGGACATCAACCCAAGAACGGCGTGGATCTTCAGCTCCTACCCCAAGGTCCCGGCAATTTTCCATCAACTTAGGCGATGGTTGAACACCAGTTCAACGGCCGGGAGAATGTTCAGTCGGGGAATTATGCATAAGTAACACGATACATACATACATAACAATGTTGACATATTATGTAATACACATGACACTTTTACCAAAACAACAACTTCACCCGGGCAACAGGAAGTATGACGACTCAGCATTATAGCTGAGTCAACAATAAACCGCCTCGGCAGCGAATTCTGCTGACAATGCGATCATTCCTCAGAGACCAACAACACTGCTGCAATTGCTGACCATCACAATTGCCCAATTTGCACACCAGCCAATAAAATCATATTAAATCAATATTAATTTCACATTAATTATTGTTTACCATTTTACCATATTCTTATTAAATCAGCACTTTTTGTACCTTTTGTTACCTATAAATAGAGTTAAGTTTTGTTGAATAAAATCAGTATCAGAAACAGTACCAAAGCTGCCTGTCACTCAATTCCCACTGCAATCATCATAGGCTGTCGCTGTGTCTTCAGACCCTCACTTGCACATTACGGGATACCATTTCCATCGCAATCATCAGAGGCTGTCGCCGTGTCTTCAGATCCTCAATTGCGCACCACAGGATACCCTCTCCGCAGTCCAACTGGTTCAAGTTCTAGTTGCGACGACCTAACTGTAGACGGTTTATGTACCGTATACAACCCAGCTTCATACACGCACACACACACATTAACACTGCTTGTGTGGTCGAATGATTTTCGCGTTCTGCTTTTTCCTGTTTTCTAGTGCCTTCTTCTATCATTTTTACTTTAACAGCTTCAAATTTTGGCAGCTCGTCACGCGTTTCGATCGCGACTACAAAATTTTCCCATGAATCGGGCAAACTGCTTAGTAACATAATTACTTTTAGCTCGTCGTTGAGTTTTATATCCAATTCTGACAATTTTTCAATTGTCTCTACAAAAGAATTGACATAGGCGGACACATCATCGCCCTGCTGCATATTTAGTCGAATTAGTTTTTGATAAAGTTGCACTTTCTGAATGGGGCCTTTTGGCATGTGAAGCTCCATTAATTTTTTCCACATAGCTTCAGATGTTACGCACGTCTTTATGTGCACAAACTGCGATGCCTTAATATTTAAGGTTATGTACGCCATTGCTTTCTGATAAAATTTTTTCCATTTCTGAACAGATGCGTCATCTTCTCCAATCTTTTTTCCACACACTACATCCCATAAGTCTGCCATTACTAGGACACTTTTCATGGCCATGTTCCACACACCGTAATTGTTTTCATCAAGTTTTTCGATTTGATTTGACAAATTCATGTTGGCTTATTGTTCCGTGTCAATTCGCAAACGATACTAACTATTGACAATTTACCACAACCGACACTCAAACTTAGAAGCTTTCTAGTCAGTTATAAAACCGAAAACAACGAACTCTGGGCCCATAACCAATGTTGGAAATATATTGGGTTTATTTGAGAGACGCGTAGTGGTTCGGTTGAACATTTATAGCCTATTTACACTACAGTGAGTTACCTATCGATAACCGAGGAAACTCAATAACTCAGAACTGGTGTCTACACTACACAAAAGTTGAGTTATTGAGTTTTGGCTTGCTGGCAAACACGAGCGTGCGTTGTTTTTTAAATTATTAAATTACGCAAATATGAACTTCGAGGAAACATTTATGTTGTATTCGGCGCAGCTAGAAGCAGCGATGGTGTGATGTATTGATTTGGCGACAATGTGTGCACAAACTGTGGATTATTTGAATAACATTTAAAGACACGCATTTGGACCCTGGTAAGAAATTGGCATTTCATTTTCAAGTGCTTCTATTTTATAATAATATTGAATTATAATAGCCGCGATATGGATCATTTTGGGAGGAGGACGTTGCGAAGAACTCTGATGCCTTTTTTGAGGAAAATTTCCGCCTGGAAAGGCATGCGTTCAACATACTTGATGGACTGTTGCCCAAACTCCAAAAGAAAGACACTCCTTTTCGACTGACAATCCCTCTGTAGAAGAGAATAGCCATTGCCTAGGATCCTCTGCGGAATATCATACTGTAGTGTGTCTATTTGCTGTGTCAAACGCCATTTCATGAACATATATATAAATAAAAATTGAAAAATAGTACAATTTTGTTTCATTTATTTGCTTATTTATTTTTAAAAATGTGCCAAAAGTCCAGGAGTGCCTGTAAGGCCTTAAGTGACCAAACAAATCTCGTATCTAGGGATAAAATTGTATTAAAAGTATTTTTTTTAGGAAATATTTGTTTGTTTACCTTTTTTCTCCATAATCACATTTGTTTTTTGTTGTTTTTTTAGTGGTGATATTTCCACGATAGGCAGATCAGGGTTGAAATATTCGGAAAATCGGAAAACTCGACTGAAACTCAACCTAAACTCAACTTTTTTGCCACCTCTAGGGCCCCTATGCTGCCCCATGTAAATGAAACTCGAGTTTTGCCCGAAACTCAATAACTCAATAACTCAACTGTAGTGTAAACAGGCTATTATTTGAGTGTGTCCGGAAATGAGAACCATACATTATACGTACATACAAAGCAGTGTGGCCAGATTATTGTTGCTTATTAAATGGGAACTATCGATTACATTTTTAACAATTTCTTTGTTGCTTTTTTCCTTTTTGATCTCGGCTGCGTTTGTTTACGTCCTTGTTTAAATGGTAAATGAGATTGTTTTTTCTTAGACCTTCTCTTTTTATTCTTTTTACCTTTACCATTTTGGAATCGTGTAAATTTATTAATGGCTTTATTTGACAGATTTTGCAACGCAATTTTGCTTTGTTCTTGGATAATGTTTCTTAGAGGTTTTCGACCAAACTCATTTATTACAGCATTTCCAGTCTCAGAAGCTTGATTTTTAATTGCGTTTATCCCCGAAAGGAATAATGGTTTTATGTAATTAAAAAGACCACTAAAAAAAAATTTCCAATTCCTCTACCTTGTTGGATAACTCTGGGTGTAACATATAGACTTCCTATATGACTTAAGTTTCCTCCACACTTATTTACATAATATTGTTGATAAGATTTCGTCATGATGGCTATTTCTACTCTGAATAAATGGTCATCTTTACAGTATTATTTATAGCATTTGTTTTCGTTTTCTAAAGTGAAGAGTAACAAAAATTGGAACTGCTGAAGTTTCAAATGGTACTTTATATCCTTTCGAATCGGTAATTAAGATTGAAATTTCCTTTGGCGACCATATTTCAATGGGATAGTACTCAATGTTTTTGAATTGTATAAGTTGCTCCTTTCCATTATAATGTAATACTCGAAGACACCGAGGTCTTTTGTTTCCCACACATCTTGGTTTGATAATGTCGGTGTAAACAAAAATCAATCCGTTTTCAAAGTATTCAGACTCTCCTGATTCATTTTCATATCTAAATGTTTCTCCATTTACTAAGCTAATCACGAATTCTGTTGTTTCTGTAGATACAAGAGAAGTGTTCTCAGGCATGGTTTTTATACATTTATTTAGATATAAGTCTGTAATTCCTACTTCCCATTCATCGTTCATGTTTTCAGGAATATTCACAATGTTTGTAAATGCACATTTAACGTTATCATGATATACATTTAATGAATCATTACTTAGTAACGTCGCAAAAAACTCTGTTAAATATACCATTTTTCAAAGTTCTTTTTAGTTTATTAATTATAGGAAATCCAATTAATTTTGTTTTTTCCAATTTGAACGGGGTTTCTGGAACTAACAGATCTACTCAACTTTTCCCGTCCACTTGCGTAATTTAAATGTTGGAATGGATTTGGTTCACTTTTATACGTTTTGAGTTTTACTCTTAGTTTCCGCTGTTTATCAGTAAGCTTCACCTTATTCACTGCTTGTTTTTTTGATATGTGCATGTCTAACGAGGGGGAACGTTATGAGCCGCGTCTGCGCCGCGGCTCTACTTTATACCCGGTACTCAGTCAGTATGTATGTATGTGAGCTTGTTGTAATTTATTACATGTTCGCAAAAGGAAAAAATTTAATTTTAGCCAAAAAAAAACAATTTAAGTCGAACCTTTTCGGAGATTTTGATCTATTAGATGTTTCCATATTTGTTTACATAAATTTTTTACATCTGCCATTTCTAAATGTTTTTATCTACTTCCTACATATACATACACGGCTGTGTGCGAGAGAGAGAGGGAATCAGTCTGCGCTTGGGAGGCCACTGAAATTTCATTTGTTCCTTCTGACTATATTTATGATCCGATCTGATCCAAATTCAATACTCTGATAGATATAGTCATTTTCTATGATTCTGCGTTTTTGGTTTTCCCGTATCTTCAAAATTGTAGATTTTCATCTATTGTGGGGGCGGAAGGGGGCGTGGCCAAATTTTGAAATACACTTGTACTGACGTGATATCACAGGAGCATGGATAGAGAGTTTGGTTGCTCTAGCTCTTATAGTTTTTGAGATCTAGGCGCTCATCTGGACGAATGGGCACAGCGCCCAACCCTGTGTGTGAGAGAGAGCGAGAGGGAACGATGCATTTCGAAATGGTTTTCTTCATTGTGGCTATATTTATGAGTCGATCTGATCCAGATTCAACACTCTGATAGATATTGTCATTTCCTACGATTCTGCGTAAAATTGTGCATGCCACAGATTTTCGTCCTTGGAGTGGGCAGAAGGGGGCGGGGCGAAATTTTGAAATACACTTGTAACAGTGCGATAGGACAGGAGTCTGGATACAAAATTGTGTTCCTCTAGCTTTTATGGTCTTTGAGCTATAGGCGCTAATGAAGACGGACAGACGGACAGACGGACGCACGGACGGACGGACGGACAGACAGACATGGCTATATCGACTCGGCTATTGATGCTGATCAAGAATATATATACTTTATGGGGTCGGAAACGCTTCTTTCTGGGTGTTACACACATTAATTTTTTGCACAAATCTAATATACCCCTTTACTCTTCGAGTACCGGGTATAAAAATGAAGTATCATCAGCTTTACGTTTATTATTCTTTAAACTTAACAATTTTTCAGACTTCAAATCTTCATCAGCGCTGTCGATAGGTACAGCAGGAAACTCATTGTCGATAGAGAGTTCATTTTTTGAAAAATCATCTTTGAATCTAACCATGATGACTCGTCTTGTGTTTGTATTCCAATGTTTTGGGATGATGATAGTGGTGTTGTCTGCCTAGGTCGTAGATCCATTGTCTTATTTCTTTTCTTAGTTTGATAGTAACAAAGTTCTTGACGAATCTTTATCCATTTATTAAAGTCACTAGTTTTTTTTATCATTTAAAATGGGTAAAAATGTAATATTAATTAAATCGTTTTCCCTTTCACTATTTATCAATTTTTTATATTCACTAGGATTAATTAAAATTAATTTGTTTAATTGATGCTTATTTTTAAGCATTGTTCAATAGTTTTCCAAAAATCCCCGAAAGCAATGAACTTATTAAAATTGGTAAAAACCCACCTTTTTGAATTAGAACTTTTCGCTTGGAATTTATTGACCGTTTTGAACATGAAATAAAACGTAATGCATTTTTATACTTTTTTAGAGCATTTAGTTGCCCCTTTGATATCTTATGATTTCCTTGTAATGTATTTAGCACTATCTCCACTAATGCTTTGACCAATTCAATATCACAATTACTTATAATTGCATTTCGAAGTTTATTATTTGCCCTTTTGAGCACATAAAATAAATGTTTGTTCGCTTTCAGTCGATTTAGATTCTTTTTGTAAACCATTTTCATCTGAAAAGCAAACTGTATACACAGAATTAAAAATATCTGTTCGAAATCTAAGGAGATCATTTATTCCCTGAGTAAGATCTATAAGTAAATAACCATGAGGTTCATCTGTCACCTCCTTATATATTCTGAAGAGTTCTTGGGAATTTTCTGGAAATTTCATTGAAACTGTAGTTTATCTCTAGGGTTTTTGAATGCAACGATGTATTTTGTGTTTAGTGAAATATCTCGAGTATGTGATGATTTATGAAATATATTTTGTGTAACTACTATTACAGATAAATTCCTATGATGCGATCCTTTAGTAAATAGTTCACATACGTTTTTATTAAATGCACCCATCATCAAGTCATCTAGTATTAAAAGAATAGGTTAATTATTTTCATTTTCAATTTCTTCGGGAACTCCTTTATAGTATTCAATGTTGCTGAAATTTGGCTTAGCATGCTCCTCTCCATAACACCAAAGTATTCGATCAATTGAAATGTTTACCAAGTCATTCCTTTTGTTTATTAAGTTTTCTAAAAACGTTGTCTTACCAGACCCTGAAGGTCCAAAAATAAGCATTGTAAAAGGATGTATAAATTGTTTAAACATTTTAGGATTTTTAGTTAACGTTTTATTTATTGATCATTTATAAATGTTTTCGATCATTAAAAATAAATTATTTAGGTTTCTCCTGATCGCGTTTTTTGTTGCAGTTCTTTTCGAAATGAGTATCAGATCCACAATAATTGCAATAAACCATTTGTGTGTATCCTCTTTTGCGGGGATAATTTTCAAACAAACGCTTAAAGGTATCCATTTTAAACAACTAGTTAATACAAGTGCTTAATACAAACTGAAATCTTAAACGTATGAGTTACCATTACAGTATACATCGTAATTAGAATTTTCCAATATAACTAAAAGCTTAAATAAATTATTTAAAGCACATCGAAGAGGAACTTTTTTGTGAATTCTACAGTTGGTGAACAAATTTGGATAAAAGATTAGACTTTTTCCTATATCGATATCAATAATATTATTTGTTAAATACTTTGATAAAAACTTTTTCTTAATTTCACCACGCACAATGACGGTACTAAATCTGTTTAGTGGTGAAAGTATTTCTCCTAAACTTAAATATGATATTTCACCATCAGACCATTCCAATCCATTTATTGTTTGACGATGAATGTTTTGCTGTTTAATCATTTCATTGTCCAATTCATTTACGTGATTTGGGGGTTTGAAATAAAAGAAGTTTGGTGTTACTGTTCCGGTTTGCATAAACGCTAATTCCTTAATGAAAATTTGTTTATTATTTCCAAAGAGATACTGAAAATCAACATAACGCTTGAATTCCTGTCGATTGTGTTCATGTTGGCTTGAGATTTTGTAAGAAACTGAATGAGTCGGCAATATCTATTCCCTTTATATACAGCCCAATTCCGTTTCCAATTCTTAGTTTATCAAAAGCATTCAACCCTAATGGACACGCTTCAATCAAAGAGAATTAGGTCTACTAGAAAGAAGCAGGACAACGAAGTCATTTTCGGTCTCGAATATTATGTGGTACATAATTTAAAGCTAAAATGCGGGTTTTCAACTACAAGAAAATTCACTCCAATGATCTGGATGCAGCAGAGCAAAAACAATTTCGTTGGTTTAGATAAGGATGAATGGATGCAATTGGTTACATACAAGGAATATATTCAATTAAAACTTGATTAGTATGACTTCTTGATGCCTGATACAATTATAGATCATCCATTATTGACTACTATTAAATGTAATTTTAGATTTCGAAAATCCGATAAGCAGTATGTTTTTATAATAAATCAGTATGGAAATAAAATTGAATTTGAGTCCTGGAGATCATTTTTAAGATTAGGCATTTTTTTTACCACATTTTTATGTTGGAACACGATACTTAAAAAACAAATTACATTCCTTTACTATAATAATATTATTCCCAAGTGTGCAGCCTTACAAAAATTTGATGTTCAACTATCTGATTTAGACGGTTTGTATGACAGAAATGTGCAAACAGATTTAACCCGTTTATGTTTTGAAATTTCAAAAAAAATGTGTAACCAAATAAAACGCGATGTACTTGATTATAAACAATCACTTTTAAATAAGCAATCATCCAAACATAATAATACAAAATTATATTAAAAATGAGTAAGCAACAAGTTGTTAATGAAATACATAAGCCTGCTAGAAAAAACTTTATTCGTCGTAAATTCGTTCAAAAGGGAATTAATGACACATGGCAAATCGACTTAGTTGAAATGATACCCTTTCATAAGGAAAATAAAGGATTTAGATATTTGTTAACAGTGATTGACACGTTCTCAAAGTATGCATATGCAATCCCCGTGAAATCTAAGACATCTTTAGATGTGTTATCAGCAATGAAGAAAATATTTAAAAAATCTAAACATAAGCCTCAAAATATTCAATCTGATCAAGGAAAGGAGTTTTTCAATATCGCCTTTGAGAAGTTAATGCAACTAAATAAAAACGAGGGGGAACGTTGTGAGCCGCGTCTACGCCGCGGCTCTACTTTATACCCGGTACTCAGTCAGTATATATGTATGTGAGCTTGTAATAAATTACATTATTACATGTTCGCAAAAGGGATAAATTTAGTTTTAGCCAAAAAAGACAAACAAAAATAATTAAGTCAACCTTTTCGGAGATTTTTATATATTAGATGTTTCCATATTTGTTTACATACTTTTTTTACATCTGCCTTTTCTACATGTCTTTATCTACTTCCTACATATACATACACGGCTGTGTGCAAGAGAGAGAGGGAATCAGTCTGCGCTTGGGAGGCCACTGAAATTTCATTTGTTCCTTCTGACTATATTTATAATCCGATCTGATCCAAATTCAATACTCTGATAGATATAGTCATTTTCTATAATTCTGCGTTTTTGGTTTTCCCGTATCTTCAAAATTGTAGATTTTCATCTTTTGTGGGGGCGGAAGGGGGCGTGTCCAAATTTTAAAACAAACTCGTCTCGGTTTGATATAACAGGAGCTTGGATAGAAAGTTTAGTTGATCTAGCTCTTATAGTCTCTGAGAACTAGGCGTCAAAAAATTCGATCAGGCATAGCGCCTACCCCTGTGTGTGAGAGAGAGCGAGAGGGAACGATGCATTTCGAAATGGTTTTCTTCATTGTGGCTATATTTATTATCCGATCTGATCCAGACTCAACAATCTGATAGATATGCTCATTCTCTATGATTCTGCGTTTTTAGTTTTCTTGGATCTTTAAAATTGTGCATGCCACAGATTTTCGTCCTTGGAGTGGGCGGAAGGGGGCGGGGCGAAATTTTGAAATACACTTGTAACAGTGCGTTAGGACAGGAGTCTGGATACAAAATTGTGTTCCTCTAGCTTTTATGGTCTTTGTGCTATAGGCGCTAATGAAGACGGACAGACGGACAGACGGACGGACGGACAGACGGACAGACGGACAGACGGACGGACAGACAGACATAGCTATATCGACTCGGCTATTGATGCTGATCAAGAATATATATACTTTATGGGGTCGGAAACGCTTCCTTCTGGGTGTTACACACATTAATTTTTTGCACAAATCTAATATACCCCTTTACTCTTCGAGTACCGGGTATAAAAAACCATTACCATACTTACACACATCTCAAGGCATCTTTTTGTGAACGTTTTAATAGAACATTAAAAAATCGAATGTGGAAAATGTTTAGTATGCAGGGTAATCATGTATGGATTCATAACATACATAACTTAGTATTTGATTACAATAATTCATATCACCGAACCATAAAAATGAAACCTGTAGATGTAAACAAACAAAACGAAGAGTTTATTTTAAAACCAGCTTATAATATCTGTAAGGTATTCCCTAAACACAAGTTGGTCATTGGTGACCCTGTAAAAATAAGTAAATATAAAGGTATTTTTACGAAGGGATATGAACCAAACTGGACAACAGAAATTTTTAAAATTTTAAAAGTGAAGTCTACTAATCCTGTAACCTATGAACTGGAGGACTACAAGGGGGAAATTTTCGAAGGTTCATTTTATGATCAAGAGCTTCAAAAAGTGAAAGATGAAAATGCTTTCTTAGTGGAGAAAATAATCCGAAGAAAAAAGGATCAAGTATCTGTTAAATGGTTAGGATTTGATGAAACGCACAATTCATATATAGATAAAAAAAAGTTTATTGAAATAATTAAACAACAAAATAGTATTCAGACTTTTATTTATTTTTTTTTTTACATTTGCAATATAGTTTTTAATTATATAACAATTCCGAATATAAATTATTATGCTTAATTATACAATATTTTGTGTATTATTACTAGTATCAAAAATATTTCTAATTTTATAGTGATTATGAGCTAATGTTGAAATATTATCAGATAATATAAATCTTTTGTCATCCTTATAATTTAGACTTATCTTATTTACAATTTCAGTATAAATTTTATGACCTTTACTTCTAATAACTCTCTGTTCTCCATAATAGGTTTTTTTATGTTTAATGCATTCAATATAATGAGCATGCGATAATCTCTTTACTACTGACTTTTTAACACCTTTAACCTTTTTTATGTTTAAGTCAGTGCTATCATCCTTAGCAACTAAATAGGAGTATGCTTTCGCTTTTAATCCTGCAAACGAGGTCATTATTCGCCCTGCATTCTCGTCTTTCATTAAACCTAGTTCTTTGTTACGACTTTTACCGAATCTGTTTGAGGATTGATAATTTGATGTATCAAAGCGACTAGGATTGTCTTTAATTAAATCATAAAAATCTTCCTCTGATGATATAATAAATGAATCTGTATCCATATAGAGTATTTTTGATGATGGACATTTTACAGAATGAAAATTATAGAAATAGTCATACATTAACCATTTTGACAGTTCTAATACACTAACTCCAATGTATATAGGTTTATCATAAACAATTTTTGTTTTAGTTGACTCAATTGCAGCTAATTCATCCCCAAAGATTTCAACACTGTGGAAATTATGTCTAGCTATTCGTTGTCTAAACCCTGCTGAATTCTGCCTAGACTCATAATGTTTTACTAAAGCAACCTCTCGACGCTTTTCAACATTTTCCATCGTTTTTCCATAGACGGCATTAACCATCAATTTATAAAAGTTAATCTCGAACTCATTCCTAGCCAATTTCCTACGTGATGTATTTAGGTGAATATAGGGTTTTAACCAACTGGACTGCTTAAAAGATAATATTCGTGATATTTTTTCTAAAATCATACCTTGCTCTATACATAACTGCAGTTGTTTTAGATGTATTATGTAATTCTTTTTATCCGATAAATCAGCTATTAGTTTTGCCTGCTTTCCTCCTGGGGGAATTTTATTTTCAGGGAAGAATGGTAAACTATTATGTTTATTATGAATGTCATTAGGATATTTTAGATCTACTTCTAAGATGTACCCTACATCACCGCATGCTGATATATTTATAGCGTTGAAAGATAAAATTTCATCGTTAGTTAGAAATTTAAAATTAGAATGTGGAAGTGGCTGACTCATAGCCCAACCATATAAATTATTGGCGTCAATATATGTTAGATAGATTATAGGGTCGTCAGACCTAAATTTAGCATTTAAATATTTATTGTTTGTTAACCCTCCTCGAACTGCACTTTTAAAAAAATTATAAATATCAGGTTCACTTATGAGTTCCAATTCTACCTTTGTGTATTTAAGCATTGCATCCCATGCAACTGAAGGAGCAGTTACATAATTAATAGGGTCTAATCTGTATACTCCTGAACAAACATTCCTAAAATTTTCAAATACATCCGCAAGAATTAGAACATCGCTTTGCAGGTATAATTTTAAGTAATCTCTAATACTATTACAATTAAACGTTCTCCAAACCTTCTGAGCAAAGTTATAGTCTTCAATACTGCATTCCTCATCATTCAGAGAATTAAAAAAATATTCTCTTGAAGGAAGCTGAGCTTCATCAAATTTTTGAAAACTATCTAAATAATCATAGGGGAATACTCCTTTTCGTCGTAGCATATCAAATTTTTCATCTTGGTATTGACTTTTTAAAATTTTAAAATTGGATATATCCATATAACTAGCTAGTTTCTAGTTCTAAGCTTGAATTTAAAAATCTATTTGAATCTATGTATCTTATTTTGTATTGATGAAGATGTGATTCAAGCTTACAAGTTTGAGTTAACGCAATATATAACTCTTTATTGCAAGGAATGGGTTTTAATTCATCTTTTATAGATGTTACAAATAAATGTATATCATAACGAGACAAGTTATGAAAAACTACAGGGAAAAAGGTGTCGCTTAATCTAAATGTCTGTTTACACACCTTATGGATAGGTCCTGCATACTGGCCTGTGAATTGATTGAACAATTTTTCACGTTCATCAACCGGAATTTGTTCCTCGCAGGCATAGCACTCGACGTGTTCTTGGGAGTCCTCATCCCATATGTTGAACTTGTAGATAGGTTTTTCATGAGATTTCCAGTACTTCTCATAAAGTACATCAGTTTTCGTTCGAAGCACTTCGCAAAATTTTTTGATGCAATCTGGTCCTGAAATAACGAAATCGTAATGTTTAAGAGTTTGTTCCCATTAGATTGTTATAATATTTACCTTCATATGTCCACATCTCATTTAGATTAGGGTTGTATTTATGTACAACATAAAATGATTCTGCACATGCTGTATGCCTCTGCGCCTTAGTTGTCGATGATTTTGATGGATCATTATGGTTTCTTTGATAATTTTCCAAAACAGCTTCAATGTCTGCATAAATTACTACCGGTGGTGATAGTTTCTTTGCAAAACTTTTAAATACTGTTTTGCTATTTGGTTCTGGATATACAGCAGCAACTTTTCCACACTCCTTAGTGTCATGGATGGTATTTGTTGTGGTATAAAATTGCAAACAATTCTCGCAAAAAATATGCAGTACTATGAGACTTACTATGTTGTGAATAGCATAACTTCCTTATGCACGTTATATAGGCATAATGCATCATTGATAGACTGGTACTATTAATGCCTAGTAAGTTTATGTGTTGAGTCCGAATTTTTTTGCTCCTTACTGTGGGTCCTACAACGTTTTTTCCATTGACATCGATTTCATATATATTTATGCTGAAATCCTCATTAGCTAGTTCGAACCGTTTGGTTCCTTTGCTTGTTATTGGAAACTCAATTCCAGAGAAATCCAATCTAACGCCTTCATAATAAATGATGTTCTGCCCTATGTTTCCACACTGATAGAATGATGGGATTGTTAATCTTTCTCGGGCCAATTTTTTCATTGCTGATGTTGGAAATGTAGATCTTAACTGTTTTTTATAGGCTAATGATGCTAAAACACACCACTTGAAACAAAAATCATCTTCATTTTTAACATTGATTAATGCATTTCGTGATTTTATTGTTTTGGGTGCTGGTATGAACCTATTTGCAGCTATATGTTCCAATTTAATTATGGTTAGCTCAAAATATTTAAATTTTTGTATTGCCCAACCGGAATCCTTTTCCTGGAATTCACTGCTCAAAGTTATTAAATTTTTTAATAGCATCATTTAGGTGTTCATCCATTAATTCATTTTCATATAAAGGTTTGTATGACGTTACAAAATGCTTCATTGTTTCTGTTAACGTTTCATCTGTTTGTTTTACGTATAAGCCGTACACTTTTAAATTGTACTTTACTGTTCTGCACTCACTCATACAGTGACGCAAGAGATTGATTATATCATTTTTACAATCATTGTAAAATTCTTTTAAATCAATCTGATCACTTTTATTGGAGTTAACACGATATGATTTTAAAGGAAATCGCGACTCCGTTGAAATTAAAATGACGTTTTCGTTACCCTCTAGTTGTGCTGCTGTTGCATTCTTATGCTTTTCAGACATTATATGTCGTAATTCTCTAGACGGAGGGTAACGTTCACCGCAAATTGTACAATCAATATCTGAAGTTTCAAGTCTCGGACGTTTTGAGGCTGATGACGTTGACGGGCCTTGAAGATCATTTGAGATAGATCCCCTGCTCATGAAAACCTCAAAAGCATTTGGAGGACCTAAGCATACCTCATAATGAGAGCCAAACTCTTTGAAGTCTACGGACTTACAGCAAAGGTAGCACACTACCGTATTTCGAGAGCCCGAGCATCTCTCATAATGGGATTCAAACTCCATAATATCAACGAACTTGTTACACATTTTGCACTCAATTGTAGAATTCATTTTTTTAGTATTAAACGTTTTAATTTATTGTCTACCCACTTTCACTATTGGAATAGGACTGTTGGGTTCCGCAGCGTGATAGAGCCCAGGAATTTGTAGGGCCTAGCCAGTGGTGCAGCAGTAAAGTAGATTCCTATAATTCTTGTTTGTTATTTGTACTGCCCACTGTACATCATTGTCAAACCTACACATATATGCTCCCGCACTCTCTCGTCTTTCTTTCTTTCTTTCTTTCGTCTTCGCTATCCCTCTCTCGATCATCTCGCTCTCGCTTGCATTAGGGCACGGGCAATTCGGCCTGTCCGCCCTTCATCAGTCTGGATATCGTCGCGCTCGTTTTAGGGCACGGGCAATTCGGCCCGCCTGCCCTTGACTTGCCTATATCAATCGCTCCTCCTCAACCGACACTGTCTCGAACCGACCCCTCGCGTCTTCGTTATGACCCCGTCTTGAGTCGAGCTAAACAAAACACCAGACTCGTCGTGCTTTCGTCGTATATGTATCGCTATTGTAATAACCCAAACATTTCATCCCTGACAATAAACTTCACATATAAAATCAATTAATCGAGTTTAATACGCTGCTGAAAAAGCTCAGTAGCTCAACAAGGACTAAGGGTTTCTTTTCTAAATGACACTCTATTTATCAGCTAAATACCTACTTGGTATTTTTATACAAAACCTGGGACTATGTAATAATAGAATGTGAAATTGAACCAATAAATACACCTGTACCTGGACTTGTATTCTACCTGAAATCCATTTATTCTTTTTGTGTAATCCTAACTTGGAAAACCATTTAAAAAAAAAATCCTATGATTCTCTTTGGAGGGATGTAACATGTAATAAGAGGAAGCGAAATTCAACCAATCAAAAGTAAAAAAGAAATCATTGAAAATAAATATTGTTTAAATGTATTTTATTTATTATACATATATATTATTTTTAGAAAAATACATAAAATATTCATGCTATCCATATAGTAGTATTATTAAAATTCCGCCTCAGTTCTGTCCACCGCAGCGATTATTTCAGCGTCATATTCATCTGGAAGTAGTTCCTGGATTCGATGCCTTTCATCAACCAATTCGAAAATGTGGTCATCATCCGGGAAAACGTATGATAAATTATCCT
Organism: Drosophila helvetica; assembly: GCA_963969585.1. Classification (NCBI taxonomy): domain Eukaryota; kingdom Metazoa; phylum Arthropoda; class Insecta; order Diptera; family Drosophilidae; genus Drosophila; species Drosophila helvetica. The sequence goes on along the minus strand of OZ018403.1, from coordinate 23,518,246 downwards.
CATTCGGCATAGCAATCATTGGTTCATCATCATCATCATCATCCCATTGAATCTCATTTATAAAGTTCCAATTAGGGAGATCCCTCTCTAGAGAGTTTTGAGTATTAATCCCAATAATCAAGGATAGGTCTACTGAGTCTGGTTGAGAGTCCAGATTTATGGTTGATTCCGGTAAAGAATTAACAAAAATGATCTCGAGGTCGTCCATCTTTGTTTGCGGTTCACTGGTTTTTGTAATAGCTTATAACTGTGAGTAGCTATTATATAGGCAAACAACTATAAGACAGTGTGAGGAATAAAAAATAGACAAAGAAATGATAAAGAAAGTAAAAACGAACCAAAGACGTTGAGGTTCATTTACAGAAAATACATAAAAAAAATTACCTGTAAACCATTAGATTAATTTCAAAAGGGATGAAATACCTGTTTGAGGGTCGTTCGAATCGCCACATGAAACTAAAAGGACAAGCAGGTCCATTGTAAATAAGAGGGAGGAGAGAGAGTATAAATAAGAGGGAGGAGAGAGAGTATAAATGAGAAGATCGATTTCGATTTGAGAGGATTTGACACGAGTGAAATAGGATTTTAGTTCACATTTTGGCCGATAGGTGGCGCCACAAAGTAGCCATAAATTCATCAATTCTAAATTATTCAAAAAAAATACAAACTCTATCTGAAAATTTTAAAACAGCCTTTAGAAATCAAGAATTGCCACTACGAAAACACCGTCTTCGTTTGCTCACTTACGATTTTATGAATTTGATGGATACAATTACATTAGCTAAAATTGATGTATTCAATACAAAAAGTTTTAAACGAAGACGATATCAAAGAAATTTATAAACATGAACACAAACCCGTCATTAACCCGTCGTTGGATATTGCTGAATTTGAAATTTGAAAATTGCAATAAATCAGGATTTAATTGTCATATACATAAAATACCCAATAATAACTAACCGTTGTGAAGTATACAATTCCAGATCCATTTCACATAAGGATGGAAAATTAGTAATTGATAATCAGGTTGCTAAATGAATTAATAAGTATTATGTAATGTCAAACTTTAAATCAGAACTTTATAATAATTATTGCACATTAAACCCTGACAGTACTTGTTTCACAAGATTGTTAAATGGAGAAAAATCGATATGTAACAAACTCAGAGAGAATAATAAAAATATTGATATAATCCAAGAAGGTGCCATTTTTATTAATGGACACAATATTTTAAATGACACTCATTTAGATGGGTCATTTTTAATAACCTTTAATGATTCTACTATAATTAATAATGTATCCTATTATAATATTGATAATAAGATTCTAAATTACCTCACTGCTAAACAATACAACAATTTTGTAATATCCGAATATTTTATGTCGAATGATTTGGAACTTGCATTTGATAATATCAACATATTAAATCCATTTATTCAAATTAAACAAACTCAAATTCCGATTACGTTAATATTGATAACATGTACTATTATATATTTAATTATCAGGATTTTGATCAAATTTAGAAAATATCTAATATGCAAACCACGGAAAATTAGTTTTGAAATAAACCTCGAAAATAATATGTCCGAAAATGAAAATTCCGTTGAAGATGAAATTAGAGTCGAATTGACTAATCATCTTAATTCAATTTACCCATCACTTCCGATGAATTGGGACGATCCAATTTAGAATGGGGGGAGTTAACTAGCCCACTACCCAAGCCTTCTTAACCGATTTATAAACAACTTCTAGTTGGGAACTTCTTACACAGTTCTTCCATTAGGTTCCATTAGGTCCCCAATTCCTAATGAACTTTCCCACTCCAGTAAGACGTCATATCACTTCACACTTTTCATTAAGTTCCAATTGCGCCGTTGGCCGCCCGATATTTGTTTGGTTTATTCAAATTTCACAATTGAGACCAAATTCTCATCTTCCTATTCTCCGACTCTCTTGACCAAAATCTTAAGCAGATCTTGCTTCTCTTAATCCGAGGTTTGTTTATTAGGAGCCGACCCTTGGTCGCCAGTCCGTTTTTGAAATCGAATAAGAACAGTTGAATAATAATAGAGCAGTGAGTTTAGACACTAAGAGAGAACTGTAACGTAGTGAATAACAAATAAAAAAATTTAAATTTTTTTAAACCATTCACCAAGGAAATATTTAATTTGTAAAATGGAAACATCTAATATATAAAAATATCCGAAAACGACACACTTTTTTTTTTTTTTTTTTTGGCTCAAATTAAATTTGTCTCTTTTGCGAACATGTAATAAATTACAAAAAGCTCACATACATATATGTATACTGACAGAGTACCGGGTATAAAAAAGAACCACATCGTTCCCTCTCGCCTTTCACTTATTTTGCATAAACAGCCGGTGTTTGTTCAAAATAGACCTTTATCAAACTAACAAATTCACCTTCTATCATAAAATATATCCTGAATCGCGAGTTCATGTCTATTTATTTTGTAAAAAATAATTTAACAATTATTTTTTGCGTCGGTTAACAGTGTGTTTTTGTTGTTGCTTTTCGTAAGTACGCTCTCACATTGCATTTAGCCCGCTCTCATTTCGTAATCTGTGCTTTAGCATCACTCTCTCCCTATGACCCAAACTTAAATATCTGTTCTTCCTCTCTCGCTCTCGGTTATTTTTCGTGCAGTACCGCGCTCTTCCTCATTTCAGCTGCTGCAACCGCTCTCCTCTCTCCACTCAGTTTTTACTGATTCTGCTTCAAGCGTTTGTCTGGCACACTTGTCTAATTTCAATTCGTTTTGAAATACATTTTTTTCTTCATTGTATTTCAAATGGAATTCCCTATGATCTGTACCAAAACAAAAACTTGCAAACAGGTGGTCATCCCTGCTCAGCCAAATAGTGCGTTGGGTATTCAGGCCTCGTGGGTGATGCCATTTCCAAACATAATGGTTTGTATTACTGTTGCGAGGCATGCCGGGTGGTTCATATTGAAATGGTCAGGTATATGAGGCAGACGCAGAATTGCTTTAAGGAGCTGACCGTTGGCTTTAAAAGGGCAGTATGATCAGTTCCTAGCCATGGAGTCTCAATTTAGCAGTTTGCAACTTGTGAATGAGTCTCCTAGGCGCAAAAAGGTCACTCACAAGTTCAAACTGTCCCTCAGCCGCCCGTTGCCGAACAACCGGCTCCGACCACTCCAATTATGTAGCAGCTGATATCGTTTGCTACTCCAAGGGCAACGAAAGCTGCTGGTGATGCAACTTCGGCTGCCGAATTTATCACCTCGGAGAACATACAGCCAGAAACTTCTGTAGCGTCCGTGTCCGTTGAGCCCTCAAACCAACTAGCTATCCCGTCCACTCCGATCCCACCAACAAATAAACGACCCGGACCACCGGGCACTGCCATCACAGGCAACAGGCCTGGTGCCAAGACCAAGATTGGTGGTGATCCCACCTAAACGACAAGTTTTTGTCTCACGGCTGGCCCCTGACTCAACTATTAGTAATGTTACTGCTATTATTCAAAGCAAAATAAAAGCCGTCGGTTGAAAGGTGGAGAGGTTTAAATTCTCTTATGCCAGGGAGATAGCGTCATTCAGGATAAGTGTCTCCCCGACTCAAGTTGACAACATTTGCTCTGCTAAATTTTGCGAAGAGCACTTGGTGGTGAAGGAGTTTAAGGCTAAGAAGAAGAATACGACCACAATAACGCTCACTACTAATCAGGCCAGTGCTTCATGCTCATCTTTCCGTTCTACCTCCAACCGTCCAAAAAACTAACTTCCTCTCTCTTAATCACCTACCAGAATGTAATGTAATCACCTTTCCTAGTAAGCTCAGTACTCTGTACCAAAATAGCGTCGCATTTGCATCCCATATAATTGTGTTCACCGAGACTTAATTAAAGCCGGAAATTCTTAGTTCTGAAGTTTTGGACAGTCGGTACACAACCTTTGGAATTGACCGTTCATCTCGACGTGCAGGTGGGGTTCTGATTGCAGTGGACTCTAACTTCACGTCGGAACATTTTACAGTCCAGATTCAACAAGAACTGGAATTCCTGTGTATAAAACTGATTCTTCCCACTTTTTCAGTTTTTATTACATGCTCGTATATTTCACCTTCTTCGGATCGCAATTTACGAGCAGCACTTGTCCGCTTTAAACGCTGTTTCTTCCTCGCTATCTGATAAAGATGATATGATAGTTCTTGGTGATTTCAACTTGCCAGTAACTGTTTGATCTTCACTTTTTGAGTCGTTTGCCCTTGTGCCTTGTGCTTTCCTGTCCTGTTAGATCTGGGAAACCCCCTTGGTTTTCCAAAGTGTTATCCAATCGAAAAAACTAAAAATCAAAATGTCAAGAAGTTGGCTCTCCTTCTTCTCTCTCTCGCTATGTAATGGATCGGTCAAACTTTTCGGTTCTTAATTCTTAATTAAGCAGTTTTACAGTTTCGTAAATAGTAAGCGTAAACACAGCACATCCATCCTCGCTATCATTCCATATCACGTCGGTAAATAATGATCAGGCAATTTCCGATATTTTTTTCCAATTTTTCCAAACAACATATTCTCAGGAATGCTACTCTGGTCAGCCGTACCCATACGGTTTACCGAGGTCGAAGGGCATTTTCAGTCCCTTGCTTAATGAAAGCTCGCTACCCTTCGATATGGAAGGAAGCGTTTAAAATTCCTCTGCATAAGAAAGGTAGTAAGTCTGACGCGAAGAACTATAGAGGTATATCTAAGTTATCCGCAATTCCTAAAGTGTTTGAGAAAATTTTAGCTCCGCACCTGTAGCGCCTTTGCACATAACTTATATCTCCTGCTCAGCATGGATTTATAAGGCGGAGATCAACAACCACGAATTTATTGAAGTTCACCTCTTTCATCATTAAAGGCTTCCAAGGTAATCTACAGACGGATGTCATTTACACAGATATCCAAACCCTTGAAGGGCTTCCACCCAATCTTTTGAGATGGATTTCTAATTACCTTTGTTCCAGGTCCCAAAGAGTCCTCAAAAAGTTAAAGTTTTCTGAACTCATTTTAACCATGGTAAATGAGGACATGGGGGTGCTTGTGTTTATAAAGAGGTGGTCAAAGGAATTTTGCGACTCCTATATAACAAAGACTCTCTAAATATCACTTATTCGTCCGATTTTAGAATATGGTTTTTGTTATGGTGCCCTCAGTACAAAGTACACCGTATAGAATCAGTTCAGAAAAACTTTTTAATTTTCACTCTGCGCGGCCTTAGCTGAGATGCAAGTTTGAGATTGCAGTCTTATCCTAATAGATTGCTTTTAATAAACCTTCCATCCTTAGTTAATCGTAGAAAAAAGCTTGTTGTGATTTTTGTGCACAATTTGATCAAGGGTGACATAGATAGCTCGGACTTGTTGAGCCGTATAAACTTCACTATTCCTGTTAGAAACACTAGAAACTATATACCGCTGTGTCCCATGGGCCACTTGATGGTGCAGTCATTGCATATCAACGTCCAAATAAAAAAAAAGTCTGATCAGTGCCGACCACGAGACATGGTTCAGTGAGTACGCGTGGAAGCCATGGATACCAAGGGCGTTGATTCCTGAACTCCTCACTAGTGCTCATTACCACCCCGTATCACGGAGGAAAACATAAGACAATTGAACGTATAAGGGTCTTTACTTCTTGCCGGGTTCGTATCTGACGTGAAATTATATATCAATGCGTGTGACATTTGTAAAAACACCAAAGCTCTGTGTTCCTCGACCATCATCACGAAAATCGCCTGAGAGTCATCGTTCTTTTCAAAGACTATTTGTGGATTTTCTAGTGCCGTATCCTAGATCACGAAGCGGTAATGTAGGCATCTTTATAGTACTGGACCACCTCTCGAAATATGTTTCTTGAAGCTGGTTAAAAAAATTATTGCGGATGTGGTGATAAAGTATCTCGAATTCCAATTGTTCATGAACTTTGGGGTACCCGAGACTATCATGTCTGATAATGAATCAGAGTTTCGGTCGGAAGCGTTCCGTAAGCTCTTGGGCCGTCTTGAAATAACTCATACGTTGACTGCCGTACATTCACCGTAAGCGAATGCGTCTGAGCAGGTGAACAGGTCTGTGATCAAAAAGATTGGGACGAGTACTTGAGCCACATATCGTGCGCAGTGAGGTCCGAAAAACATGCGAGTATAGGAACGATACCTTACTATATGGTTTTGGCCAGCTGCATGGACCCATTCGTTGCTTAGAAAATTAAGCTCGTTAGATGATCATTACTTGATTTTCGTTCGACAGACTCCTTTGAGATCATACGTAATGCCGCTTGCGAATAAATGCAAGAGAATCGTAACGAAAACGAGAAACGGCTTAATTTGCGATTTAAAGAGGTGAATTTCTCAGAAGGGTAGGTTAGGTTAACCCGGACATCCCTCAGTGGGGACTGTCATATGCCAATATGGCCTTTAATTATCCGGATATGAATGGACCTTTACGGGGGTGTTGGTGAGGTTTGGAAGCCCTCGAGAATCGAGTTGTGTTTAGCAAAGGCAATTAATTCCCTCGGCGTCCCCTTGGAGGCATCCTCTACTGATGCCAGCTTCGGTGTGCATAGGTATCTTTTCCTTGCCTGTGAGAGAGCCGGGCAGATGCATATGAGATGCTCTAGGGTTTCGATAGCCCCGGATTCATCACATTTCCTACAGTTGTCTCTGTTAGTGATGCCTTGTAATGTACCAACCACCTCTGTACAACAAAAACAGTGCAGACCGTAGCGTAAGGCCGGTCTTAACGTTGGCCTTTCCCTGAGTATCCTATTGGCAGTGAAGAAGGTCGATGGGACACAGCCAGCAAAAACAGCCTGTGGGGGGTTTTTGACTCATTCCGTCTCCAACCTCAGGGCACACATTTAAAATGTCCCTTGCCTTAATATTAACTCCCTCGATTCGCAATGCAGAAGGCAATGCGATCCATAACTACCGCCGTAGTGGTTTAATTTGAGCCTGACCTTAACTTCCCTCGAATTCTCAGCTAATACACACGTTCAAATGTTACGCGTAGATCAGTGAGCCTGCTTGATGTTATGCAGCAACCCTCCCGAACATTGAGCTTTTCTGCGCTTAGAAAGATATGAAAAACTCCCAAAACCGGTACCTCTCTTTCTTCACATTACTTCAAGGAAATCAAAGTGGCTTTATCAATCCATAGTAGTTACAATAACTTCAAATTTTGAATTGATAATAAGTAATCATACTAACTATTCCCAACAAATGCACATTAATTTCGTATTCTTAGTTTTCTTATTAAGTAGAGTTATATTTCCACTCTAAATCTACTCGCTTTTCGCTCGACAACTTAATTAGTTTTGTTTCTTCATAATTTTCAAAAATGTTTTCTTCTATCCCCCTTCTTCCTTCATACTTCTTCTTGAACAGTTCCATCCCTTTATAATTTTAGTAAAGTAATAAATTTAATCTGTTTTTTCTTTTGGGTTTTCTCTTGTTTCAATTTCACTTTCATACACAAAATCTTTGAAAAGAACTATTCGTTTAAAAAGCGAAAATATATATATATTAATTATAGGGTAAATATGCAGGTGAATATAGAGATGTAATGCAGTGGTGTCATACTAATAACGAAACACCAGATGAAAGGAAGAAGTCAGCAAACGCAATAATAAAAAAAACACGGTAAGAATCGGTTCAAATACTTTGCTGCTTGCATCGCTCTTTCGCTTCCCACTCTCTTTCTTTTTACACGTCGCTCGACCGCATACTCTATCTTGTATTAAAAGTATGTGAATTTATTTTTTCTTTTCTCTAATTCGCGTTATTATTTAATTCGGCTGTTTGATTTGTTTTATGTTTTTGTAACTCACCCAAATACTCGACGAAGGCCTTCTCGAAGATCCGTTTTAGTTATGTGTTAAGTTTTTAATTATGTATGGGATTAGATAGAGTATTTACAATAGAGTTTCCAATGTAGTGGAAAGGGTGAAAAGGCCACCAATGCGCTTTATGCATCCAAGAAGATGCTTAGCAGCACACGGGTCCCGTCACCCGCCCCAATGCATTTTATCTACTTCTTGGTGGTGCGACCAACACAAGAATACGGGCACAGTTCAATTGTCATGGACATGACCAGTTTTATAGACTACACGACCTCCTAAACGTGCCTCGAAGTAAAAACGTACTTGTATGGGACCCGAGGACTGCCGCATTCAGCCAAGCTAGGCTGTGGTGTGCATGCTTGACAGAGGAAAGAAAAAATATGAAACTCAAATTATATACGATTTCAATTATCAATGGGGAGGAAATTTGAACGCATTACGTTATCAATAACGATTCGCGAGTTTTTCAACACCATCAGCTGTTGGGGAAGAAGAGCAACTCGATCGTTTTGAGTGGAGCGAGAATAAGTACAAGCGGAGCTCAGCGAGTTTTCTCTTCCTTTTGTATTTGACCAGCGCTGCAGGGCAGACTTCTTCTGTTAAACAAAAATCAAAACACGCGAATCTAGAAAAATCGAATGAAAAAAGATAACTCAAAATGTAATACAGCATTAGCGAAGGCATCCGGTACGATTTCCGAGACTTTCCAGGGATTATTCGTAGTAGGAGTTGCCTAGAACTCGGCCAGGTAAATATATTTGGTAAAACCACATGCAAACAGTGGAATTTAAAGAGTTATTCCATCACAGATTATTGGCAAGGCGTTTTGATTTCGAGTGTATTTTTCACAACGAACATAATAAGAAAAGAAGCGATACGGTTTTAGACAAAGGTGAGTGAAAACCAATTTCTTTAGTACAAAGAAATTTTCTGACATAACCTTTTCACAAAGGTCAGACCAGACTTAAGTTGGGGCAGGAAAACCCTAAGACAGTGACCAGGCTCCCCGACGCAACTTTCTTTTTCAGATCAGCAGCCGCAGTAACGCGACTTTGCGCTGCTTGGTTCTGTGTGATCGTAATGAGCGCGAGAGCGAAGTCAAAACCGGAGCAGAGAGTTCAGCAAGGAACAGCAAGAACATATGCACATATGGCATATGGCATATGCAAAGCGAATCCAGTGCAGCAGGATTTATATTATAAATTTTGTTCCAGACCAGAAGTTTTGGATTACACAGTAGTGTATTCTTAATGGAGTAGTTTAGTGTATTCTGGGAATAAACGTCAAAGTTAATGTGCATTAATATAAAAAAAAAAACAGATAGAAAACAAAACTAATTCAAAATCATAGACATATTCACAACCGGACTGGAAAAAGCAAGCGATAGGTACATGTGAAAGTAAGCAAAGTATGTGAAAAGAAAGAAAACGCGAACGAACAAGTGAAACGCAAAGGAAACCAAAAAACATAACGTAACACTATTGTAAATACTCTATCTAATCCCATACATAATTAAAAACTTTGGCCTTCGTCGAGTATTTGGGTGAGTTACAAAAACATAAAAAAAATCAAGCAGCCAAATTAAATAATAACGCGAATTAGAGAAAAGAAAAAAAAACAGCCAGATCGTCGAAACTGACATACTTTTAATACAAGATAGAGTATGCGGTCGAGCGACGTGTAAAAAGAAAGAGAGTGGGAAGCAAAAGAGCGATGCAAGCAGCAAAGTATTTGAACCGATTCTTACGGTGTTTTTTTTCTTATTGCGTTTGCTGACTTCATCTGACACCTTTCATCTGGTGTTACTTCAAGGAAATCAAAGTGGCTTTATCAATCCATAGTAGTTACAAAGTAGTTGTCCGCGTTGATATCGAGTCCTACTTCGTCCGCCCTGATTGCACCCGTCTTTATCCTTAGGTTGGTTGCTGGGTGTATGTGGGTCGCTTCTAGGCGATCCATTATTGCGTTCGTGAACACGTTATTAAATGCTCCGGATATATCTACAAATACTCCCAGTGCATACTTTTTATTGATGAATGCTTTCTGGACGGTAGCTCCTAACGAATGTAGAGCTGTCTCCACCGACTTACTTTTGGTATAAGCATGCTGGTTGGTCGACATCAGTCCCCCTACCTCATTCCTGATGTGTCCATCCAGCAGCTTTCCCAGTGTTTTTAGCATAAAAGAAGTAAGGCTTGTCGGTCTGTAATCCTTGGGACTAACATGGCTGCACTTTCCTGCCTTTGGGAGGAAGACAACTCTTGCTGTTCTCGATCAGTTAGTGATACAGCCTGTGCTTAAAAATATCGAGTATATTGCGAAAAGCTATGGGATGATCGTCTTTTAGGTCGCTTGCAGCATGGCTGGGAATATTCCGTCCAGTTCAGGTGCTTTTATGCCCGCAAAGGAATCTATGGCACATTGGATTTTCTTGTGGGTTATTAGATCTGTCGGGGGTGTTTGTTCCTCGGTTGCTAGGTCCTGTTGCGTTTCGGCATCAGTGACATCCGTGCATCCCGGGAAGTGGGCCTCCATTAGTGCTGTCAGAGCTTCTTCGCTGCCCTCTGACCACTGTCCGTTATTTAACTTGAGCTGACTCTGTATGGTAGGCTGCTTTGAGAACAGCTTCCTGAGTCTTGCTGTTTCAGGCACTTTCTCGATGTTGGAGCGGAAGTGCCTCCACGAGCTACGCTGTGCCTTACGTATTTCATTCTTGTAGTCTCTGAGTAACGTTTTTTATTCTTCGTTGATGATTTCTTCTTGCGATATTTTTGTGAGTTACACGGACTCTGTCCGGCCAGGTACATTGATGAGTTTGTGGTTTTCTTAGTCGGCTTCTTCCACCAGACTCCTTAGACCTTCAGGTGGTGCGGGCCTGTCGTGTGCCATGTAGCAGGAGGCTACCAGAAGGCACTTCTCCTCACTCTCCAGCATCACCACTGTCAGGTCGTCTGTACTGTAATGAGACGTAAGGTAAGCGTGGATTCCCTTTCGTACTAGTACGATGGTTCTTTTCCTGCTTAACGATGTTGGGTAGAACGAGTTGTAGTTTGCGAACTTTAGAGTGGTCCCTGAATTGCCTGACGCAATCCATGGTTCCTGGACCAAAGCTATGTCGACGGGCCCTTGCTCTATAACCATAAGGAGCTCCGCCGATGCTTCTTTGCTTTTATGATTGAGCTGCAGCACACTCAGCGTCATGGGTGGCTGGCTTAACTTCGTTCGACGGGTTGACAACTAACGTCAGGTCAGGACGGTGACCTTCTTCTCCTGAGTCGTTTAGCGCCAGACCCTGGGCGCCCTCCACGAGTGTTTCCAGACCCAGTTCCTTCTACACCTCGCCTGCCTGCAGGGAGGGCTTTTGTTAAAGCTCGAGTTCGGAAGAAATTAGGTAATTCCTACTATGAATTGGAAGACCTTCAATGACGACATCTGGGTAACTACCATGCTTAAGACATACGGCAATAACGTTTCGCTTTTTGCTGTATCAGTCTAAGTCTTTCCATCATTTCCCTAGCCTGATTTGGTGGGGGGACTTTATAATGGAGCCTGAAGCGACGGATTAAAAGTTGTAAAATGCGCAATTGAATATTTGACAATAGACAATAGGGGGCAGCTGGATTCAGAGATGCTGTGTGCGAGAAAGAGAGAGGGTATCAGTCTGCGTTTGGAAGGCTACTGAAATTTCATTTGTTCCTTCTGGCTATACTAATGATCCGATCTGATCCAGATTCAATACTCTGATAGATATGGTAATTTTCTATGATTCTGCGTTTTTGGTTTTGTCGTATCTTCAACATTGTGGTTTTCGTCCTGTTAATGTGTGTGTGTGCGTGTATGAAGCTGGGTTGTATACGGTACATAAACCGTCTACAGTTAGGTCGTCGCAACTAGAACTTGAACCAGTTGGACTGCGGAGAGGGTATCCTGTGGTGCGCAATTGAGGATCTGAAGACACGGCGACAGCCTCTGATGATTGCGATGGAAATGGTATCCCGTAATGTGCAAGTGAGGGTCTGAAGACACAGCGACAGCCTATGATGATTGCAGTGGGAATTGAGTGACAGGCAGCTTTGGTACTGTTTCTGATACTGATTTTATTCAACAAAACTTAACTCTATTTATAGGTAACAAAAGGTACAAAAAGTGCTGATTTAATAAGAATATGGTAAAATGGTAAACAATAATTAATGTGAAATTAATATTGATTTAATATGATTTTATTGGCTGGTGTGCAAATTGGGCAATTGTGATGGTCAGCAATTGCAGCAGTGTTGTTGGTCTCTGAGGAATGATCGCATTGTCAGCAGAATTCGCTGCCGAGGCGGTTTATTGTTGACTCAGCTATAATGCTGAGTCGTCATACTTCCTGTTGCCCGTGTGAAGTTGTTGTTTTGGTAAAAGTGTCATGTGTATTACATAATATGTCAACATTGTTATGTATGTATGTATCGTGTTACTTATGCATAATTCCCCGACTGAACACGTCCTTTGTGGTGGCGGAAGGGAGAGTGGCCAAATTTTGAAACAAACTCGTCTCGGTTTGATATCACAGGAGCTTAGAAAGAAAGTTTGGTTGATCTTGCTCTTATAGTCTCTGAGATCTAGTCGTCAAAAAATTCGATCAGGCATAGCGCCCACCCCGGTGGGCGAGTACCGGGTATAAAAATTGTTCCGAAAGAGCGACAGCATTTAAAGTGCCAAGAGCTACTCAACAATCAAATTGTGATTTTATGGGTGCCATATTCGGTCCTGAAGTCGACGAGCTATTTCCGGTTATTGAAGGATTGCCCGGAGGGGCATCGACAAGAGTGCAATTAATCCGAAAACATCCGCTGATATACTCAACTCGTACTTTATTGCCTGCTGATTAACCGAAAGAAACCAAATATCTTTTCAGCGAGAGACCTGTATGAGATTTTCCTGATCGACGGCACAAAAGCACACAGCCTTGTGTCGGCCGGCCATCACGACATCGTGCCGTCTCGGCGTAGGGGCATCCAGGTTTGGGCCTCTGAGAGCGACCACCATATTGGAGTGCCTATTGTGACTTGCGAGAACTGTGCGGCAACTGAGAACACCAGAGAGTGCATTGTTTACATTGTGACTTGCGAGAACAACGTGAGGTCTCACACCGATATGCTTCCTTCTTGGACGACCATATTGGAACCCACGAGGACCTCGTGTGGCCTCACGACGGCACACTATTTTTTTTTTTTTTTACTATTTATCTCAATTTAATCGTTAGTTAGTTTAACCATAAATACTATATACACTTTTAACAATGATAGATCGAGAGGCTTTTGCAGCTTTCAGGAAAGGAAAACTGTTGAGCTACTGAGCTTCTTCAGCAGCGTAATTGTCAAAATATTTAGTCAAAACACAATTGGTTGCAATTTAAGTAGATTTATTTGTGTGTGAAAGGCGATTGTTGCGATTAGATGCTAGATTCGAGAACAGTTGTATACAACGACGACGACGATACAATTTACAGTGATCTGCTTGGACGATGAGCCTCCCTCACAGCTCTTGTTGGACGACGAACGAGGCGAGAACGGGCGATGAAGCGATTAAGAGCGTAGAGCGGAGCAAGCAACGCAGCGCTAAGGGAACTGGGTTCTCTTTATGCTGCCATGGGTCGGCGCTAAGCCGAACATACTCCCCCAGTTGAAGAGCAGGGGTCTTCGACATCCTTCTTTGGCAGCATGCAGAGTTTTGCGATGGCCCTTGTGGTGATTCCAGTAGCCGTTTTGAGCTCAGCTACTCTGGGAACGCCATCTTTCCCGGCGATCAGCTTTGTCACCTTTCCCAATGGCCACTTGAGCGGAGGCAGGTTCTCATTCTTCACGAGGACCACATCGCCGACGCTGAGACCAGGCTGGTCAGTTATCCACTTAGCCCTCTCCTGAAGAAGATTGAAGTTCAATTTGGTCACATCAGGCTCCTCAAACATACGGATAGGCGCTATACCCAAGAAATGAGCAGGTGTTGGCACATCTAAGTCGTCGGGATGCTCTGAAATGGGAAGTAATGGTCTTGAGTTCACTATAGCAGTTATATGACACACGAGGGTTCTCAGGTCATCGAAGCAAAGCACGGAACTGGAAGCGGAACGGTAGAAGTGATGCTTGGCTGTTTTCACTGCAGCCTCCCAGAGCCCGCCAAAGTGGGGAGAGCGAGGAGGAATGAAACGCCAGTCAATGTGATCCGCGACGCAAAACTCCTGAACTGTCTTCAAATGTTTTTCGGAGAGGAACAGCTTCTTCAGCTCTGCCAACTCGTTCTTAGCTCCCACAAAATTGGTTGCGTTATCAGACCAAATCTCCCTCGGCCGACCGCGAGTACAAATAAATCGCTTGAGCGCACTAATGAACGCGGGCGTCGACAAATCCTGCACAAGCTCCAAGTGCACGGCCTTGGTGGCAAAACAAATGAAGAGGCAAATGTAGCATTTGATGGGTGATCTGGTCCGCACCTCACTCTTGTAAAAGAACGGTCCACAAAAATCCACGCCTGAAATAGCAAAGGCGTAAGACCCATTCACACGCTCCTTTGGCAGGTCAGCCATTATATGCTGAAGAAGTCGCGGCTTGGCTTTAAAACATCTGGTGCACCGATTTACGACGTTTGCAACAGTTTTGCGCCCTCCAATTGGCCAATACTCATGACGAATAATTGCGAGCAACGAACGCGGTCCAGCATGCAAGTTCCGCTCATGAAAATGCAGAATTACAGCCGATGTGACGGGATGGCGCCTTGGAAGAATGACTGGATGCCGTGCATTGAAATTAAGTGATGAATTCGCCAACCACCCACCGACGCGTAACAATCCATGCTCATCCAAAAATGGGGCGAGCGACGAAATAGAGCTCGACGACTGCACTTGCTCTCCGTCCCGCAAGGCCCTGTAGTCAGTCCATAAGTGCACTCGCCGAATCGAACGAAGAAGTATCCGTGTGCCACCAACGATGTCAGCCACTGTTAATCCCGATGTCTTTGTGCGCTCTAGAAATTTGAAGACGTATGCAAAGGTCCGCTGAAGCTTTCCGAAGGCGTTGTTAAATTTCCGGCCATTAGATAGGTCTACAAATGGACAAACTGCAATGAGAACCCTCTTGCGAAGCTCCAGTGTCGGCAGGGCTTGTGTAGATGAAGATGGCCACATCGGTTTTTCATCTCGAAGAAAGAGTGGCCCGTGGGACCAAAGATGAGATTCCAAAAGTTCTGATGGCAGAGCGCCTCTGGACAAGATATCCGCAGGGTTCTGAGCGGTTGGAACGTAGCGCCATTCCATCTGAGCAGTCCGCTCCTGAATAGCTGAGACCCGATTTGCAACGAAGACGTTAAAATTCGATGGGGCATTATGAACCCAAGACAAGGCAGTTGTGGAGTCGGACCAGCAATAGAAGCTTCCAGTGAACAATTTGAGTTGCTGTACCTCACTGATCAATTGAGATAATAGGTCAGCGCCACATAACTCCAACTTGGGTACCGTCAATACCTTGAGAGGGGCGACACGAGACTTCGCACACAAAAGTTGCACGTTCGCGCCATTCTTGGTCCTTGAGACGATATAAATACATGCGCCATACGCGTCTAGGCTAGCGTCACAAAACCCGTGAACTTCCACCTGTGAGCTGGGACTCAATCCGAGACGAGGAAATCTAAAACGCTGAGGGGTAGACAAATTCTCGCAGAAAGTGGTCCACGCCGACGAGAGAGACTCTGGCAAACTCTCATCCCATTGGAGCCGCTCCTTCCACACCAGCTGAAGGAAAATATTTGCCTTTGAAATGACCGGCCCAATCAGTCCTAGAGGATCATAAAAATGAGCGATTGTTGACAACATAGAGCGCTTTGTCGGGTTTGACGACAACCGTGTGGGTACTACTGAAAAGAGAAATTCATCGGATGCAGGCTCCCAAGCCAATCCAAGGGCCTTTGTAAAGTCTGTGCCATCGTCGAACCTCAGCAGCGTTTCCTTATCCTTTTCAGCAACTCCCTCAAGCACGGCAGGAACGTTGGAGCACCATTTTCGAATAGGGAAGTTTCCCCGAGCCAATAACTGGGAGGTCTGCTTCAACTTCTCACGGACTTCCTCAACAGATCCTCCTCCAGTCATCAAATCATCGACATAGAAATTGGAAGTCAACACTTCAGAGCCAATTGGGAATGACGATTTTTCTTCTTCGGCCAATTGAAGCATCGCACGAATTGCGAGATAGGAAGCTGGCTTGGTTCCATACGTTACCGTGTCGAGTTTGAATGTTTTTATATTTTCATCAGGCGAATCTCTCCATAAGATGCACTGCAGGTCCGGCTCAGTTACCCGGACACATCTGTTCATCTTGCAAATATCACCAGTCAGCGCAATTGGGAAAGTACGGAACCGAAGTAATGTATGCAGAAGCTTTGGTTGAATAGTGGGTCCAGCCATTAGAACCTCGTTTAGAGAAAACCCCGTTGATGTTGTGGCAGATCCATCGAACACAACCCGCAATTTGGTAGTTGTGCTGTCCTCCTTAAACACGCAATGATGTGGCAAAAAATAGCGACAGCGACTGGACAGTTCAGATTCCACTAAAGACATGTGATTAAGCTCTAGGTACTCCCTGATGAAAGACGAGTACTGAGATTTTAGCTGCGAACGACGCTCAAGTTTCCGCTCCAAGTTGAGGAACCGGCGATATGCTTGCGTGTGCGAGTCACCCAAGATATCCAAACTTCTCTTGATGGGCAGCTTCACAGCGAATCCTCCAGATGACAGGCGCGAGAAATTAGCCTTGAAGTGTTCCTCACAATCGATATCCTCCTGCTTGACCGTCACCGACGCTTCTGTGGAACTTTCTATCTCCCAGAAACGCCTCAGAAGCATATCCACTTGATCGAGGGAGTCATGACCGGCGTCAAATGAGCATCGAGACCCAAGTAAGGCTGTTTTACATGTTTGCTGGCTACCTCCTGAAACCACCCATCCAAGCCGAGTCTTCTGAAGTGATGGCAAGCCTGTTGCCAATTTGATTTGTCCAACACACAGAAGGTCGAAGAACAGACTAGCCCCAATGAGCAAGTCAATACGCTGCGACCTGAAGAACTGCGGATCCGCCAGTGGTATGTTCTGCGGAATTTTCCAATTAGAAACGTCGATTGAAAACCTGGGCTGCTGCGCGGTGATTGTGGGTGCTACTAATGCGACGAAACTGCTACTGTAGTCAGAGGCTTGCGACTGCAAATTGAGGAACACTGTATAGCCCTCTGATACGAAATTAGTGTCCCCAAGACCCGATACTGCGGCCGATGACATGGTCTTTTTTAGTCTAAGTTGCTGAGCGAGACTGGAAGTTATGAGGTGCATTTGTGAGCCGGAATCTAAGAGTGCCCGACATGGCACGAGCGATCCAGCACGATCCTTCAAAAGAACAACTGCAGTGGCTAAAAGCACAACATCACTGCAGGAATTCTGAGCTATCAGAGCGGTGGCTGAAGCCTGTGAACGGGACTCAGGGTGTGGTGACGGCGAGAAAGCTGAGTCCGATTGCGAGCGTCTGCCATCGAAATGTAATAACGTGTGATGTTTGATACCACAGTGGCGACACGCTGATGACCTGCAAATGCGAATTTGATGGCCAGCTTTCAGGCAATTCAGGCAAAGACCAAGCTTCTTCACCTCTATTTGGCGCAGTGAAGGTGAAAGATTTGCAAAAAGGGTGCAAGCATAAATACTATGGCCAGAAGTGTTGCAGAAAATACAATCAAGAGCTAGCGATTCAGTGGCTACAAACGAACTTTTGCTGTTATGTGTTTTTTTAAGATTTCCCACCTGAACGCCAGGCGCATACATTGCCCTAGTTTGCTCCTGATTCTCCAACTTCTGACATCTTTGCTCCAGAAACTCTATGAATTGTTCGGCTGTGGGCATGCCATCCAACGACGGAGTATCCTCCCACTGGGCTTGTGTGGCACTGTCCACCCTTTGCAGCAGGCTGTATATTATAACGCAGTCAGCAACTTGTTCCTTTGTCCCCATACTCTTCAAGGCTCGCAGATTTCCAATAGCAGTATCTGTCAAGAATCGGAGTTGAGAAACAGACGACTCCTCGACGCGCTGCACACCCAGCATGTCAGTGACATGTGCCTGAAATATTAAACGCTTATTATTAAATCGTCTGTTCAGCAAGTCTAGAGCGATGGATAGCTGTCGTGGTTAAACTCTAGCGACGAGACCGTGTCTAGAGCTGGTCCTTTCAGGCAGGATCGTAGGTGTTGCAGTTTCTCCACATTCGTCAAGTCCGGATCCTTGTCAATTATGGAGAAAAACATGCTCCAAAAGGCGGAATACTGCAAGTAGCCCCCACTGAACTCCAGAAGTTTTAACTCCGGCAGGTGATGCCGATGCTGCAGTAAATCCGTAGCTGAATTTTCTCCAATATGGTCAGTTCGCATTGTTGAGCAAGGGAGCATTGTGGACTGCCGCTTGTTTAATTCACACCTAATGCTAATCTCAAGCCTGACCACGCACTCGTCAAACTCGTCTCTTAAGAGACTATAGATCTCATCAAGGTTGATCCTTTCCAGGGCATTATGGTGCTCGTTGAACGAAGCGGCCAGATCCATTAGAGACTTTAAACGCACGTTCAACTCCTCCTCACTGAGTTCACCAATCTTCTGCTTGCCGACGGCATTTCCAATCCTCTTTGCTGTCGCTAGCAAGGCTCTCACCTTATGCTGGTAATACTCGATGTCCGAGGGGGGAGCGAGAGGAGAGGGGGCGCCATTAGAAGCCATTGCGAGTGTTCAATATAGGAAAACGCAGAGGTTAATAGCCGGTGAATAAAAAACTCAAACAGTTTGAGAGGAACTACACAATTGATCGCAGCGTTCGAACACACGGGCTTGCCGTTTTCAAGACCAGCAGTGAGAGTTTGTAATTTGCCAACAACAACAATGGCATCCACACTGAGAAACGAAACACGAAATCGAAACGAAACAGCAAACAGAAGACATAGCAGACGACGCGAGAACAGTTATTGTTGCTTATGCACAACCAAACCGAACAACCGTGGATATAATTATTAATGTTTTTTATTACGTCGGGGGGTCACCAAATGTTGAGCTACTGAGCTTCTTCAGCAGCGTAATTGTCAAAATATTTAGTCAAAACACAATTGGTTGCAATTTAAGTAGATTTATTTGTGTGTGAAAGGCGATTGTTGCGATTAGATGCTAGATTCGAGAACAGTTGTATACAACGACGACGACGATACAATTTACAGTGATCTGCTTGGACGATGAGCCTCCCTCACAGCTCTTGTTGGACGACGAACGAGGCGAGAACGGGCGATGAAGCGATTAAGAGCGTAGAGCGGAGCAAGCAACGCAGCGCTAAGGGAACTGGGTTCTCTTTATGCTGCCATGGGTCGGCGCTAAGCCGAACAAAAACATTCAGGATCTTAAATTTAAAATTATAAAAAAAAATTGTATATATTTATGTGGTTTTATTTAATAAAATATATTGTAGATATATATATAAACACATTTTGCTTCTCGCGTAAATAAATAAATGTGGCCAAGGGCGTGGCTTAGTTTACAACTTAAAGAAGGATATGCTATAAATGAATCGAATCAACTGAATGCTTCTCGAAGTAACAGATATGGACAGCTACATACTCGTAGACACATATACATGTATATATATAAATTGTACAAATAGAAACTTTTGATTAAAACCCGAAAAAATGCAATTGTGCGGAAAATTCATTAAATTAGTGTGTTAAAAAAGAATGCAAAATAATGCTAAATAGGCATACAATACACACTATACATATAGTACATAAAATATAATATACATAGATAATATGTCTTGTTTTCTTTCTTTCTTAAATTGCTGTTGTCTTTTTTGTGGCTGCCAAGGGCCAAGGACTAAACCTTCTCCCTCTCTCTCTCCCCCTCTCTTGCAGCTCTATATGATGCAGTGGACCTTCAGTCTTCGCTCTTAGTTTCAGTTTTTGCTGCCACTCTCCATCTTGTATCTCGTATTTCGTATCTCGTATCTCTATCTCTGCGGTACCCTCCAATGATCTGCAGTAAATTCTAGCAACAAAATTCTAACATCAATTGAAAACGCGAACCTAAATCAAACATAAAATAACATCAAGGTTAACAGTGATTTCCAGTCTGTCCGGCTTGCCTACTTCCGGCTTGCCTACTTCCGGTTTACTTTTCCTGTCCGCCTGAGAGGTGGTGGCAATGGTCCTGTTGCCAGCCAACTCCTGCTGGATCTCGTTCAGGCTCTTGCCCTTCGTCTCGGGTACGGCAAAGAAGACAAAGAACACCCCGAGCACGGTGAGGCCAGCAAAGAGCCAGAAGGTGCCGCCATTGCCCAGGACCTTGTTCAGGTCATCGAATGTCTTGGTGACCACAAAGGCCAGCAGCCAGTTGAAGGTGCCAGCAATGGAGCTGGCAAATCCCTTCATATCGGTGGCAAACAGTTCGCCCATCATGAGCCATGGCACCGGTCCGTAACCAAGGGAGAACATCAAGATAAAAATGCAGAGACTGGCCACTGGCAGCCAGCCCAGATTCTCCACCTGGGTCTTATCCTGATCCTGCAGAAAGAAGTACACACCGATGGCGGTGGTGGAGATGGCCATTACGGATCCAGAGGCCAGCAGCAGAATGCGACGTCCTAGTTTGTCCACCACCAAAGTGGAGACGAAAGTGGCCAACACCTGCATGATGCCAATCATGATTGTGGCCCATTGAGAGCCAATGCCAGTGCTGGCATCCAAAAAGATCTTTGAAGAGTAAAAGATGACGGCATTAATGCCGCACAGCTGCTGGAAGAATATCAGGCCCAGACTGATGGCCAAAGCCTTGAGGGTAACCGGCCGAGTGAGCGCTGCCCAAATGTTCACCTTGTTCTCGCGTACCTCCCGATCGGTTTCGCGCAGCTCCTCCAGTTCCGGTGCGTAGTCGTATTCCTTGCCACGCAGCCACTGAATGGACTTGATGGCGCTTTCCGAGCGACCTTTTGCCACCAAATATGTGGGGGATTCCGGCATGAAGAAGAAAATGGCGCCAAAAACGATGGGTAGAATGGCGCAGATAACGCTCAGCCAGAAGACATTGACGCCGGCGCCCACAGCATAGACGAACAGGATGCCCATGGTGATCATCATTGAAAAGTCAATTGAACTGGACGTCGTCAAAGATATACATACCAACCCTTCTATTGGGGTGCAAGAGAAGCCACGTGCGGTTTCACGCCAGCACGCTCATTTGGTGTGTGACAGTGTTCGCCATCTCGAAGTTTCATTATCTAGGAAGAACTAGTTATATTAAGTGCGTCTATAGCTGGGGACATACCACAAGCAGACTCACACGATCGAAGTATCTGGCCAGCCTAGACTTTGATTGCTGGATAGGCCGACAAAAGCTTTTCTTGTGGGTTGAAGATCAGATTATGTTCTACTTACTTTCAGAGCGGAGAGGAGCCAGCGGATAGAGAAATAAGATGAGAAAGCCAACACAATTCTTAAATGTACTAATGGCGACAGGAAGATAGTCAAGAACCGATCTGTTGTATTTTGGTGAAGTTCAAGAATACCGTATTATTAATGTCGAGAAAGTATTATAAGCAATTCCCAATTTTCTGTATCCAATTTTTCCGAAATAACACTTTAGTTTCAGCACGCCAGAAGATCGATCTTACGTCGTTGGAAAACAGATTGAGTAAGAAAAATAATTATATGTATAGTTTCTGGTTTTGCTTTCTTTACATGATAATCTTATAATGTAACTCGAATTTAACAGGAATATACGTTCATAATTTGACATTCTCCCCACTTCTAAAAACGATTTTCCACATAAATTTAAATATTAAATATTTTTTCAGGCAGCAGCAGATTGCACTGTGCAGAAGAGTGCGCTCCGGTCCCAACTCGGTCTCGTGCGCTCGTAGCCGCTCTCACGATCCACACTTCCTTCACCGCAGCATAGATTTCGCCTGTACTTATACACGAAACAACAACTAAGAAAGCAACTCCAAATACATATAAATGTATATACTAGGTGGCCCGGCAAACGTTGCTTTGCCATGTATATTATTTTGCTTTGTTGATTTTTTCATCTCGGGCCTCTCACTATTGTGATTCACGTAACTGCGCCATGCTCACACGCTCATCTGCATTGTTTTCTTGGACTTGTTCACCTGAATTTCGTACTCTTATATCTTGCATGGCTTGTAACATATAACGTTGATATCTGACAATACCACGAGCTGATGTTAGTGTAGCGACCGGAGGAGCACGCGCTGGTTCCGGCTTCTATTGTCGTCGGCTAGGGTGGGTGGAATATATCCACTGTGCTACCTGCTCGTCTGTTATAATCACGATTATATAAAGGTTTGGCGTGCTATCTTTTCCCAAAAAAAACAAAAACACAAGATCAACCGGACAGAATATAAAAGATATAAAACAAAATAGCTTTGACTAGCTTTCGCACATATAAATATTGCACGGGTTAAGAACAAGCTCAGGTGTCTAGCATAGTGCTGCGCTGATGTTGTCGCGGCAGCTGCTTGCCCACCCTACCATGATCACCTGCGCCGTATGACCAAATTAGTGGCCGATGATCCCTGCTACACCCCCAGACCTACCCTACTTCCATCTTCGACTAGGCATGGCTTCCACAACACTACACAAACTAGAACATATTAGAATTCATTTAAAACCACTTATTAATTATCGGACATATATTCATGTTTCCTCACTAACTCTAAAATTCCACCATGATCTGCCCAGACGGCTTCAATTTACATAAAAAACTTAGATGCTAAGGAAAATGGTATTAAAACAAAAAATAAATATAAAAAGAATAAATAAATATATAAATAACCTGCAGCACGTTCAATTTATCGACTGAGCCAATTGTTCAAACGACACTGTTATGCCTCTGAGCATTTCGTTTTCAAATTAATTGGACACGATAGTCGACTACAAGCACGGGCCATATAGATTTTTAAATATTTTGTGAACATATGTATGTATAACCAAAAAGAATATATTTAAAACTCACTTGTTACCGCGATCCACCGTTGAAAGCGCTTTCGGGGGGGGAGCCGTAAGCTGTGGTTATAAAATTGTTGATAGAAGGGTATTGGGTATGTTTTATTGGTAAACGTTTATTATGGAATTAGTGCCTATGCTTATTTTGGACCATCGTGTATTTTATTTCATTTTTTTTTCTCTTTTCTTTTTGTTCTTTTCTCAAACCTTAGTCTAACGCTGCTGTTATATTAATATAAATTACTATAAATATGTCTTCCATTTCTTTTTTTTCT
The DNA here is from genome assembly GCA_963969585.1 of Drosophila helvetica. Lineage (NCBI taxonomy): Eukaryota > Metazoa > Arthropoda > Insecta > Diptera > Drosophilidae > Drosophila > Drosophila helvetica. Next base: position 23,495,038 of record OZ018403.1, on the reverse strand, counting down.
TTCTTCTTTTCGTTCCCTCCCACTCTTAAATTAATCTACTACCGCTTTCTTAATCTCGTATGACTCTTCCTATCTTCTCCGCTTAACAGTTTGTTTGTCGGCGACGCTTTTGCTCGCTTACTCCTCCATACGGCTCGCTGCTAACTGTCTTCGGCCCTTTTTTCTTTCTTTATCTTCGCTTCTCGAGCGCTCGCACTTTCTCGCTATCGTTTTTTCGCTTTAATTAGCTTTTCTACCGTTTATATTCCCTGCCTTGTACTTGCACCAATTTGTGATCTGCTTCCGCACTTTTAGTAGTTTTCCCGTGTGCATATAATATGGAATACCACTTAAATATCTGGAATACACTGCCCCACCCACATCGTCGCCTAGAGTTGGCTAAAGATTCTTGGAGAGGTTGAGGTTATGTTTAATTAGGGTCACCAGGGTCCAAAAATAAGGCACTTTTTCCGCTTTTTCCACAATAAAAACTCTTTGACCAGCAACTCCTAAGACACACTATTGCGGAGCAGATGATGTTGCCAGCTCGAAAGCCAAATTCCAAAAGGAAGATGGACACTCTCCGAGATATCACGAGCCCTGTCGGATCTACCAACTGACGTTCAAATGACACTCCCTTTGTCATCGCTTTCTCCTTTTTTCTTAGCATTTCTCCCCCACTGGCGCTAGAATAAGATCATCCACAGAGGGAGCCAATATTTTGACTTTCGGGTACAGTTTTAGAGCGCCTGACGCTAAGCCCGCCGTAACAGAGCCCCTACATTTATCTAACCACTTAGCTGTTTTAAGACACACTACAATTTCTCCCCACCAAAATCACACTTTAGGGGACCAATACCGAAAGTGGGATCCACGCTTGAAACTGGGTTATCCAAAGCGCATGTTATTGCTTTAAGTTTTCTGCATGAAATTTCCCTATAAGTTTACCTTGCAAATCTTCAACCTCATAGTAGCAATTCCCCAGCTTCCGTCTTATCCTACTTTTTATAAAAGCTGGTGCCAATTACGCACTAAAGCCTTTTGCGAAATTGCTTTGTTGGAAGTTTCGGCGATATATCTCCTGACCTACAACAAATGACACCTTCCGACTACGTAAATAGTATGTTCTTTCATTTCGAAAGTGCTGGGCCTGCATTTTATCTTTTGCCTTGTGTCTAATGATGTTAAACGAATCTTCTTTGCTAAGCTGTACCGTACGGTCTTCTAATATTTGCAACTTCCTTAACAGCTTATAGCTGGCTCCATTGACTACCATGTGCTGGCCGAAAACGAGACCATATGGAGTCGTATTTATACTTGAATGGACAGAGGAACGCAGAGCGCAGCAAACGCTGCTGAGTTGCTCATCCCAATTCTTTTGATCTGGGTGAACATAAGATTTTAGCGCAGATATAATGGATCTGTTCACTCGTTCTGATGCGTTGACCTGAGGAGCGTAAAAAGCCGTATAGGTGTGCCCAATGTGATATTTTCTCAGCAGAGAGTTAGGAACCCCGGACCTGAACTGCACACCACTATCAGAAACGATTGTTTCCGGAACCCCAAAACAGTGAAACAATTCTTCATCTAAATATCGTGCTACGATATCCGTAGTACATTTTTTTACTGGCTTAAGAAAGGGAAACTTAGACAACTGGTCCAACACAATAAATATCCCTATACGACCAGAACGAATGCGAGGATAAGGCCCAAGGAAATCGACAAACAGCTTCTGGAAAACCCTGTCAGATTGCCCAGTATTCCCTAACGGAGGTCGAAGGGTGCGGTTGGGATATTTTGTGCTCTTACACACATGGCAGTTATTGATATATGTTTTTACATCGGACACCAAATTGGGCCAATAGTAAAACCGTCTAAGTTTTTCTAACGTTTTGTTTATGCCGCCGTGGGATGATAGTGGGTCTTCGTGAGCGTCTTTTAAAGCTTCCTCAACTAATCCTAGTGGTATCCAAAGCTTCCAACACAAATCGTCCGCTATTTTGTCCACGGCAGCGGGTTCGGCGCGTCTATAAATATATCCGTCTATCACTTTTAGATTGGTGGTTTTTGAAAAGTTTTCTTCGATTTTATCTCTTAACTCTACATACTCAAGTGACTTAAATTCTTCAGACTGCAGATCAACGATGCTGGCTAAATCCAATGGCGATACGTCTTCTGTGTATGTGCGCGAAAGCGCATCCGGAACTATGTTTTGACTGCCCTTCCGATGCTGAATTTTAAAATGGTAACCTTGAAGCTTCAGGGACCATCTAGCTAGCCGAGAACTGAGATCAGCTTGGGTCATGAGCCATTTTAACGACGCATGGTCTGTAATAATGCTAAACTCTTGCCCTTCGATATACGCTCTAAACTTCTTGACAGCTAAAACGGCTGCGAAGCACTCTTTTTCAGTAACGGTATAGTTTATTTGGCATTTATTTAACTTCCGGGACATAAAAGCTACCGGCACTTCAGCGTTATCCTCATTGTTCTGCATTAATACAGCCCCTACGCCCGTGTTACTCGCATCACAATGTATGCTAAAGGGTATGTTAAAATTCGGGCTATCTAACAGTGGAGCTGTACTCATATTCTCTTTTAACGACTCGAACGACTTTTGGGCTTCTTCGCTCCAAACAAAACTACGCTTCTGCTTTAAGGTATCAGTTAAAGGTGTCGCCAGGGCTGCGTAGTTCCGGATGAACTCATGATACCATCCCGTCAAGCCAAGGAAACGACGAACTTGCTTAATTGAACGGGGTACTGGAAAGTCTTTAATAGCAATTTTCTCTGGATCGGTAATAATCGTGCCATTACAAATTACGTGTCCTAAATACTTTGCCTCTTTCCGACAGAAATTACTCTTCTCTACATGTATAGTCAGATTTGCTATCTATAATTGGTTAGCTATAATTCCTAGTACTTCCAGATGCCGTTCAAATGTGTCAGACACGATCAAAAGGTCATCAAGGTAGATGAAAACTTCATTGCGTAAGTTTGCGGGAATAATCTTATCCATGAGCCTTGACATGGTATGAGGTGAGTTGGTTAAACCGAATGGCATCACTGTAAACTGGTAAAGAGGTCTACCAGGAACCGTAAAGGCTGTTTTTCACGCGACTTCCTATCGAAAGGTATTTGCCAAAATGCGTCTTTGAGATCTAGACTCGTGATGAACTCGGCTTTGGGTAATCTTGCCAGAATACAATCAAGAAGGGGCATCGGATATGCATATTTTACTGTGAGGTCGTTGACTTTTCTGCTATCAATACATAATCGAACTTTGCCAGGCTTGCGCACTAGCACTACTGGGGAGGACCAACTACTGTTCGATTCTTCGATTACACCCAAATTAAGCATTCGATCGAATTCGTCGTACATCAATTTCTCTATCGCAGGTGAAACAGACTAGTGACGCTGCTTAATTGGTTTCGCGTCCGCCACATCAATTGAGTGTGACATTAATGTAGTGCGTCCTAAACCTTTTATAGCGAAAGAAGGGAACTCACGTTTAGTTTTTGATAGCAACTGATGTTGTTGTTCCGTTCATGACCTACTCAAGGGATCGCTCAAAGATGAAACAGAAAGCTGTTCATTTAAAAGAGAAAGTGACAGCAAGTCAAAAGCAGTCCAAAAGTCTATGCCTAAATAGAAGTCTCCAGATAAAGATTGGACTAAAAAAAAAGGTTAACATTCAGGATTCGCCTCTGAAGTCCAATTCTGTAGTCAGTCGACCAATAATGCCTTGCGATCTACCATCTGCAGTTTTTACTGAGGCCGATAAGCGCTTAAACGTTGTTTTATGTACCACGTCTTTAGCAAGCTGGCCGCCGATGCAGCACACAGAGGCCCCAGTGTCCAACAAGCCCGTTGGACCGTTTTTCCTAATAAGATGACCTGAGCATACGGGCGTACGTCATGGAGTCTCCCAATCACCGTCTCTAATAACATCTTACGTTCAGTTTTCCTTTGACGATTAAAAGCGATCCTACGCAATCGCGAGCGAGTTACATAGTTGACAGGATTAGAATGATTTATGACCTTGTTTAGATCCGGGTGGTTTGACGTGCCACGTATTATTTGATGTAAAAATGGTTGGTTAGACTCTACTCAGTATTCGTCCCCTTCGAGACAAACTGTTTGCGTGCACTTTTCGGCTGTGCACGCGCTGCCAAGTTTTTTGTGGGGTTTACGGTGCAACGGCGACAGTTAGGCTTATATGTGTCAGCCCTTCCGCAACCAAAGCAGAAGACTCGCCGTTCTGCTAAACACTCTTGATAACGGTGGCCTTTCGACCCGCAATTCCAACAAGTAGTGTCCATGGCTGCTACTTCTAACTCTTCATTATCAGAGATCTCGGACTCTGAGACGTTGTCTGATTGCTGCCCCAGTGCACCTATATTCCAAGATTTGGGTTTCAGTATGGGCACCGAAGGTTTAACCAACTCACCTCATACCTTGTCAAGGCTCATGGATAAGATTATTCCCGCAAACTTACGCAATGAAGTTTTCATCTACCTTGATGACCTTTTGATCGTGTCAGACACATTTGGTATGAAGGATATGAGAATGAAAATGTAAAAGAAAATATAGAATAATGATGGTACAGTAAAAAACAATAAAAAAAAAAAGAGCAAAATTGGAGAAAAGAGCCTGTGGCTCTAATATGATATAAGAAAGAAGACGATGATTTGAAAACAAATTATTGGAACTATCTTTTGTTAAGAAACGTAAAGAACAAATTTAAATGAATTGTTAAATGACTTGAGCAAGGCAGGGAGCTACTAAGTATTTAGATGTTAATGTGTGAGGCACAGCACACGAGGACGTGTGAGCGTCAGGAAGACCGTGTCAGAGATAGAGTTGTAACATTCTTATTTTTGTAAATAAGTAAACGATACACAATAAATGTTATTCGAATAGTACTGGCTGTCGATATATATTGTCTAGTGTGACCCTATGTGACTGAGAGCATAGTCTGAGAGCGAAAGAGCGTCTCAGATGAGCATGGCGCAAGTGTGGCCGCGATTGTTGAAGTCAGTCTGTGGCTGTGCAGTCTTGCTGTGCTTCTGTGACTAAGAATCCAATATGGCGGACGAGACCCAGTGTACTGAGAAATTTCCGACATATTCATGTTTCTTCACTAACTCTAAAATTCCACCATGATCTGCCCAGACGGCTACAACTTACATAAAAAACTTAGATGCTAAGGAAAATAGTATTAAAACTTAAAATAAAGCTTTAAGCTGTGGCTATAAAATTTTTGATAGAAAGTTATTGAGTACGTTTTATTGGTAAACGCTTATTATGGAATTAGATCTAGAGCCTATGCTTATTTTGGACCATCGTGTATTTTATTTATTTTTTTCTCTTTTCTTTTCGTTCTTTTCTCAAACCTTAGTCTAACGCTGCTGTTATATTAATATAAATTACTATAAATATGTTTTCCATTTATTTTTTTTTCTTTCTTCTTTTCGTTCCCACCTATTAATTAATCTACTCCCGCTCTCTTAATCTCGTATGGCTTTTCCTATCTTCTCCGCTCAACAGTTCGTTCGTCGGCGACGCTTTTGCTCGCTTACTCCTCCATACGGCTCGCTGCTAACTGTCTTCGGCCCTTTTTTCTTTCTTTTTCTCCGCTTCTCGAGCGCTTGCACTTTCTCGCTATCTCTTTTTCGCTTTAACTCGAGGGCCGGTAATTAGCTCTTCTGCCGTTTAAATTCCCTGCCTTGTACTTGCACCAATTTGTGATCTGCTTCCGCTCTTTTAGTAGTTTTCCCGTGTGCATATAATATGGAATACCACTTTTAAATCTGGAATACACTGCCTCACCCACATCGTCGCCTAGAGTTGGCTAAAGATTCTTGGAGAGGTTGAGGTTATGTTTAATTAGGATCACCAGGGTCCAAAAATAAGGCACTTTTTCCGCTTCCTCCGCATCCCCTTCCCTCTGGTCCTAGAGAAATGGGTCGCAGCGTCCACTCCCGGCTTTTCACTGGGTTTCCCAGCGTTCGCACTCCCGATTTTAAGTTAGCGGCTCCAGCGACGTTGATCTGGCTGCTCGCGCGCGTACGTACTGGAGTAACCTTTTGTTACCATCCCCTTTTCCTCGATCTTCCAAAGTGCCGAAATCAGCTGCGCACCGCTGTGCTGTGAATCTGTCGCCCTGCAGAACAACAAAAATATGGGATATCCCATTTGCTTGTGCTTACCCTCGGAATTGGGCACCAATGCCCGTTTCTTTTGGAATCTTTTCCGTCTAATCACTGCTAGCACACCTCACTAGTGTTATTAGCTGTTTTTTTCCTTTTTTCCACAATAAAAACTCTTTGACCAGCAACTCCTATGACACACTATTGCGGAGCAGATGATGTTGCCAGCTCGAGAGCCAAATTCCAAAAGGAAGATGGACACTCTCCGAGATATCACGAGCCCTGTCGGATCTACCAACTGACGTTCAAATGACACTCCCTTTGTCATCGCTTTCTCCTTTTTTCTTAGCATTTCTCCCCCACTGGCGCTAGAATAAGATCACCCACAGAGGGAGCCAATATTTTGACTTTCGGGTACAGTCTTAGAGCGCCTGATGCTAAGCCCGCCGTAACAGAGCCCCTACATTTTTCTAACCACTTAGCTGTTTCAAGCGTCACTACAGGTTTTAGACTTGATCGTTTGACGACTCAAATTGGCTCCACTGCGTCTTATTGGCATTGCTCAAATATTTCAAATTCTCGGGTTACGTTCTTTCGCGAAATGGCTCGACCGATTTTCGTGAAGTTTTGTGTGCTTATCGGCTAGGACTGGGCATCGGCCAATATCTATTTTTTATGCCCATCAGACTAGCCGATAAGCGATCATCGATAAGACACAGTCGGTTTTTTGGAAGCAGCAGCGAAAAGTAGAGCTAAAGTTGAACGAACGTTTTGGTTATTTACATACACTTTGAACTGTTATTTGATATTTAGTGGGGTACACATACACAAGCCGAAAAGAACCGTAAAGATGATGCAAACAACGCCGCCGCTGCATTGGAAGGAGAAAGAGAAGGAAGAAGTTGTACCAGGAACGTCGTGAGAGTACAAACGAGATGAAAGATGTTGTAGATGAGGGAAACAGGACTGACGACAAAATTGATCAGATGATAAAGCTGCTAAGTTTGAAAGTGCTTGGTGATGAGCAACGAGAAGTCCAAATGAAAATGGCCCCAGATAATTTTGGTAAAATTGTGAGTGAATGCGATGGCAGATCGGTTCCAATAGAAAAATGGTTCGAGATCTTCGAAAAAAATGCCGACGCATATGAGCTTACTGAGAAGCAAAAGTATGTACATGCCAGAGTAAAAATGACCGGTGCAGCCAAGCTGTTTCCAGAAGCTGAATGCGTGTGCACCTATGATGAACTCAAGATCGTATTATTGGATGAATTCACATGTAGCTGTAATAGTGCGGACATTCATCGCTGCACGAGTAACCGCTACAGATAAGAAAAATAGCAGCCGTTGGATATGTTGAAGACACGGCTGTCATAAGCCATATTGTGAATGGTTTGGATATAAAAAACGAGTATAAGTATGCCATGTTTCGCTGTAAAACCTTCAGGGCTTTGAAAGAAGAGTTCGATGTCTATGATCGTTTGGAAGTATCAGAGAAGAAGAGCAATAAAGAACAGCATAAAGCCAATTTCAAACAACAAAGTGGGCAAGGTGCTAAAAGGGAATATTGCTATAAATGTGGATCAGGAGAACACAAGCGCAAAGATTGTAAAGTTGAAATGAAGTGTTTTAAGTGCAATCAGAATGGTCATATTTCGCGTAATTTTCCTTATAAAGTCAATAATGTTGATAAAGTTCGCGTCATACCTGATCGCAGTCGCATGAAAAATTCAGATAAACGGCATTGAAGTTGACTGTCTAGTGGATACAGGGTCTGATGTAACCATAATCAAAGAGAGTGTGTTGAAGACCATGATGAACGTTGAACTTTTCAAAAGCACAACTATGTTGCGCGGTCTGGGTCAACCATCAACGAAGCCTGTCGGCTGAGGTTACGGTGGATAATTTGCAGACCAACCAGAAGTTCTTAGTCGTCCCCAGCAACCAGATTGATTTCGACGTACTGTTATGGCACGATTTCATTAAAGAGTTTCGTTTCGTCGCTGATAGGCAAGGATACACGTTTTTGAAGCTCGACGCTGATCCTGTGCCAACAGATGAGCATGCTCTTATATATAATGTCACTGAAGAATCATCATTCGTAGCTCCGCCTCAATATTGCAAATAAGTTTAACAGATGATAAAAAGCAGTTACCAGAAGCCCACAGGAGTTGCAAAGCAGTGCCCAATCCAACTGAAGATAGTTCCCGACGGCATAATCAAGCCGTTTTATCACTCACCGAGTCGTTTAGCAGCAGACGAAGCCAGCGCCGTAAAGAAGCAAGTAGAGGAATGGATCTGGAATGAAGAAGTAGAGGAATGAACTCAGACCACTCCTTCGGGTCCCTCCCATAAAAAAAAAGGACATAGGTGCTTGGGAGGTACCCGAAAGAGTGGTATGACAACAACAAGTATAACACTCAAGTATAATAGACGTGCAAACGAGACGCTCCGTCGAATAGGGAATTTTTCCGTCAAACCTGCGAAAAACAAACAATCTAAGCATATGGAGCTTACCAACATCTGAGCACCGACAGCAGATCACAACCGGCAGGTCCAAGGGCTTATTTAACATTTAAACCCTGCCCACAATCCATTATCAAAGCCACTCAATCTCGACGAAGGAAGGCCAGGAAAAGCGGGAAACGAAATTTCAGTGAATACTGAGTGAAAAGCGTGTGTAAGGCACACAGCAAACAACAGCGACTAGATAAAGGTGATACGAGACAGCTGTTTGCGATCGATAGGATCGGCCACTAAGTCAAAGCTCATCTTTATCTCCGCCAGAGGGCGCTCGCCATCAGTGCACACACAACTGTAGAGCGTTATAGCTTAAACGCAACGCAATGCAGCCTGTGTCGAAACGTCTGCGTGAGAACACGGGGACAAACCTGAAAGCGCCGCGTACTTCGGAAACACCATCCCCGGAATTGGTTAAGCTGTTGAACCAACGATTTGAGGAGCAAGCCAGTCTCATTTCCACGAGGATGAATGAGTCAGAAGAGCGGCTGTTCAGCTTGCTAACAGGAAAGCTTAGCAGTATGGCTGGTGAGATCCAGAATCTCACTAGCAGAGTACAGTATCTCGAATCCAAACTGGATGAGACTCGAAACATTACCCAAAAGGTAGAGGATATGGAAGCCCATCTTAAGCTAAAGCTCGATGCAGAGGCTAATGCCAACATCGCATGCGACCTCAGGATGCATGGGGTACTTTATGTGGAAGGGGAAAAACTGAAGCACATCTTCAACAACTTGTGCCTCAGCCTAAACCATACCCCGCCGCCTGCTATTAAGGACATATATCGCATGAGACCAAGCAGAAATCAGCCCCACTCTACTGTTGACCCAATCATCGTTATCAAACTGGAACGGGTGCGCGATAAAGCGGCATTGCTGCGTAACATCGGTATGTACAGACGGGAAGCAAAAAAGCCTCTCACTCTGCAATTACTTGGCTTGAACTCACCAGCAGCAGTATATATTAATGAGCAACTTACCAAAAATAACTACCAGATCTTTAAGGAAGCCTTAAAGATGAAGAAGCATCGAAAGCTGCAGTCTGTATTTACGCGAAGGGGTACGGTTCACTTAAAAGTAAACCAAGAAAGCGAAATCTGGGAGGTTCTCAAAATTGAGGAACTTCAAAATAGGCAAACCGAAACCGAGTGTCCTGTCTCTGGAGGCGAGAATTCCTAGTTTCGGCAATAATAGCAATATCAGCAATCTTTTCATATTAGTTCTAAGATTTTCTAAGATTCTAACAGTTGTCTTAAATATTATTATTAAGTAGGCCCCAAACTGCTCTTACTATACTGATCTTCTCCGTTTTGATAAAACTTTTTTGACATGGACGGTACATTAACAATAACCAATGCGAATAAATTTCAGATGCTCAGAATTCTAGCGAAGCAAAAATCAGGTTTGCAAGTCTGCCATATTAATGCACAAAGCTTGCCAAAAAAAATTGAAGAATTTAGAAATATGTTCGTAAATTCAGGCGTGGATGTTATATGTGGGTCCGAAACTTGGTTTGTCCCTGACTTTAATGACTCGTTAATTGAATGTAGTAGATACAATGTGTTTCGATCCTGTAGGGCATGCTAAGGGCGTTGCAATATATCTCAATAACAAGATAGCCGCTAAAATCGTTTGTAAGCAAAGACCGGACAGCGCTATAGAATACATTTTTCTACAGATCACTATGAAGAAAAAGAAGCTGCTCCTTGGCTGCATATACCGACCGAACCATAACATTGACTATTCAGACTTGACAACACTTATTAATGAAATTTCCTTGACTTATACAGACGTAATTTTTGCAGGTGACTTTAACTGTGATATTCTCAGAGATTATCGACTGGCAAATAGCCTGCCAGGGTATTCAAATCATGACCTTATTTTCTTGACCTATGATTTCAATACTGACTACAATAAATATGACACCTTCTATAGAGACTTAAGGAATATTAACCTTGTAAAACTAGACGCTGACATAAACATGATCGACTGGACATCAATATATTATATACCGCTTGTGAATTCCCAGCTTGCCCATCTTCAATCGAACAACGAACAGGTACCTATCAAGAAAAAGACCGTTAGACCCACAGATAACTCCTGGTTTAACCATGAGATAAATCTGGCTATTATCAAAAGATACAAGACTGAAATTCACTTTAATCTATACAAGTCATTAAGAACAAATGTAACAAAGCTAATCAACGCTGCCAAGTCCGCCTTCTACACGTCAAAGTTTAAGAATGCTGTATGCAGCAAGAAAAAATGGCAAATAATTAAAAATATTGGAATTGGGAGAAAAACAACAAACTCTCAATTTGATTTGGACGTTAATGAGATAAATAACAAATTTGTGCAATTAGCTGTAACTGACTCTCCCCCATCCCTCAACCTGACCTCATTACCCTATTGTAACACTGTTCCTAGCTTTATTTTTAGTTGTGTTAGTCCTAGTGATGTACTAGAATTCCTTCTTAAGGTCAAGTCGAATGCTATTGGCCTAGACAACATGGACCCAACATTCTTGAAAATGATTCTTCCCCGAATTATAATGCATGTTACGCATGTATTCAACACAGCCATTACTACATCAACGATCCCTGAAAAGTGGAAGGATGCCAAAATAATCCCTATCCCCAAAACAAATTCTCAAGAATTCAGGCCAATATCCATATTTCCGACCTTATCAAAAGCGTTCGAGACCCTAGTGGCAGAGCAAATAAATACATTTCTCACAGAGCATGCACTACTTAACAAAACAGCTATAATCAAATTAGTAGAGGATATCCGTGAAAAAATGGATGACGGAAATGTAACATTCTTAACTCTTCTTGACTACTCTAAAGCTTTTGACTCAGTTGACCATGGTATCCTCGTTGCAAAGCTACGTAAGTCCTTTAATTTTTCTGACTCAGCAGTACGATTGCTATCGTCATATCTCCTGAATAGGGGACAGGCTGTTGTCATTGCAGCTAAAATGTCGTCTTTTGCTCATGTTACGTGTGGTGTCCCACAGGGGTCAGTACTTGGTCCGTTATTGTTCTCCATTTATGTAAACAACCTGCCAATAGTATTGCCCGAATGTAATGTGCACATGTACGCCGATGATGTCCAATTATATTTTAGTCGACCGTTAAGTAGAATAGATGAGTGTATCAATGTTAGTAATTACATAGAGAACTTGGGAGAATTAGTGCATGGGCAACTAATAATCATCTATGTCTAAATCCAACTAAGTCAAAATGTATGATTATCTATAAAAACAAGAAAAATATAAACGCAACATCACTAAGACGCTTAGAAATCTCTAATACTTCCATTAGCTATATAGAGAAGGCAACAAACTTTGGCTTTATTCTAAATAACACGCTCTCGTGGGATGACCACGTGAGCAAAGCTGTGGGGAAAACATATGGGATACTCAGAGCACTCAACATTACGAAACAGCTTATACCAGTAAACATTCGGATGCAGATAGCTAAAGCATACCTTTTACCTGTACTGTGTATTACATATGTGATTGAAGCATTTGGTAACTGTGGCTACACAAACAGGCAAAAGCTAAGCGTGTGCTTTAATAACATAGCCAGATACATTTTCGGGCTAAGGCGCAATGATAGAATCTCCGCTTTCTCGTAAAAAAAATATTCGAAATGAGTTTCTTCAAATGGATTGACTACAAGATGCTTACGTTATTGCATAAGATAATATTCACTAAGCAACCTGAATACCTGCACCAAAAACTTAGACTCACTAATTCAGTCAGAACAAATAATATTGCTACCATCCGATATAAAAACTTAATTTCGGAGAGGCATTTCTTCGTATATGTCATTCGCATTTGGAATCAACTTCCTCACAATATGAAAAAGATAAGAAACTAGTCCGAGTTCAGATTAAGAAAATAATATCTCGTAATAACATAAATTAATTGACAAACCCATAGTTTTTAAGAAATAACTACCACATGTAACCCCAACTTAGTCTACAATATTATAATTTGACCCCACCAAAAATCAATGTGACATATAGTAACTAGTGCTGTAGTTATAAGCCATTTGCTTGTAGCACTAGGAAAGCGAAATAAATAAATAATAATAATAATTATAACACGCCCAGCTTTCGTTGCTAACATATGCTCCTACACACATACACGCATATACATATTTACATAAGCAACGCAATCAAAGCTACCGCCAACAATCCCAGTCCTATAAATACACTATCCTGTGATTTTTTTGTGTTTTTTATTCCTTTCCACGGTCCATAGCCCAACGTAATCTAGATGCTTAACATATTCTGCGAATTGTATTGGGCAAATAATATATATCTACAAAAACATCTACACTTACACTAACATTATATCTACGCAATATCTACATACAAATAAAAAATCCATAATTTATAAATAATCCTATACCAGTCCAATCCTAATTATAATGAAATTAAACTATAACACGGCGCAATAAATTTCAAATTGTCCGGTACATAAATCTTATATCCAGCCACACATACACTGACGAGCAAAACTGTAACACGAGTTCAATGTTCTTTTTTTCAACGGTCTGTATTTTCTTTTCTACTTTATGCATGCTTAAGATCTTAGTCTTGTTTTGTTAGTGCAATATTTGGCTCTCTTATCTAAAAATTTGAAGTAATTTGATAAGTTGGAAGAAAAATACAAATAAAAATGTAAAAAAGTCAAATGTTACAGTTTTGCACTGCACGTGCAACCGACTCTACATTGATACCTCGTGCCTCGACTTCCAATATTACTGTTCGGTCTAAATTGTCGTTCTTGTTGGTACTCGAAGAGTATAGGGGTATATTAGATTTGTGCCAAAAGTGGATGTGTGTAACACCTAGAAGGAAGCGTTTCCGACCCCAAAGAGTATATATGTCCGTCCGTCCGTCCGTCTTCATTAGCGCCTATAGCTCAGAGACTATAAAAGCTAGAAGAACACAATTTTGTATCCAGTCTCCTGTCCCATCAAACTGTTACAAGTGTATTTCAAAATTTCGCCCCGCCCCTTCCGCCACCTCAAAGGACGAAAATCTTTGGTATGCACAATTTTAAAGATACGAGAAAACTAAAAACGCAGAATCATAGACAATAAGCATATCTATCAGAGTGTTGAATCTGAATCAGATCAGATCATAAATGAAGAAAACGATTTCGAAATGTATCATTCCCTCTCGCACAATTTCACACATCGGGGTGGGCGCTATGCCTGATCGAATTTTTTGACGCCTGGATCTCAGAGATTATAAGAGCTAGATCAACCAATTTTTCTATCCAAGCTCCTGTGATATCAAACCGAGACGAGTTTGTTTCAAAATTTGGCCACGCCCCCTTCCGCCCCCACAAAGGACGAAAACCACCATTTTTAAGATATAGGGAAACAAAAAACGAAGAACCATAGAAAATGAATCTGGATCAGATCGGACCATTAGTATAGCCAGAAGGAACAAATTAAATTTCAGTGGCCTTCCAAGCGCAGACTCATTTCCTCTCTCTCTCGCACACAGCCGTGTATGTATATGTAGGAAGTAGATTTAGACATGTAGAAAAGACAGGTGTAAAAAAATATTTAAGCAAATATAGAGACATCTAATAGATAAAAATCTCCAAAATGGTTCGACCTAATATTTTTTTTCTTTTTTGGCTAAAATTAAATTTGTCCCTTTTGCGAACATGTAATAAATTACAACAAGCTCACATACATATATACTGACTGAGTACCGGGTATAAAGTAGAGCCGTGGCCGTATTCGTGAAGTCACGAGTTACTCCAAAACCCACAACAAGCTCCATTGTTGCGAAGACCCTATCGGTGCTGTTCTCTTTGCCGGTCACGCTAAAGGTGCCAGCACTTACTAAAAGCAGTCCCATCGGCCCTCGATGCATCCTTACAATGGCCCAATCTGCCTTCATCTACGCACGGGCGAAGTTTGTGGCAGCCATCGACAGACTGACACATTTGGAAGGTCGACTTACCATTCCCGATACCAGCACACCATCCGCCACTATCTGTCAAATCCATCGTGACCAATTACAAAGCATTTGGGGGAAGGCTGATGCTGAGTATCCGTAGCGATGGTCGACGAGGATCCAGTGGCTAAGAAGGAAATCCAAGACATGTACGGCGAGTGTTATGAGGGCTATGAGCGATACATAGCTGACCTCACTGTCCAAGCTGCTAGTCCAGCAGTACCTCCTTCTACACAGTCAGACTGTCATGGTGACTGTCGATTGCCCCCATGTCGATTGCCCCCACAGTCAATCCGAAGACGAGGACGTGAGATCTCTGCTCAAAAGAGAATCACCCAATCCGTGTCCACACTTTCTCCAAATGACCGCTGATGTTCGTTCCAGCTGCATTAAGTAAAAAGAGCTTTACTTAAACTGATTCGCAAGAGGCCATCAGAGCCAGGCACAGGTCTCCGGCACCAATCATACCGTATCCGCTCAGTCCAAAAAGCTATGTCATTTTACCATCTGCCCTCCGACTAAGCTTGGTTTACAATTAACCGCCACAGCAAACGTTTTTCCGGAATTGGCACAGAATATTCCATCGTATCCGATCGCGCATGGTTTCTTGAGAGACTTGCCGAGCCTTCCATTCGCGGATCTTATATTTTTCGAGAGCTCACCCATCGATGTTCTGATTGGAGCTGACATCCTACTACCCGTACTGTTGAGCGGCTTACGGACGCATGACGCGCGACTCGTTAACCGAACCGAACGCGATCATGCAGGAAATATAGATGTTAGACTAATATTCGAGGAAAATTATAACTAATCTTACTAAAGCAAATAAGCATGCATTAAAACTATCCTACACTTACAATTTCTAACCACGAGAAAGGTATGTGAGTATTAGTGATTTAAAAAGGGGAAGGGAATTAGTTGTAGCTATGATATGGTAGAGGAAACTATACTCCGAGCATTAAACTCTAACAGGTTCATGCAAGGAATAATTCGATCTGCAAATCGGAAGGAACAACGGTATATAGTTTCTAGTGTTTCTAACAGGAATAGTGAAGTTTATGCGGCTCAACAAGTCCGGGCTATCAACGTCACCCTTGATCAAGTTGTTCACAAAAATCACAAAAAGCATTTTTCTACGATTAACTAAGGATGGAAGGTTTATTAAAAGAAACCTATTAGGGTAAGATGGCAATCTCAAACTTGCATCTCAGCTAAGGCCGCGCAGAACGAAAATTGAAAAGTTTTTCTGGACTGATTCTATACGGTCCTGGTGTACTTTGTACTGAGGGCACCATAAACAAAAACCATATTTTAAAATCGGACGAACAAGCGATAAATAGAGAGTCCTTGTAATATAGGGGTCGTCAAATTCCTTTGACCACCTCTTTATAAACCCAAGCACTCCCATGGCCTTATTTACAATGTTAGAAATATGTTCAGAAAACTTTAACTTGGGATCTAAAAGAATACCAAGATCAT
Organism: Drosophila helvetica; assembly: GCA_963969585.1. Lineage (NCBI taxonomy): Eukaryota > Metazoa > Arthropoda > Insecta > Diptera > Drosophilidae > Drosophila > Drosophila helvetica. Next base: position 23,478,919 of record OZ018403.1, on the reverse strand, counting down.
CAACTAGGGTAATTCTCTCAAGAGAACACCCGCCTATGGTGTAAGGAGCCAGAAAGGAGCTGGAGCGATGCAATTTCATTACTTTACATTTGGAGGCATTACGGTATAACAAATTTGCACAACACCGTGATTGAAAGCTGTGAAGATCGGATTGCAACCTGGATTGAGATAAACCATCCTTGTACTGAACACAAAGCTTAACATCATCCGCATACATAAGTACTCGAGAGTATGCTACCGAAGGCAGGTAATTAATAAAGAGTGTAAAGAGTAAGGGGCCTAGATGGCTGCCCTGTGGTACGCCCAAAGTAACCATAACTGGTGAAGACAGGGAGTTTTTGAAGAGGACTCTTTGGGACCTGGAACAAAGGTAGCTAGAAATCCATCTCAAGAGATTGGGTGGAAACCCTAAAAGGTCAAGTTTTTGTGCTGGGAGAGAGTGGTTTACAGAGTCGAATGCTTTACTGAAATCTGTGTAAATAACATCCGTCTGTAGATTACCTTGGAAGCCTTTAATGATAAAAGAGGTGAACTTCAATAAATTCGTGGTTGTTGATCTCCGCCTTAGAAATCCATGCTGACCAGAAGATATAAGTGATCTGCAAAGATGCTGCAGGTGCGGAGTTAAAATTTTCTCAAACACTTTAGGAATAGCGGAAAACTTTGATATACCTTACTACCTTTCTTATGGAGAGGAATAAACGACTTATAAACGACTCCTTCCAGATCGAGGGGAAGCGAGCTTTCATTTAGCAAGGGACTGAAAATGCCGTTTGACCTCGGTAAACCATGCTGGTACGGCTGACCGGAGTAGCATTCCTGTGAATAGGTTGTTTGAAAGAGTTGGGCAAAAAGATCGCCCATTGCCTGATCAGTATTTGTCGACGTATTAAGAAATGATAGCGAGGATGGATGTGCGGGCATTTTACGCTTACTGTTTACGAAGCTGTAAAACTTCTAAGGGTCCTAAGAAAAACGTATCCTGCATCGAGATAGAAAGTTCTTAAAGCTCTGGGAATTAGGAACTGAAAAGTTTGACCGAGCCATTACATAGCGAGAGAGAGAAGAAGGAGAGCCAAATTCTTGAAATTTTTTGGTAAGTCTTTTGTAAAGTTTTAGACTGGATTATTCTTTGGTAAGCTAAGGGGGTTTCCCAGATCTAACAGGACAGGAAAGCACAAGGCACAAGGACACAAGACTCAAAAAGTGAGTCAAGTGCATCGTAGAAAATGTTTGTGCCTATCGTAACGTCAGTGCACAAATACAAAGCGGACCAATCAAAATCCCTAATGAGGTTATTAAGCTTCGCGAACTCGGCTTTACGAAAGCAGCGGACTCATTGAGGAAGCCTACTCGACCGATCAAATGCGGTTTGTTCTATATCGAGCGACTCTTCGAAAGTAGGATGGTTGCGTCTTCAGATACAAAGCACAGATCAAGCCATCGCCCCAAGGAATTTATCACATGGTTGACTTCAGACAGGGATAAGTCAAGTAAGCCGTCAATAAAGTCATGTCGTGAAATGGGCACTAGGTTCTTAGACTTGTTTACCGAAGACCAAACAGTTCCTGACAAGTCGAGACGAACGGTCATTCCTAAAGGTTGCGCACCGACCTGCCAAAACTTCAGAACTGAGAATTTCTTTTACCAAGTCTCGGTGAGCACAATTACGTAAGATGCAAATGCAATGCTATGCCGGTACAGAGTGCTGAGCTTACTACGCAAGCCTCTAACATTCTGGTAGGTGATTAAGAGAGAGGAAGTTCGTTTTTTGAACTGTTGGAGGTAGAACGGAAAGATGAGCATGAAGGACTGGCCTGATTAGTAGTGAGCGTTATTGTGGACCTATTCTTCTTCTTAGCTTTAAACTCCTCCACCACCAAGTGCTCTGGCCCAAATTTAGCAGAACAAATGGTGTCAAATTGAGCCGGGGAGACGCTTATCTTGAATGACACTATCTCCCTGGCATAAGATAAGTTAAACTTCTCTACCTTTAAGCCGACGGCTTTTATTTTGTTTTGAATAAAAGCAGTAACATAACTAATAGTGGAGTCAGGGGCCGGCCGTGAGACAAAAACTTGTCGTTTAGGTGGGATCACCACAGGCCTGTTGCCTGTGATGGCAGTGCCCGGTGGTCCGGGTTGTATATTTGTTGGTGGGATCGGAATGGATGCGATAGCTAGTTGGTTTGAGGGCTCAACGGACACGGACGCTACAGAAGTTTCTGGCTGTATGTTCTCCGAGGTGATAAATTCGGCAGCCGAATTTGCATCACCAGCAGCTTTCGTTGCCTTGGAGTAGCAAACGATATCAGCTGCTGCACAATTGGAGTGGTCGGAGCCGGTTGTTCGGCAACGGGCGGCTGTGGGACAGATAGAACTTGCAGATTCCGCGGAGTGACCTTTTTGCGCCTAGGAGACTCATTCACAAGTTGCAAGCTGCTAAATTGAGACTCCATGGCTAGGAGCTGGTCATACTGCTTCTTAAAGCCAACGGTAAGCTCCTTAAGGCTATTCCACGTCTGCCTCATAAACCTGACCATCTCAATTTGAACCACCCGGCATGCCTCGCAACAGTAATACAAACCATTTTATTTGGAAATGGCATCACCCACGAGGCCTGAATACCCAACGCACTTTGCGTGCACTAATTTTTCGCAGAGATAGCTGGGGATATTCGGTTGAGCAGGGGTGACGTCTTTTTTGCAGGTTTTTTTTTTTTTGGTATAGATCATAGGGAATTCCATTTTAAATACAATAAAGAAATACAAATAGAAATCAGACCAGTGTGCCAGAGAAACGCTTAAAGCGGAATCAGTAAAAACTGAGCGGAGAGAAGAGAGCGGTTGCAGAAGCTGCAATGAGAAACAGTGCGCTACTGCACGAAAAGTAACCGAGAGCGAAGGTACACTCTGATCTCCAAGAAGTAAAGAAGTGGGACTAAATAACGCTCCCAGTGATTGCTTATCAGCATCTCGTTTTTAAAACGTAAACAAGCAGCTCGCGACCGAGCAACTGATTTCCGAACATGCAAAAACAGCAAAAGGAAGGATGAAATACTACAAGAACTCAAAACACAACAGGTTACAGAGGTACGCAAAATCCTCACAAAAAAAGGTAACACAATGAAAGAAACCGGACTAATCACTATCACTTTTTCAACCATCAACTTACCGGAGAAGATGTGGATCGGGTACGAAGTTGTTAACATTCGGCCATACATCCCGCCCCCAATGAGACGCTACAACTGCCTCAAATTCGGACACGAAACGCTCAACTGCAAGAGCCCCAAAACATGCCCTACCTGTTCAGCAGAATACCACACAAAGGAAGACGAAATTTGCACCAATCCTAAAACATGTATTAATTGCAAGTATGAACCAAATGATATAAAAGATCATAGTTCGTTGGACAAAACATGCCCGAACTTCATAAAACAAAAGGAACTCACTGCCATAAAACACTTAAGAAAGTCGACCACAAAGCAGACCTTCTCAAATACAACACCCGCCATACTCACCCACCAATGCCTTACTCCTTCATAACCGCCAAAGCATGCACGCTAACATCTCAGAAAACCAAACCCACAACCTCCACAAATGACGTCCCACCTAGACCTGAACCAGCCGAACAAGTTAGACAAATAATATCATACGACGACACTGTGGACACCGCCCCATCAACGACCACCCTTCAACCCCAATCACAAATCACCGATGACTTGAAGCTAAGAATATTCCCAGCAAAGCCAAGCAAAATCGGCACAACTTTAAAAACGAAACGCAAAAATAAAACTAAGCCCAAAAGTGACAATAAAAACATAAAAAACAAGAATGACACAATGGATACGGATAGTGAAGACATAGAAGTCTTTGCCGAATACAATTACAACATTTGTACTTTCAATTTAACTATTAATCATTTAATTTAATAACTTAATAATTTAATTCAACTATATCCCTATGTTAATAACTATAAAGATTTACAAATAATTATAAAAAAATACAGACCAAACATAATTGCATTACAAGAAACACACTTAAGAAACACTTAAAATATACCAATACCTACCAATTTTAATATACTCTCCAACAACAACTCATCCGCTTTTGGCGGCGCAACCATTTTAGTGCATAAACCAATAGAGCACAAAGAAATCCCTCTGAATTCTGACTTTGACTCCACAGAAATTGAAATCGAATCTTCAAAAAAATTTAACATTATCTCTGTATGTATACCACCATATCAAAAATTAAGCGAAACCAACCTCCAAAACGTCTTAGATCTTAATGCTAAATCTCTCATTTAAGTTTACTTCAATAGCTGGGGAACTCTTTAACGATAAATGCCCTTAAACTTTTCAACTCATAGCACCTTTACACACATTGACCTAACTTTGTACTCACCAGACTTAGCACCCCTTAATAAATGGGAGATCACTGATGATTTACATGGGAGTGATCACTTCCCAATTTTAAAAACTATGTTCCTGCATACCACACCTCCTAAATTAAAAAAAAAAAAACCTATATTTATAACGAACTTAGCTAATTAGGATACCTTTGCAATTAAATGCAACATACTAAACACACAAAATTCCTTTCTCACAACAAGTAAGAAGCAGCAAATATTAACAAAATGTTGCTTCAAAGTGCATATTCATCAATTCCACAGACTTCCATTAACAGGCCCTTTAAAAATGTCCCATGGTGGAACAAAAAGCTGGAAGACCTTAAAAAGATTAAAATGAAAACATGGAACCTCTTAAAAAATAACATATCTACTACGAACATAATTAATTTCCGTAAGGCAGCAGCAAAGTTCAAAAGGGAATACAAATTAGCAAAAAGAAAATCAATAACGACCTTTGTCTCCGAAATTCAACCATCCTCAACAACGACTCAAATCTGGTCAAACGTAAGACAACTTTGTGTCGTAAATAATATTAAACACATACACAGCATAAAACATCCGTCCACAAACACTCTTATTACAAACACCATATCCTTAGCAAATATTTTTGCAAAATTTTGGTCTTCTCAATTCGAAGATTCGAAATTCCCTGATTCTTTTATACTTCATGAAAACAACGAATATAATCTACAAAACCTTGTCCCATCAAATACAGCCAAAGAAATAGATGCTGATATAACGATCATGGAATTAAAATCGATTCTCTCCAGCCTAAAAGGGAAAACACCAGGAATCGACCGTACATCCTACCCACTGATCAGTAACACGCCTACAGAAACAAAAAAAAGAATTTTACGTCACTGCAATAATATCTTCAATAGTCACATTCCGCAAACAAACAAAATCAGCTTATTTATCCCAATAAACAAACCTGATTCATCCAAAACTTCAATCAATTCATACCGGCCTATTTCTCTCAACTCCTGCTATGCAAAGGTGCTCGATAAAATTGTTGCCAAAAGATTGTGGTGGTTTGTATCTAAAAACAAATTTCACATAAAACAAATAAGCTTTAAACAAGGTAAGTCAGTTACAGATAATCTAGTGTTTTTAGATCACCTGTGTAACGCTTGGATCAGCCAAGATGAGAGAGAATAGTAGCGCCAACTAGACGTCATTTTGGGCGTGATCGTGCGCAGATGGAACGCCATCTGGGCGTTAGGTCTGGGGGTCAGCGCAAGGGACGAAGAAATTGTATAGAGGTTAACAGGCGAAAGTGTCAACCGGCTAGGGTTGAATTTCGCGATATATTTAGACCACCCAAGGGTTCCCGCTGGTTTATTTACAAGTGCAACCGCGAAAAGTAGCCGCAAGTGTGGGAAAGAGGCGAGTTAAAGCATTCTTTGGCTGGCCAACACCCTGTGTAAGTACGCTGATGGGGAGTGCAGGAAATGTAGCTGTAGCGTTCTTTCCAACAGGGCTTGACTCTGGAGTGGTGCAAGGGTGCAGAAGATTGGTGGGTGCGTCGAGGCAGGACGGCCCCAACGTTTATTTTGTGGCATCGTTTCAATAACACCGAGGGAGCAGAGGAAGTTGTCCCGCAAGAAGCAAGCTAGCCGCAACCACCAGAAGACGAAAGCAAAGCCCGAGAGGGAATTCGGGGTTTTCTCTTTTCACCACCCGCCAGCCAAGCGCTCAGTTTGAGTGGAAGTAGGAGAGAGCAAGACGATCTCGTCTAGGGCGGCTGAGTACTGGAGCTTTGACGGAGGCAGTTTTGGCGAACTCTTGATTGCGATCGGGAGTGAAAAGGGCCATTCCGCGGCATAATTTTAGTCGTTCTGCTTCGCGAAAGAAAACGGGAGAAGATAGCAAGGCATATCGGCCAAGGAATTATAAAAAAAAATGTATGTGTAGAGAAAGGGTGGAGAGTTTGTACCCGCGCAGTGAGTCGAATCAGCATGTGAAGTGAGACGAAAAGTAAACGAAAACCACTCAATGCATTCCCCCTATTTTTGCATGCAAGCCTCTCTCCGATGGCACTGACAACACCTCTTATTTAATTTTAGTTTTGGCAACCACTATTTTTCTATTTATTAGATTTAATTTTTTTTTCTTTACCATTTAATTTACCCATTTACTTTTTAAACTATTTATTTATTATTTCGTCCTACTTCTTTGTACGTGGGGGTATTCTGCTCAGGTTTTATTGTTCGTTTTATGTGGGGTAATCGATGTCCAGGAATTTTACGTTTAAGTTAATAAATTTTATAATGTTCTAGACGCTAATATTTTTGCCTTCGGCTAGTGTAATGGACCCGGGAGCTTTCTAGGCATGCATAAGGGGTCATTCCAGATGCCATTATCGATTATGTGAGGAATGACCAAGGCAGGGTGAGTGATCCGTCCTCCTTAACATCTGAGGCGGGAGAATAGCATGCAGGACGTGGCCAAGGGGGAAAAGACAGAATTTGTCCTTTGTGTGTTTAGTTTAATTTCCGGTCCTCCTTTTATGTATATCGTCGCAGCACGCAGTAAGTTAACTTTAGTAATAATGAGAATAGGCAACCAATGCGAGGAGGGCCTGAACACCACCCAAATTGCCGACGAGCCCCAGCCGGGATCAAAAGCGTGCGCCCTACCCGCATTAGTAACAGCTAGCCTGGTTCGTTACAATTATGAATAATTATTTTATTTCATTATTATAAAGTTAGTGGCGCCCAACAATGGGACCGAAATAATTTGCAGAACAGCATCCCGATGCGGTTTGCATAATTAAGCACACACATCAACACACACTTTCGTCGTTTTTTCGGCAAACCAGATGCGTAGTGGGCTGAGGGAATAAGTCATGTACGCTTGTTAGCTTTTATTTGCAAGGCACGGTTTCTGCAGCATCTAAGTCTAAACGTCGACCTTCATAGTCTGCTAAAGTTTTACTAATCAGCTGCTTAGGATTTATTGTTGTGAAGCTGCAAGCAGCGATCGACAAGCCACGGCTGAAAAAGTAGCCTTTAGTAGGCGACTAAATACCCTACAGTAATGGAGTCCGTAGCCCAACCAGTTAGACGCTTTGGAAATGCAGGGAAGATGGATTTAGATAAGTCTACCCTGAGCACGGATAATAAGTTTTGGCAAAGACCCATCCATATTTTGCAATAGTCATGCGGCACAGCTATCCATCAAACGCTTGGAGAAACAGAATGAGTTTTTTTTAAAAGAGTTCGTCTGGCAACGGGTGATGGAAAAGCAGTCCTGTCCGCACAAGTAAGAGTGCGAAGAGGAGAGAGAAAACGAAACTGATGAATTTTGATTTACTCGAACTTCAGCTTGCAGTCGTTGTTTTTGCGGAAGTCATTATTGTTGTAGGTCAGGAGATATATCGCCGAAACTTCCAACAAAGTAATTTCGCAAAAAGGCTTTAGTGCGAAATTGGCACCAGCTTTTATAAAAAGTCGGATAAGAGGGAAGCTGGGGAATTGCTACTATGAGGTTGAAGATTTGCAAGGTAAACTTATAGAGAAATTTCATGCAGAAAACTTAAAGCAATAACATGCGCTTTGGATAACCCAGTTTCAAGCGTGGATCCCACTTTCGGTATTGGTCCCCTAAAGTGTGATTTTGGTGGGGAGAAATTGTAGTGAGGCTTAAAACAGCTAAGTGGTTAGATAAATGTAGGGGCTCTGTTACGGCGGGCTTAGCGTCAGGCGCTCTAAAACTGTACCCGAAAGTCAAAATATTGGCTCCCTCTGTGGATGATCTTATTCTAGCGCCAGTGGGGGAGAAATGCTAAGAAAAAAGGAGAAAGCGATGACAAAGGGAGTGTCATTTGAACGTCAGTTGGTAGATCCGACAGGGCTCGTGATATCTCGGAGAGTGTCCATCTTCCTTTTGGAATTTGGCTCTCGAGCTGGCAACATCATCTGCTCCGCAATAGTGTGTCTTAGGAGTTGCTGGTCAAAGAGTTTTTATTGTAGAAAAAAAGAAAAAAAACAGCTAATAACACTATTGAGGTGTGCTAACAGTGATTAGAAGGAAAAGATTCCAAGAGAAACGGGCATTGGTGCCCAATTCCGAGGGTAAGCAAAAGCAATATGGGATATCCCATATTTTTGTTGTTCTGCAGGGCGTCAGATTCCCATTTTCTGGCACCCAAACTTTTGCTTAGTGGGAACAGCACAGCGGTGCGCAGCTGATTTCGGCACTTCGGAAGAACGAGGAAAAGGGGACGGTAACAAAAGGTTACTCCAGTACGTACGCGCGCGAGCAGCCAGATCGACGTCGCTGGAGCCGCTAACTTAAAATCGGGAGTGCGGACGCGGGAAAACCCAGTGAAAAGCCGGGAGTGGACGCTGCGACCCATTTATCTAGGACCAGTGGGAAGGGGATGCGGAGGAAGCGGAAAAAGTGCCTTATTTTTGGACCCTGGTGACCCTAATTAAACATAACCTCAACCTCTCCAAGAATCTTTAGCCAACTCTAGCCGACGATGTGGGTGGGGCAGTGTATTCCAGATCTTAAAGTGGTATTCCATATTATATGCACACGGGAAAAAGTGCGGAAAGCAGATCACAAATTGGTGCAAGTACAAGGCAGGGAATTTAAACGGTAGAAGAGCTAATTACCGGCCTTCGACTTAAAGCGAAAAAGAGATAGCGAGAAAGTGCGAGCGCTCGAGAAGCGGAGAAAAAGAAAGAAAAAAGGAGGGGTAAGCGAGCAAAATCGTCGCCGACGAACGAGCTGTTAAGCGGAGAAGATATGAAGATAAGACTAGAACGAAATACTACACATAAATTGTTTTTTATAATTCCTCGGCCGATATGCCTTGCTATCTTCTTCCGTTTTCTTTCGCGAAGCAGAACGACTAAAATTATGCCGCGGAATGGCCCTTTTCACTCCCGATCGCAATCAAGAGTTCGCCAAAACTGCCTCCGTCAAAGCTCCAGCACTCAGCCGCCCTAGACGAGATCGTCTTGCTCTCTCCTACTTCCACTCAAACTGAGCGCTTGGCTGGCGGGTGGTGAAAAGAGAAAACCCCGAATTCCCTCTCGGGCTTTGCTTTCGTCTTCTGGTGGTTGCGGCTAGCTTGCTTCTTGCGGGACAACTTCCTCTGCTCCCTCGGTGTTATTGAAACGATGCCACAAAATAAACGTTGGGGCCGTCCTGCCTCGACGCACCCACCAATCTTCTGCACCCTTGCACCACTCCAGAGTCAAGCCCTGTTGGAAAGAACGCTACAGCTACCTTTCCTGCACTCCCCTTCAGCGTACTTACACAGGGTGTTGGCCAGCCAAAGAATGCTTTAACTCGCCTCTTTCCCACACTTGCGGCTACTTTTCGCGGTTGCACTTGTAAATAAACCAGCGGGAACCCTTGGGTGGTCTAAATATTTCGCGAAATTCAACCCTAGCCGGTTGACACTTTCGCCTGTTAACCTCTATACAATTTCTTCGTCCCTTGCGCTGACCCCCAGACCTAACGCCCAGATGGCGTTCCATCTGCGCACGATCACGCCCAAAATGACGTCTAGTTGGCGCTACTATTCTCTCTCCTCTTGGCTGATCCAAGCGTTACACAGGTGATCTAAAAACACTAGATTATCTGTAACTGACTTACCTTGTTTAAAGCTTATTTGTTTTATGTGAAATTTGTTTTTAGATACAAACCACCACAATCTTTTGGCAACAATTTTATCGAGCACCTTTGCATAGCAGGAGTTGAGAGAAATAGGCCGGTATGAATTGATTGAAGTTTTGGATGAATCAGGTTTGTTTATTGGGATAAATAAGCTGATTTTGTTTGTTTGCGGAATGTGACTATTGAAGATATTATTGCAGTGACGTAAAATTCTTTTTTTTGTTTCTATAGGCGTGTTACTGATCAGTGGGTAGGATGTACGGTCGATTCCTGGTGTTTTCCCTTTTAGGCTGGAGAGAATCGATTTTAATTCCATGATCGTTATATCAGCATCTATTTCTTTGGCTGTATTTGATGGGACAAGGTTTTGTAGATTATATTCGTTGTTTTCATGAAGTATAAAAGAATCAGGGAATTTCGAATCTTCGAATTGAGAAGACCAAAATTTTGCAAAAATATTTGCTAAGGATATGGTGTTTGTAATAAGAGTGTTTGTGGACGGATGTTTTATGCTGTGTATGTGTTTAATATTATTTACGACACAAAGTTGTCTTATGTTTGACCAGATTTGAGTCGTTGTTGAGGATGGTTGAATTTCGGAGACAAAGGTCGTTATTGATTTTCTTTTTGCTAATTTGTATTCCCTTTTGAACTTTGCTGCTGCCTTACGGAAATTAATTATGTTCGTAGTAGATATGTTATTTTTTAAGAGGTTCCATGTTTTCATTTTAATCTTTTTAAGGTCTTCCAGCTTTTTGTTCCACCATGGGACATTTTTAAAGGGTCTGTTAATGGAAGTCTGTGGAATTGATGAATATGCACTTTGAAGCAACATTTTTGTTAATATTTGCTGCTTCTTACTTGTTGTGAGAAAGGAATTTTATGTGTTTAGTATGTTGCATTTAATTGCAAAGGTATCCTAATTAGCTAAGTTCGTTATAAATATAGGTTTTTTTTTTTTAATTTAGGAGGTGTGGTATGCAGGAACATAGTTTTTAAAATTGGGAAGTGATCACTCCCATGTAAATCATCAGTGATCTCCCATTTATTAAGGGGTGCTAAGTCTGGTGAGTACAAAGTTAGGTCAATGTGTGTAAAGGTGCTATGAGTTGAAAAGTTTAAGGGCATTTATCGTTAAAGAGTTCCCCAGCTATTGAAGTAAACTTAAATGAGAGATTTAGCATTAAGATCTAAGACGTTTTGGAGGTTGGTTTCGCTTAATTTTTGATATGGTGGTATACATACAGAGATAATGTTAAATTTTTTTGAAGATTCGATTTCAATTTCTGTGGAGTCAAAGTCAGAATTCAGAGGGATTTCTTTGTGCTCTATTGGTTTATGCACTTAAATGGTTGCGCCGCCAAAAGCGGATGAGTTGTTGTTGGAGAGTATATTAAAATTGGTAGGTATTGGTATATTTTAAGTGTTTCTTAAGTGTGTTTCTTGTAATGCAATTATGTTTGGTCTGTATTTTTTTATAATTATTTGTAAATCTTTATAGTTATTAACATAGGGATATAATTGAATTAAATTATTAAGTTATTAAATTAAATGATTAATAGTTAAATTGAAAGTACAAATGTTGTAATTGTATTCGGCAAAGACTTCTATGTCTTCACTATCCGTATCCATTGTGTCATTCTTGTTTTTTATGTTTTTATTGTCACTTTTGGGCTTAGTTTTATTTTTGCGTTTCGTTTTTAAAGTTGTGCCGATTTTGCTTGGCTTTGCTGGGAATATTCTTAGCTTCAAGTCATCGGTGATTTGTGATTGGGGTTGAAGGGTGGTCGTTGATGGGGCGGTGTCCACAGTGTCGTCGTATGATATTATTTGTCTAACTTGTTCGGCTGGTTCAGGTCTAGGTGGGACGTCATTTGTGGAGGTTGTGGGTTTGGTTTTCTGAGATGTTAGCGTGCATGCTTTGGCGGTTATGAAGGAGTAAGGCATTGGTGGGTGAGTATGGCGGGTGTTGTATTTGAGAAGGTCTGCTTTGTGGTCGACTTTCTTAAGTGTTTTATGGCAGTGAGTTCCTTTTGTTTTATGAAGTTCGGGCATGTTTTGTCCAACGAACTATGATCTTTTATATCATTTGGTTCATACTTGCAATTAATACATGTTTTAGGATTGGTGCAAATTTCGTATTCCTTTGTGTGGTATTCTGCTGAACAGGTAGGGCATGTTTTGGGGCTCTTGCAGTTGAGCGTTTCGTGTCCGAATTTGAGGCAGTTGTAGCGTCTCATTGGGGGCGGGATGTATGGCCGAATGTTAACAACTTCGTACCCGATCCACATCTTCTCCGGTAAGTTGATGGTTGAAAAGGTGATAAAGATTAGTCCGGTTTCTTTCATTGTGTTACCTTTTTTTGTGAGGATATTGCGTACCTCTGTAACCTGTTGTGTTTTGAGTTCTTGTAGTATTTCATCCTTCTTAATATTACGGAGGTCGTTGGAATATATAATTCCTTTGGTTGTGTTGAGGGCTCTGTGTTCTACTACCCGAACGGGAAAGTAGTGGAATTTAGTCAGTTTTTGCAGCTTACAGGCTTGTATGGTGTTTTTTGTTTTGATTATTAGGGCACCAGCTCTTGTTTTTTTACAAGACTCGACTGTTCTGTCGCAGGTGTAGTCTACTACTTTTTTAATCAAGAATGGTGATACCTTTTCAAAATTTCCATGGTCTGTTCTGTGTATTCTAATGTTAATAACTGGTTGTTGGCGATTTGTCGGGTGGTCGCGACATGGTTGTTGTTTAGATGGGCTCGCGCCTGGTGCAGTTTTACGCGGTCTAACTGTTCAGTGTTGTAACTGTTCACTGTTTTGCTGTTTTTGCATGTTCGGAAATCAGTTGCTCGGTCGCGAGCTGCTTGTTTACGTTTTAGAAATGAGATGCTGATAAGCAATCGATGGGAGCGTTAGGTAGTCCCACATAAAAGCCGTCGGCTTAAAGGTAGAGGAAGCTTAACTTCTCTTATGCCAGGGAGAAAGCGTCATTCAAGATAAGGGTCTCCCCGACTCAATATGACACCATTTGTTCAGCTAAATTTGGGCCAGAGCACTTGGTGGTGGAGGAGTTTAAGGCTAAGAAGAAGAATTTGTTTGGACGTTGACGTGCAATGACTGCACCATCAAGTGGCCCATGGGACACCAGCCGAATGCTGTTACGCGCGAATCCCAGGCAAAAACGCAGCCCTCCTCCCACCCAACCGACCGAGGGGCGCTGTCGCAAAACGCGCGACTCGTTAACCGAACCGATCGCGATCATGCAGGAAAGATAGATGTTAGACTAGTATTCGAGGAAAATTAGAACTAATCTTACTAAAGGAGTTAATCATGCATTAAAACTATCGTACACCACAACTACAATTACTAACTACGAAAAAGGTATGTGAGTATTAGTAATTTAAGAAGAGGAAGGGAATTAGTTGCCGATATAATATGGTAGAGGGAATTATAATCCGAGCATAAAACTCTAAAAGGTTCATGCAAGGAATAATTCGATCTACAAGTCGGAAGGAACAAAGGTATATAATTTCTAGTAATTCTAATAGGAATCGTGAAGTTTATGCGGCTCAACAAGTCAGGGCTATCTACGTCACCCTTGATCAAGTTGTGCACAAAAATCACACCAAGCATTGTTCTACGGTTAACTAAAGATGGAAGGTTTATTAAAAGCGATCTACTAGAGTAAGACGGCAGTCTCACACTTGCATCCCAGTTGAGGCCGCGTAGAGCGAAAATTAAAAAGTTTTTCTGTACTGATTCTATACGGTCCTGGTGTACTTTGTACTGAGGGCACCATACACAAGAACCATATTCTAAAATCGGACGAACAAGCGATACATAGAGAGTCTTTGTTATATAGGGGTCGTCAAATTCCTTCGACCACCTCTTTATAAACCCAAGCACGCCCATGGCCTTATTTACCATGGTAGAAATGTGTTCAGAAAACTTTAACTTGGGATCTAGAAGAACACCAAGATCATCAACTAGGGTAATTCTTTCGAGAGAACCCCCGCCTAGTGTGTAAGGAGCCAGAAAGGCGCTGGAGCGATGAAATGTCATTACTTTACATTTCGAAGCATTAAGGTATAACAAATTTGCACAACACCATGACTGAAAGGTATTAAGATCGGATTGCAACCTGGAGTGAGATAAGCTGTCCTTGAACTGGACACACAGCTTAACATCATCCGCATACATAAGTACTCGAGAGTATGTTAATACCGAAGGCAGGTCATTTATAAAGAGTGTAAAGAGTAGGGGGCCTAGATGGCTGCCCTGTGGTACGCCCGAAGTAACCATAACTGGTGAAGATAGGGAGTTTTTGAAGAGGACTCTTTGGGACCTGGAACAAAGGTAGCTAGAAATCCATCTCAACAGGACAAGAATAGGTCCACAATAACGCTCACTACTAATCAGGCCAGTGTTTCATGCTCATCTTTTCGTTCTACCTCCAACCTACCTAACTCCACTAAACGAACTTCCTTTCTCTTAGTCACCTACCAGAATGTTAGAGGCTTGCGTAGTAAGCTCAGCACTCTGTACCGGCATAGCATCGCATTTGCATCTTACGTAATTGTGCTCACCGAGACTTGGTAAAAGAAATTCTCACTTCTGAAGTTTTGGCAGGTCGGTACGAAACCTTTAGGAATGACCGTTCGTCTCGACTTGTCAGGAACTGTTTGGTCTTCGGTAAACAAGTCTAAGAACTTAGTGCCCATTTCACGACATGACTTTATTGACGGCTTACTTGACTTAAACCTGTCTGAAGTCAACCATGTGATAAATTCCTTGGGGCGATGGCTTGATCTGTGCATTGTATCTGAAGACGCAACCATCCTACTTTCGAAGAGTCGCTCGATATAGGACAAACCGCATTAGATCGGTCGAGTAGGCATCCTCAATGAGTCCGCTGCTTTCGTAAAGCCGAGTTCGCGAAGCTTAATAACCTCATTAGGGATTTCGATTGGTCCGCTTTGTATTTGTGCACTGACGTTACGATAGGCACAAACATTTTCTACGATGCACTTGACTCACTTTTTGAGTCTTGTGTCCTTGTGCCTTGTGCTTTCCTGTCCTGTTAGATCTGGGAAACCCCCTTAGCTTACCAAAGAATTATCAAGTCTAAAAAACTTAAAATCAAGACTTTACAAAAAATTTCAAGAATTTGGCTCTCCTTCTTCTCTCTCTCGCTATGTAATGGCTCAGTCAAACTTTTCAGTTCTTAATTCTCAGAGCTTTAAGAACTTTCTATCTCGATGCAGGATACGTTTTTCTTAGGACCCTAAGCAGTTTTACAGCTTCGTAAACAGTAAGCGTAAAACGCCCGCACATCCATCCTCGCTATCATTTCTTAATACGTCGGCAAATACTGATCAGGCAATGGGCGATCTATTTGCCCAACTCTTTCAAACAACCTATTCACAGGAATGCTACTCCGGTCAGCCGTACCAGCATGGTTTACCGAGGTCAAACGGCATTTTCAGTCCCTTGCTAAATGAAAGCTCGCTTCCCCTCGATCTGGAAGGAGTCGTTTATAAGTCGTTTATTCCTCTCCATAAGAAAGGTAGTAAGGTATATCAAAGTTTTCCGCTATTCCTAAAGTGTTTGAGAAAATTTTAACTCCGCACCTGCAGCATCTTTGCAGATCACTTATATCTTCTGGTCAGCATAAGGCGGAGATCAACAACTACGAATTTATAGGAGTTCACCTCCTTCATCATCAAAGGCTTCCAAGGTAATCTACAGACGGATGTCATTTACACAGATTTCCAAACTCTTTTAGGGTTTCCACCCAATCTTTTGAGATGGATTTCTAGCTACCTTTGTTCCAGGTCCCAAAGAGTCCTCTTCAAAAACTCCCTGTCTTCACCAGTTATGGTTACTTTGGGCGTACCACAGGGCAGCCATCTAGGCCCCTTACTCTTTACACTCTTTATTAATGACCTGCCTTCGGTAACATACTCTCGAGTACTTATGTATGCGGATGATGTTAAGCTTTATGTTCAGTACAAGGATGGTTTATCTCAATTCAGGTTGCAATCCGATCTTCACAGCTTTCAATCACGGTGTTGTGCAAATTTGTTATACCTTAATGCTTCGAAATGTAAAGTAATGACATTTCATCGCTCCAGCTCCTTTCTGGCTCCTTACACCATAGGCGGGTGTTCTCTTGAGAGAATTACCCTAGTTGATGATCTTGGTGTTCTTTTAGATCCCAAGTTAAAGTTTTCTGAACATATTTCTACCATTGTAAATAAAGGTAGTAAGGTATATCAAAGTTTTCCGCTATGTGCTTGGGTTTATAAAGAGGTGGTCAAAGGAATTTGACGACCCCTATATTACAAGGACTCTCTATTTATCGCTTGTTCGTCCGATTTTAAAATATGGTTTTTGTTTATGGTGTCCTCAGTACAAAGTACACCAGGACCGTATAGAATCAGTCCAGAAAAACTTTTCAAATTTCGTTCTGCGTAGAAAAATGCTTTTTGTGATTTTTGTGAACAACTTGATCAAGGGTGACGTTGATAGCCCGGACTTGTTGAGCCGCATAAACTTCACTATTCCTGTTAGAAACACTAGAAACTATATACCGTTGTTCCTTCCGATATGCAGATCGAATTATTCCTTGCATGAACCTGTTAGAGTTTAATGCTCGGAGTATAGTTCCCTCTACCATATCATAGCTACAACTAATTCTCTTCCCCTTTTTAAATCACTAATACTCACATACCTTTCTCGTGGTTAGAAATTGTAAGTGTAGGATAGTTTTAATGCATGCTTATTTGCTTTAGTAAGATTAGTTATAATTTTCCTCGAATATTAGTCTAACATCTATATTTCCTGCATGATCGCGTTCGGTTCGGTTAACGAGTCGCGCGTCATGCGTCCGTAAGCCGCTCAACAGTACGGGTAGTAGGATGTCAGCTCCAATCAGAACATCGATGGGTGAGCTATCGAAAAATATAAGATCCGCGAATGGAAGGCTCGGCAAGTCTCTCAAGAAACCATGCGGGATCGGATACGATGGAATATTCTGTGCCAATTCCGGAATAACGTATGCTGTGGCGGTTAATTGTAAACCAAGCTTAGTCGGAGGGCAGATGGTAAAATGACATAGCTTTTTGGACTCGCCGTACATGTCTTGGATTTCCTTCTTAGCCACTGGATCCTCGTCGACCATCGCTACGGATACTCAGCATCAGCCTTCCCCCAAATGCTTTGTAATTGGTCACGATGGATTTGACAGATAGTGGCGGATGGTGTGCTGGTATCGGGAATGGTAAGTCGACCTTCCAAATGTGTCAGTCTGTCGATGGCTGCCACAAACTTCGCCCGTGCGTAGATGAAGGCAGATTGGGCCATTGTAAGGATGCATCGAGGGCCGATGGGACTGCTTTTAGTAAGTGCTGGCACCTTTAGCGTGACCGGCAAAGAGAACAGCACCGATAGGTTCTTCGCAACAATGGAGCTTGTTGTGGGTTTTGGAGTAACTCGTGACTTCACGAATACGGCCACGGCTCTACTTTATACCCGGTACTCAGTCAGTATATATGTATGTGAGCTTGTTGTAATTTATTACATGTTCGCAAAAGGGACAAATTTAATTTTAGCCAAAAAAGAAAAAAAATATTAGGTCGAACCATTTTGGAGATTTTTATCTCTTAGATGTCTCTATATTTGTTTAAATACTTTTTTACATCTGTCTTTTCTACATGTCTAAATCTACTTCCTACACATACTAACACGGCTGTGTGCGAGAGAGAGAGGAAATGAGTCTGCGCTTGGAAGGCCACTGAAATTTCATTTGTTCCTTCTGGCTATACTAATGGTCCGATCTGATCCAGATTCATTTTCTATGGTTCTTCGTTTTTTGTTTCCCTATATCTTAAAAATGGTGGTTTTCGTCCTTTGTGGGGGCGGAAGGGGGCGTGGCCAAATTTTGAAACAAACTCGTCTCGGTTTGATATCACAGGAGCTTGGATAGAAAAATTGGTTGATCTAGCTCTTATATTCTCTGAGATCCAGGCGTCAAAAAATTCGATCAGGCATTGCGCCCACCCCGGTGTGTGAGAGAGTGCGAGAGGGAATGATGCATTTCGAAATCGTTTTCTTCATTGTGGCTATATTTATGATCTGATCTTATTCAGATTCAACACTCTGATAGATATGCTCATTGTCTATGATTCTGCGTTTTTAGTTTTCTCGTATTTTTAAAATTGTGCATACCAATGATTTTCATCCTTTGTGGTGGCGGAAGGGGCGGGGCGAAATTTTGAAATACACTTGTAACAGTTTGATAGGACAGGAGTCTGGATACAAAATTGTGTTCTTCTAGCTTTTATAGTCTCTGAGCTATAGGCGCTAATGAAGACGGACGGACGGACGGACATGGCTATATCGACTCGCCTATTGATGCTGATCAAGAATATATATACTCTTTGGGGTCGGAAACGCTTCCTTCTAGGTGTTACACACATCCACTTTTGGCACAAATCTAATATACCCCTATACTCTTCGAGTACCAACAAGAACGACAATCCAGACCGAACAGTAATATTGGAAGTCGAGGCACGAGGTATCAATGTAGAGTCGGTTGCACGTGCAGTGCAAATCTGTAACATTTGACTTTTTTTACATTTTTAATTGTATTTTTCTTCCAACTTTTCAAATTACTTTAAATTTTTAGATAAGAGAGCCAAATATTGCACTAACAAAACAAGACTAGGATCTTAAGCATGCATAAAGTAGAAAAGAAAATACAGACCGTTGAAGTAAGAACATTGAACTCGTGTTACAGTTTTGCTCGTCAGTGTATGTGTGGCTGGATATAAGTTTTATGTACCGGACGATTTGAAATTTATTGCGCCGTGTCATAGTTTAATTTCATTATAATTAGGATTGGACTGTTATAGGATTATTTATAAAATATGGATTTTTTATTTGTATGTAGATATTGCGTAGATATAATGTTAGTGTAAGTGTAGATGTTTTTGTAGATATATATCATTTGCCCAATACAATTCGCAGAATATGTTAAGCATCTAGATTACGTTGGGCTATGGACCGTGGAAAGGAATAAAAAACACAATAAAATCACAGGATAGTGTAATTATAGGACGGGGATTGTTGGCGGTAGCTTTGATTGCGTTGCTTATGTAAATATGTATATGCGTGTATGTATGTAGGGGCATATGTTAGCAACGAAAGCTGGGCGTGTCTTAATTATTATTATTATTTATTTATTTCGCTTTCCTAGTGCTACAAGCAAATGGCTTATAACTACAGCACTAGTTACTATATGTCACATTGATTTTTGTTTTGATTGTAGACTAAGTTGGGGTTACATGTGGTAGTTATTTCTTAAAAACTATGGGTTTGTCAATTAATTTATGTTATTACGAGATATTATTTTCTTAATCTGAACTCGGACTAGTTTCTTATTTTTCATATTGTGAGGAAGTTGATTCCAAATGCGAATGACATATACGAAGAAATGCCTCTCCGAAATTAAGTTTTTATATCGGATGGTAGCAATATTATTTGTTCTGACTGAATTAGTGAGTCTAAGTTTTTGGTGCAGGTATTCAGGTTGCTTAGTGAATATTATCTTATGCAATAACGTAAGCATCTTGTAGTCAATCCATTTGAAGAAACTCATTTCGAATATTTTTTTTACGAGAAAGCGGAGATTCTATCATTGCGCCTTAGCCCGAAAATGTATCTGGCTATGTTATTAAAGCACACGCTTAGCTGTTGTGTAGCCACAGTTACCAAATGCTTCAATCGCATATGTAATACACAGTACAGGTAAAAGGTATGCTTTAGCTATCTGCATCCGAATGTTTACTGGTATAAACTGTTTCGTAATGTTGAGTGCTCTGAGTATCCCATATGTTTTCCCCACAGCTTTGCTCACGTGGTCATCCCACGAGAGCGTGTTATTTAGAATAAAGCCAAAGTTTGTTGCCTTCTCTATATAGCTAATGGAAGTATTAGAGATTTCTAAGCGTCTTAGTGATGTTGCGTTTATATTTTTCTTGTTTTTATAGATAATCATACATTTTGACTTAGTTGGATTTAGACATAGATGATTATTAGTTGCCCATGCACTAATTCTCCCAAGTTCTCTATTACTAACATTGATACACTCATCTATTCTATTTCACGGTCGACTAAAATATAATTGGACGTACATCGGCGTACATGTGCACATTACATTCGGGCAATACTATTGGCAGGTTGTTTACATAAATGGAGAACAATAACGGACCAAGTACTGACCCCTGTGGGACACCACACGTAACATGAGCAAAAGACGACATTTTAGCTGCAATGACAACAGCCTGTCCCCTATTCAGGAGATATGACGATAGCAATCGTACTGCTGAGTCAGAAAAATTAAAGGACTTACGTAGCTTTGCAACGAGGATACCATGGTCAACTGAGTCAAAAGCTTTAGAGTAGTCAAGAAGAGTTAAGAATGTTACATTTCCGTCATCCATTTTTTCACGGATATCCTCTACTAATTTGCTTATAGCTGTTTTGTTAAGTAGTGCATGCTCTGTGAGAAATGTATTTATTTGCTCTGCCACTAGGGTCTTGAATGCTTTTGATAAGGTCGGAAATATGGATATTGGCCTGAATTCTTGAGAATTTGTTTTGGGGATAGGGATTATTTTGGCATCCTTCCACTTTTCAGGGATCGTTGATGTAGTAATGGCTGTGTTGAATACATGCGTAACATGCATTATAATTCGGGGAAGAATCATTTTCAAGAATGTTGGGTCCATGTTGTCTAGGCCAATAGCATTCGACTTGACCTTAAGAAGGAATTCTAGTACATCACTAGGACTAACACAACTGAAAATAAAGCTAGGAACAGTGTTACAATAGGGTAATGAGGTCAGGTTGGGGGTTGGGGGAGAGTCAGGTACAGCTAATTGCACAAATTTGTTATTTATCTCATTAACGTCCAAATCAAATTGAGAGTTTGTCGTTTTTCTCCCAATTCCAATATTTTTAATTATTTGCCATTTTTTCTTGCTGCATACAGCATTCTTAAACTTTGACGTGTAGAAGGCGGACTTGGCAGCGTTGATTAGCTTTGTTACAAGTTAGCAGCGAGCCGTATGGAGGAGTAAGCGAGCAAACGCGTCGTCGACGAACGAACTGTTAAGCGGAGAAGATAGGAAGAGTCATACGAGATTAAGAAAGCGGTAGTAGATTAATTTAAGAGTGGGTGGGAACGAAAAGAAGAAAGAAAAAAAAGAAATGGAAAACATATTTATAGTAATTTATATAAATATAACAGCAGCGTTAGACTAAGATTTGAGAAAAGAACAAAAAGAAAAGAGAAAAAAATAAATAAATAAAATACACGATGGTCCAAAATAAGCATAGGCTCTTAATCTAATTCCATAATAAGCGTTTACCAATAAAACGTACCCAATACCCTTCTGTTAACAATTTTATAATTTTATGGATCGCGGTAACAAGTGAGTTTGAAATATATTCTTTTTGGTTATACATACATATCTTCACAAAATATTTAAAAATCTATATGGCCCGTGCTTGTATTCGACTATCGTGTCCAATTAATTTTAAAAAGAAATACTCAGAGCCATAACAGTGTCGTCTGAACAATTGGCTCAGTCGATAAATTGAACTTGCTATAGGTTATTTATGTAGTTTTTTATGTAGGTTGTAGCCGTCTGGGCAGATCATGGTGGAATTTGAGAGTTAGTGAAGAAACATGAATATGTCGGAAATTTTTCTGTGCGCTGGGTCTCGTCCGCCATATTGGATTCTTAGTCACAGAAGTACAGCAAGTCGCAATAAGTTGTGCTGTTTTTGTCATCTATCCACAGACTGACTTCAACAATCACGGCCACACTTGCGACATGCTCCTCTCAGACTATGCTCTCAGTCACATAGGGTCACACTAGACAATATATATCGACAGCCAGTACTATTCGAATAACATTTATTGCGTATCGTTTACTTATTTACAAAAATAAGAATGTTACAACTCTCTCTCCGACACGACGCTCACACATCCTCGTGTGCTGTGCCTCACACATTAACATCTAAATACTTAGTAGCTCCCTGCCTTGCTCAAGTCATTTAACAATTCATTTACATTTGTTCTTTACGTTTCTTAACAATAGATAGTTCCAATAATTTGTTTTCAAATCTTCGTCTTCTTTCTTATATCATATTAGAGCCACACGCTCTTTTCTCCAATTTTGATCTTTAAAATTTTTTTTTTTTTTTTTTTTTTTTTACTGTACCATTACTCTCCTTTATGTTCTTTTACATTTTCATTCTCATATCCTTCATACCACGTTCTTAGGCTCTCGCTGTCTCAATACAACGATTTCACGCACTCTTTGCGTCATGGTCTCTCTGTAGACCCTCATGACCCCCGCCACGCGACATCAACCGCGCCACACGCCATGTTCGACTCTCTCTAGCCTACACTTGTGCCATCGGTTGACCATCGTGGTGCGGTCGTAGCCTCGTGTATGATTCAATTCACCGCACCCACTGGTTCCAGAGTGCATGGTACATCTCCATCATCCTTGCCCTCGAGCAGTTGATCCACCTCAGCTGCAACTAGCTCACTTGGCATAGCTCGCAACTCTTCATGAGCATACTTGTAAGTTCTCTTACTAGATAATGACTTTAACATATAACGGTCACCTTCAAGCACTTCAATTATCGAAAATGGTCCTTTAAACATAGGATCCAACTTAATTTGGTGACATTCCTCACACTTGAGCAAGACATGGTCACCTACGCCAAATCTCACGATTTTGGCCTTATTTCTATCAAATCTCTGTTTATCATACTCTGCGTTATTTATCATATTTCGTTGTGCTCGAGTTCTGACACCTTCTACGTCTAGTTTTTATTCTTCTCTCAAGGGCATCATACCTAAAGGTCTTGCCTCCTTTCCAATTAACATCTCCAATGGACTAACCTTGGTGACTCGATTCGTTGTACAATTTAAAGCCAACTGAACATCTTTTAAAGCATCTTGCCAAGATCGTTTACTTGTCTCTACAGCCGTCAACATTGCCTTCATGGTACTCATAACGGGCTCTACCTGACCATTTGCGCGACTAGCACCAGTTGCTATCAAATGAAAATCATTCTTTTGCGAAGAGCAAAACTGTCGGAAATCATTACTTGTAAAACTCCGGCCCTGATCAGCGATTATACGATTGGGAACACCAAATAAAGATATGGCAGATTTACTGCTTCGATGCAACTATCTGAATCGAGACTCAGAGTGTGATGAAGATACACGAACTTATTGAAAGCATCGACCTGCACTATCACGTATGCCTTGAAGTCACTCTTTCCACTCAGCTTGCCGCTGATATCGATATGTATCGTATGCCATGGTATGTCGGTCTTAGGTATGGAATGCAATTCTACTTGTGTTTTGCCGTGGCAGGTTTTGACAACTTACATGTAATGCAATTTTCCAAGAACCTTCGCACATACTTTGCCATATTCTCAAACCAATACTGGATATACACCTTATCTAAAGTCTTTTCCCAACCCAAATGCATTATAGCTTCATGTACGTGGTTGATGACTGACCACCTGAATGCCCTGGGTATTACAGGCAGGCATCTGCTTCGACCATTTCTTTGTATTTTCTTAAACAGCATACCCGCTCGTAGCTCATATGTCCTTGCGATCTAATCCTGCAATTCATTATTTTGCATTTTCAAAACTACGTCAGCCAAGTCTTGATCTCGCTGCTGTTCTGCTAAGAGCCAATTGTTCGTTATTTCCGCTAGTTCCACACGCAATTCATTATTCTTTATTACATTTGCATGTCTACTAACCGGTAAGGGGTTGCGTAAAAGAAAGTCTACATGTGCCATATGATTCCCTTTTCTATACTACACACTAAAATCAAATGATTGCAGATATGCCCACCAGCGATGTACCCTAGGCGATATGATGTCGGAAATTTCTCGGTACGCTGAGTCTCGTCCGCCATATTGGATTCTTAGTCACAGAAGTACAGCAAGTCGCAATGTGTTGCGCTGTTTTTGTCATCTATCCACAGACTGACTTCAACAATCACGGCCCCACTTGCGCCATGCTGATCTGAGACGCTCTCTCGCTCTCAGACTATGCTCTCAGTCACATAGGGTCACACTAGACAATATATATCGACAGCCAGTACTATTCGAATAACATTTATTGTGAATCGTTTACTTATTTACAAAAATAAGAATGTTACAACTCTTACTATGTTTATGCTATGAATTTCATGAATTCTAGAATACGTGAAATTAAAGTAGCGCCTGTTTATCCGACGGAGACGAATACATGAAATCATATCAGCAGAGTTGCCAGACGTGTAATTTGGCAATAATTTTGAAGTTAAATGTACATAAGCAACGCAATCAAAGCTACCGCACACAATCCCAGTCCTATAAATACACTATCCTGTGATTTTTTTGTTTTTTATTCCTTTCCACGGTCCATAGCCCAACATTATCTAGATGCTTAACATATTCTACAAAAACATCTACACTTACACTAACATTATATCTACGCAATATCTACATACAAATAAAAAATCCATATTTTATAAATAATCCTATACCAGTCCAATCCTAATTATAATGAAATTAAACTATGACACGGCGCAATAAATTTCAAATTGTCCGGTACATAAAACTTATATCCAGCCACACATACACTGACGAGCAAAACTGTAACACGAGTTCAATGTTCTTACTTCAACGGTCTGTATTTTCTTTTCTACTTTATGCATGCTTAAGATCTTAGTCTTGTTTTGTTAGTGCAAAAGTTGGCTCTCTTATCTACAAATTTAAAGTAATCTGATAAGCTGGAAGAAAAGTACAAATTAAAATGTAAAAAAAGTCAAATGTTACAGTTTTGCACTGCACGTGCAACCGACTCTACATTGATACCTCGTGCCTCGACTTCCAATATTACTGTTCGGTCTGGATTGTCGTTCTTGTTGGTACTCGAAGAGTATAGGGGTATATTAGATTTGTGCCAAAAGTGGATGTGTGTAACACCTAGAAGGAAGCGTTTCCGACCCCAAAGAGTATATATATTCTTGATCAGCATCAATAGGCGAGTCGATATAGCCATGTCCGTCCGTCCGTCCGTCTTCATTAGCGCCTATAGCTCAGAGACTATAAAAGCTAGAAGAACACAATTTTGTATCCAGACTCCTGTCCTATCAAACTGTTACAAGTGTATTTCAAAATTTCGCCCCGCCCCTTCCGCCACCTCAAAGGACGAAAATCTTTGGTATGCACAATTTTAAAGATACGAGAAAACTAAAAACGCAGAATCATAGACAATGAGCATATCTATCAGAGTGTTGAATCTGAATCAGATCAAATCATAAATATAGCCACAATGAAGAAAACCATTTCGAAATGCATCATTCCCTCTCGCACTCTCTCACACATCGGGGTGGGCGCTATGCCTGATCGAATTTTTTGACGCCTGGATCTCAGAAATAATAAGAGCTAG
Organism: Drosophila helvetica; assembly: GCA_963969585.1. Taxonomy (NCBI): domain Eukaryota; kingdom Metazoa; phylum Arthropoda; class Insecta; order Diptera; family Drosophilidae; genus Drosophila; species Drosophila helvetica. The sequence continues at coordinate 23,453,328 of OZ018403.1, read as the reverse complement.
ATCAACCAAACTTTCTATCCAAGCTCCTGTGATATCAAACCGAGACGAGTTTGTTTAAAAATTTTGCCACGCCCCCTTCCGCCCCCACAAAGGACGAAAACCACCATTTTTAAGATATAGGGAAACAAAAAACGAAGAACCATAGAAAATGACCATATCTATCAGAGAATTGAATCTGGATCAGATCGGACCATTAGTATAGCCAGAAGGAACAAATGAAATTTCAGTGGCCTTCCAAGCGCAGACTCATTTCCTCACTCTCTCGCACACAGCCGTGTTAGTATGTGTAGGAAGTAGATTAAGACATGTAGAAAAGACAGATGTAAAAAAGTATTTAAACAAATATAGAGACATCTAAGAGATAAAAATCTCCAAAATGGTTCGACTTAATATTTTTTTTCTTTTTTGGCTAAAATTAAATTTGTCCCTTTTGCGAACATGTAATAAATTACAACAAGCTCACATACATATATACTGACTGAGTACCGGGTATAAAGTAGAGCCGTGGCCGTATTCGTGAAGTCACGAGTTACTCCAAAACCCACAACAAGCTCCATTGTTGCGAAGACCCTATCGGTGCTGTTCTCTTTGCCGGTCACGCTAAAGGTGCCAGCACTTACTAAAAGCAGTCCCATCGGCCCTCGATGCATCCTTACAATGGCCCAATCTGCCTTCATCTACGCACGGGCGAAGTTTGTGGCAGCCATCGACAGACTGACACATTTGGAAGGTCGACTTACCACTCCCGATACCAGCACACCATCCGCCACTATCTGTCAAATCCATCGTGACCAATTACAAAGCATTTGGGGGAAGGTGGATGCTGAGTATCCGTAGCGATGGTCGACGAGGATCCAGTGGCTAAGAAGGAAATCCAAGACATGTACGGCGAGTGTTATGAGGGCTATGAGCGATACATAGCTGACCTCACTGTCCAAGCTGCTAGTCCAGAAGTACCTCCTTCTACACAGTCAGACTGCCATGGCGACTGTCGATTGCCCCCACAGTCAATCCGAAGACGAGGACGTGAGATCTCTGCTCAAAAGAGAATCACCCAATCCGTGTCCACACTTTCTCCAAATGACCGCTGATGTTCGTTCCAGCTAAATTAAGCAAAAAGAGCTTTACTTAAACTGATTCGCAAGAGGCCATCAGAGCCAGGCATAGGTCTCCGGCACCAATCAAACCGTATCCGCTTTAAAACTATCCTACACTTACAACTTCTAACCACGAGAAAGGTATGTGAGTATTAGTGATTTAAAAAGGGGAAGGGAATTAGTTGTAGCTATGATATGGTAGAGGGAAATATACTCCGAGCATTAAACTCTAACAGGTTCATGCTAGGAATAATTCGATCTGCAAATCGGAAGGAACAACGGTATATAGTTTCTAGTGTTTCTAACAGGAATAGTGAAGTTTATGCGGCTCAACAAGTCTGGGCTATCAACGTCACCTTTGATCAAGTTGTTCACAAAAATCACAAAAAGCATTTTTCTACGATTAACTAAGGATGGAAGGTTTATTAAAAGCAACCTATTAGGGTAAGATGGCAATCTCAAACTTGCATCTCAGCTAAGGCCGTGCAGAACGAAAATTGAAAATTGCTGGACTGATTCTATACGGTCCTGGTGTACTTTGTACTGAGGGCACCATAAACAAAAACCATATTTTAAAATCGGACGAACAAGCGATAAATAGAGAGTCCTTGTAATATAGGGGTCGTCAAATTCCTTTGACCACCTCTTTATAAACCCAAGCACACCCATAGCTTTTTTTACAATGGTAGAATAATGTTCAGAAAACTTTAACTTGGGATCTAAAAGAACACCAGGATCATCAACTAGGGTAATTCTCTCGAGAGAACCCCCGCCTATGGTGTAAGGAGCCAGAAAGGAGCTGGAGCGATGAAATTTCATTACTTTACATTTCGAAGCATGGCGGTATAACAAATTTGCACAACACCGTGATTGAAAGCTGTGAAGATCGGATTGCAACCTGAATTGAGATAAACCATCCTTGTACTGAACATAAAGCTTAACATCATCCGCATACATAAGTACTCGAGAGTATGTTACCGAAGGCAGGTCATTAATAAAGAGTGTAAAGAGTAAGGGGCCTAGATGGCTGCCCTGTGGTACGCCCAAAGTAACCATAACTGGTGAAGACAGGGAGTTTTTGAAGAGGACTCTTTGGGACCTGGAACAAAGGTAGCTAGAAATCCATCTCAAAAGATTGGGTGGAAACCCTAAAAGAGTTTGGAAATCTGTGTAAATGACATCCGTCTGTAGATTACCTTGGAAGCCTTTGATGATGAAGGAGGTGAACTCCTATAAATTCGTAGTTGTTGATCTCCGCCTTATAAATCCATGCTGACCAGAAGATATAAGTGATCTGCAAAGATGCTGCAGGTGCGGAGTTAAAATTTTCTCAAACACTTTAGGAATAGCGGAAAACTTTGATATACCTTACTACCTTTCTTATGGAAAGGAATAAACGACTTATAAACGACTCCTTCCAGATCGAGGTGAAGCGAGCTTTCATTTAGCAAGGGACTGAAAATGCCGTTTGACCTCGGTAAACCATGCTGGTACGGCTGACCGGAGTAGCATTCCTGTGAATAGGTTGTGTGAAAGAGTTGGGCAAATAGATCGCCCATTGCCTGATCAGTATTTGCCGACGTATTAAGAAATGATAGCGAGGATGGATGTGCGGGCGTTTTACGCTTACTGTTTACGAAGCTGTAAAACAAACAAACAAGCACAAGGCAAGTGCATCGTAGAAAATGTTTGTGCCTATCGTAACGTCAGTGCACAAATACAAAGCGGACCAATCAAAATCCCTAATGAGGTTATTAAGCTTCGCGAACTCGGCTTTACGAAAGCAGTGGACTCATTGAGGAAGCCTACTCGACCGATCTAATGCGGTTTGTCCTATATCGAGCGACTCTTCGAAAGTAGGATGGTTGCGTCTTTAGATACAATGCACAGATCAAGCCATCGCCTCAAGGAATTTATCACATGGTTGACTTCAGCCAGGGATAAGTCAAGTAAGCCGTCAATAAAGTCATGTCGTGAAATGGGTTCTTAGACTTGTTTACCGAAGACCAAATAGTTCCTGACAAGTTAAAATTACCAGGAACTATCAAATGATCTTTACCAGATAGTGAAGAAGAAACAGCGTTTAAAGCGGACATGTGCTGCTCGTAAATTGCGGTATCCGAAGAAGTATGAATATACGAGCAAGTAATGAAAACTGAAAGAGCGGGAAGAATCAGTTTTACACACTGGAATTCCAGTACTTGTTGAATCTGGACTGTAAAATGTTCCGACGTGAAATTAGAGTCCACTGCAATCAGAACCCCACCTGCCCGTCGAGACGAACGGTCATTCCTAAAGGTTGTGTACCGACCTGCCAAAACTTCAGAACTGACAATTTCTTTTACCAAGTCTCGGTGAGCACAATTACGTAAGATGCAAATGCGATGCTATGCCGAGTGCAGAGTGCTGAGCTTACTACGCAAGCCTCTAACATTCTGGTAGGTGATTAAGAGAGAGACAGTTCGTTTTTTGGACGGTTGGAAGTAGAACGGAAAGATGAGCATGAAGTGCCTAGCGGCGATCGTTTGTATCAATCGGTTCAGAGCTTACATTAAAGGGCATGAGTTTATTACTGACCATGCATCTCTGAAATGGCTCATGACTCAGACAGATCTTCATTCACGTTTAGCCCGATGGGCGCTAAAACTACAAGGTTTCCAGTTCAAGATTGCGCACTGAAGTGGGCGTTTAAACGTCGTTACCGATGCCTTGTCCAGAGTGAATGAAGAGGAGTTGGCTGCCGTTAATTCTAGGCAATTGGTTGATCTCCAGTCGCCATGTTTTAAGTCAGCCGAGTATATGGAACTTTTAAGCAGAATAGAAGCTAATAACGAAAAGTTGCCTGATTTGAGGGTGGTCGACGGCTTGGTTTACAGAAAGAGTGGGTATGCCACAGGGGATACTCTCCATGATAGTTTCATCTGGAAGTTATGGATCCCGCAGAGTATGGTTCCAGAGGCACTAGCCAATGCTCACGACCATCCTTTAGCTTCACATGGAGGGGTCCACAAGACTCTAGAGCGGGTGCGGCAATTTCTTTATAGGCCAAATCTAGACGTTAAAGCATATGTACTCGCATGCGACACCTGTAAAGCAACTAAAGCACCTAATGCAATTCAGCGTCCCCCAACGGGCATGGCACCAGAGTCCCAAAGATTTTTCCAGAGGTTGTATGTGGACTTTCTAGGCCCGTATCCGCGTTCTAAGAGTGGTCATATTGGCATTTTTATAGTGCTGGACCACTATTCGAAGTTCGTTTTCCTGAAAGCAGTTAAAAAACTAACAACAGACATCGTGATCAAGTATCTTCAGCAAGATCTGTTCCATACTTTTGGGTTTCCCGAGACAGTAATATGTGATAATGGCTCACAATTCAAGTCGGAAGCCTTACAGAAGTTTCTCAAGGGGCATAAAATATCTCATACGGCCACTGCTGTATACTCTCCGCAGTCGAATACTTCAGAGCGAGTAAATCGATCTGTAGTAGCAGCTATTCGCTCATACGTAAGGGCGGACCAGATAAATTGGGATGAGGAGCTGAGCAGTATTTGCTGCGCCTTGAGAACCGCGGTCCATTCCGGCCTGGGCACTTCGCCTTATAATTTGGTGTTTGGGCAGCACTTCATTAGCTCAGGAGAAACGTATAAGGTGCTGAGAGCAATTCGGTTGTTGGAAGACAGATCCCTAGTTTTCTCAAAGGAGGATTTGTTGGAGTTGGTGCGCAGCAAGTGTCTGGCGGTAATGGAGAAGCAAAGGGAAAAGAATGAGAGAATTTACAATTTCAGGTCAAGGGAGAATTCGTACCAAGTTGGGCAAGAGGTGTTCCGGAAAAACTTTAGGCAGAGCAATTTCCAGGCGGGCTATAGTGCCAAACTGGGCCCATCCTATGCGAAGGCTAGGATACGCAAGAAGATAGGGAACGCTTATTATGAGTTAAAGGACCTGCAAGGAAGACCTTGTGGGCGATATCACGCGAAGGATTTGAGGCAGTAGCTGATCCGCGCAGTTTGGATCCGACTTGTGAGGGTTCCCCCCCCCCCCCAAGTCTGATCTTTGGCGGGGTGAATTTGTAACGCTTGGATCAGCCAAGAGGAGAGAGAATAGTAGCGCCATCTAGACGTCATTTTGGACGTGATCGTGCGCAGATGGAATGCCATCTGGGCGTTAGGTCTGGGGGTCTGCGCAAGGGACGAAGAAATTGTATAGAGGTTAACAGGCGAAAGTGTCAACCGGCTAGGGTTGAATTTCGCGATATATTTAGACCACCCAAGGGTTCCCGCTGGTCTCGAGCCGTGGCGTCGGTTTCTTTTCCGTTTGGCGCTCAACGCAGAAAGTTGACTTTCGCTCCGCAAATTTATTTACAAGTGCAACCGCGAAAAGTAGCCGCAAGTGTGGGAAAGAGGCAAGTTAAAGCATTCTTTGGCTGGCCAACACCCTGTGTAAGTACGCTGAAGGGGAGTGCAGGAAAGGTAGCTGTAGCGTTCTTTCCAACAGGGCTTGACTCTGGAGTGGTGCAAGGGTGCAGAAGATTGGTGGGTGCGTCGAGGCAGGACGGCCCCAACGTTTATTTTGTGGCATCGTTTTAATAACACCGAGGGAGCAGAGGAAGTTGTCCCGCAAGAAGCAAGCTAGCCGCAACCACCAGAAGACGAAAGCAAAGCCCGAGAGGGAATTCGGAGTTTTCTCTTTTCACCACCCGCCAGCCAAGCGCTCAGTTTGAGTGGAGGTAGGAGAGAGCAAGACGATCTCGTCTAGGGCGGCTGAGTGCTGGAGCTTTGACGGAGGTAGTTTTGGCGAACTCTTGGTTGCGATCGGGAGTGAAAAGGGCCATTCCGCGCCGTAATTTTAGTCGTTCTGCTTCGCGAAGGAAAACGGGAGAAGATAGCAAGGCATATCGGCCAAGGAATTATAAAAATTGTATGTGTAGTATTTCGTTTTAGTCTTAAGTAAATTCCGTTAATTTTTTTTTGTTCAATTCTGTTCCGTGTTCTGTTCTGTTCTTTGACCATTTTTCAGGGACGGAATTTATAATATTTTTTCTAAAGCCTACACAGCTCCGGATCACATCGGGAAAGCGCTTTCGTCGGTGGATCGCCAGGTGAGTGAATTGGCGAAAATGGCCGCATAATTACTCAACTATGACTCAGATTTATAGTAAAAGAAAAAAATACAAGAAAAGTTTGAAGAGAAAGGGTGGAGAGTTTGTACCCGCGCAGTAAGTCGAATCAGCATGTGAAGTCAGACGAAAAGTAAACGAAAACCACTCAATGCATTCCCCCTATTTTTGCATGCAAGCGTCTCCCTTTATACCGGCCTCTCTCCGATGGCCGATCTGAGGCGGGAGAATGCAGGACGTGGCCAAGGGGGAAAAGACAGAATTTGTCCTTTGTGTGTTTAGTTTAATTTCCGGTCTTTCTTTTATGTATATCGTCGCTGCACGCAGTAAGTTAACTTTAGTAATAATGAGAATAGGCAACCAATGCGAGGAGGGCCTGAACACCACCCAAATCGCCGACGAGCCCCAGCCGGGATCAAAAGCGTGCGCCCTACCCGCATTAGTAACAGCTAGCCTGGTTCGTTACACCTGGTAAGGTAAGGTTGCAAGGTTGCTAATAATATCTCAGAAACATTTCAATTTCCATAATGGGATCCCCCAAGGTTCACCGATTTCCGTTATTCTATTCTTAATAGCTTATATTAAGCTAGCCAATATTATAAATATCAATAGAAATTTGACTTTTACTGCTTACGCAGACGATTTCCACATCATAGTCAAATTCCTCAAAAATCAGAAACAACTATTATTCTAAATGACACCTTTAGGAAAATTATCGGCTTTTCAGGATCATCTCCTTTTCTAAACAAATGCAAACACTTACACATCTGTCGTAAACACAACTGCAATTGTACCATCTCAACACAAAGTATAGTCTTCCCCAAAGTAAGCAAAGTTAAAATTATTTGTGTAACTTTCGATACTAGATATAGATGGAAAGACCACATTGAGGACCTCGCAGCCTCACTTTCAAGAAAACTAAATATTATTTAATGTCTCTCAAGTATCAGTTTAAACTGTAACACTAAAAGCTTGTTAATGATTGTTAAATCAATAATTGTCTCAAAAATTGACTATGGACTAATTCTATATGGAAACACCTCGAAAACACTATTACAAAAAGCACAAACAGTTCTCAACAATTCTGTAAGATCAGCCTTAGGCGCTCTGAGAACTTATCGTTGTTCAAACCTCTTAATGGAAGCAAAAATAAACTCCATTGAAGATCGAAGGAATTTCCTGCAGGCCAAGCTCCTAAAAAATTTAAATTTCGCCTTTATCAAAAATATCGAAATGAAATCTTCTAAATAAACAAAATATGAAAGTACCCTCAGCTATTTTTTATACACTAAAACAGGGGTGCCCAAAGTCAGCATACGGCGGAGAAATAATAAATAAAACCAATACCAAGAAGGGAACGAGCTTTTGTATTTCAATTTGTGCATTGGAAGAAAAAAGTTTGCATTCATTTTCACAAATGTGAAGAATAAGTTATAGCCATTGATTGAATTTTGTATTCGAAATCAATTTTGTGGAATATATAAAGCACTGCTGTTCGCAGCAATAGTTTTGAGCGAAAAAAAATTTACTCAAACATGCGCTATTAAACATTTTGTCGGAAGGTTAAACACAACAAATTTTTTTTTTCAAATGCAAGCTCGAAGATAAGTCAGAAGCTAAATGAGTAAGACAACAAGAAAAGCATCAAAATTGTTGGTGGTCAGTTCGCATTCGCAAGCAACGATGAGGCCGACGTGGCACGACGACCCAAGACAAGCAAACAGAAACGGTTTCGGTTTAACGCATAGAATACACACACATAATGTTAGCATGTGTTGAGTTTTTTTACTTTAGGTGCCGTTCATGTATACGTTCTGTGAGTTCCTATCTCCGGAGAAAAAACAAAAACAAAGCGAGCCCATGAGCTTAGGCCTGGGCACCCCTGCACTAAAACATTGCAAAAGTTTTTTCTGAACCATAAACTAGCCTACGAATTTAAGTTCAATAAACCTCCTTGGAACCTACCACCCGAAACCATGAACACAGCCTTTACAAAGCTAAATATAAATACTACACCCATTTCTATACATCAACAACATTTCTCAGAAATTAAACAAGAACTCAGACATCACAAATTCATTTATACAGATGGATCAAAAAAGGCAAATTATACATCTTTTGCCAACACAAATGAAAATACCGCACTTAAGGTAGGTCTCCTACCACAATTCACAGCTGAAATTATCGCTATATTTGCAGCAATCCAACTTCTTAAAAATAATCGTGGAAAATGTATCATCTGTTCTGACTCACTATCACCTATTACTGCGATCAAAAATATAAACGACAATAATTACTACGCATCAAACATTAGATCTCTATTAATAAAACTTCACCCTAAATTCTCACTACTCTGGATACCAGGTCACAAAAACATTAAAGGAAACGAGGTAGCCGACCATAGCGCCAAATCTGCTCCTAATAGACCCCTAGTTTTTTCTAATAACTCCAATACCTCAGATATAAATAGACTCCTCAAAAGTAAATTACTTTCAGATAAACTCAAACAAATGCAATTAACATCAAATTGGTACCAACTCATTAATAAAAATCACATATCAGCTTATGAGTATACAAACAAAATAAATCAAAACAGAATTTCCCGCATAGACCAAACAAAAATAATTAGATTAAGACTAGGACACACACTAATTACCCACCAACACTGCCTTAACAAAAATCACACAATAGAACATCTCCTAATAGACTGTCCATCCTCCACAGCAACTCGAACCAAAACATTTCGTAACTATGATCCAATTTCATTACTATCCAACCCCTCTGAAAAGTTCCTAACAGAAACAAATACATGTAACCAAATATAACTTGTACAGTAGATCATACTATATAAACACATATGTAAATAATATTAAGTAAAAAATATACAAAAAAAAAAATCAGAAGAATCATAGCCGAAGGCCATAGTCGCCAGTGCTATCTTAAGTAAGCATACTAGTTTTAACTGTATTCTAGCTGTAAATAATAATAATGAAAACCGAGAGCGAGAGTGGAAGAACAGTTATTTAAGTTTGGGTTATGGGGAGAGAGTGATGCTAAAACACAGACTACAAGATGAATCCAATACGGCGAGTCATAACATCGCATCCTTTTCGAGCCAAGTTTCCAGAGTACCTATCAACATGGTAGAAGACTCGGATTTCTGCTACGAAAGCAATTTCTATCCAGCCCCCTCCGCAGAATTTCTCGAACGCTTTCCTACGCTTGACCGAAGAACACATTTCCAATATAACTTAAACCTTTTTGTAGACCAACGTAGCCTCATCAGTAAAAGTAGTGAAGCAGTTTCCAATGCCCTACGTGTGCCCGTAACCCGTTCCAAGCTCCTTTCTAATGCTTCTTCGACTGCTTTATTTCATCTTAGCTCTCCACATCCAGAGCTGGATACTCGTTCCTGCGCCGCCCGTATCATTGAGAGCCGACGGACTCGAGGTCTCAACTGCTACCAGTGCAGAGTCTGCCCAGGACTGTATCCGCTACGCAACTGTCACCGCTTTCTTCGTCTGAGCCCCGTGAAGAGGGTCTGAGCAATCCTTATAAGCAAATATTGTGCTCATCAATACTATGGCAAGGACTGTCGCAGTGGCTGTGCAAGCTGTGTGGCAAGAGCCACTAACATTCCTGCACATACCCCGTCTCGTCGTCCAGCTAGCTCAGCCTCGGCAGCATTGTCGCCATCTCCTGCGTTCCGCGTCGAACGCCGCCCTCGGCGCCTCGCCAGCCAGCCTGTCGGAGGAACTGCGGCACCATTGCCTTCGACTTCAGCATACCGAGCTGAGCCTCATCTCCCCGTGAGTCATCCCATGGCAGGGACCCCGGCGCCATCCGTAGACTCCCTTCTACAACCCCGGAGCTTAAACCTCCTCCCGACGCGCAGTTGGACATCAGACGCAAAGAGGTGGTAAAAGTCAAATGTTTTATGAGCGCTTTGGATAAAATGAACACACAGATACAGATTATTTTCAAGATAATCAGACATTTAGTTTAGGAGATATGAGCATTCAAAGATGAACATTATTTCAGTGTGCAAAAATGTATTCACCTTTTTTTCACTTATTGCATTGCAATCCGCCAAGGACATTGCCTTGCCTCAACTGCTTTTATTAAAACAATCTTCTCTTCACTTTGACAATTTGCATACTTCTTGTTTGTTGTTCGAAAAGTATTTGACTCCATCTTTCACATTCACTTCAATAATAATAGGAGCATATATTTTACTGGCGAGAATACCAGCTGATCTCTGAGACCACAATCGTGCCGATAGGCTAACTATCGATAAGAATCTGTGGATTTCGTTCAGCTTGCTGGATAATAAGGCCAGTAAAACGCAACCAAAAATTTCTGGCCCAGTTTTAATACCCGGTACTCGAAGAGTAAAGGGGTATATTAGATTTGTTGAAAAAATGGATGTGTGCAACATCCAGAAGGAAGCGTTTCCAACCCCATAAAGTATATATATTCTTGATCAGCATTAATAGCCGAGTCGATATAGCTATGTCTGTCTGTCCGTCCGTCTGTCCGTCCGTCTTAATTAGCGCCTATAGCTCAGAGACTATAAAAGCTAGAGGAACACAATTTTGTATCCAGACTCCTGTCCTATCACACTGTTACAAGTGTATTTCAAAATTTGGCCACTCCCCCTTCCGCCTACTCAAAAGACGAAAATCTGTGGCATGCACAATTTTAAAGACACGAGAAAACTAAAAACACAGAGTCATAGAAAATGACCATATCTATCAGAGTATTGAATCTGGATCAGATCGGATCATAAATATAGTCAGAAGGAACAAATGAAATTTCAGTGGCCTTCCAAGCGCAGACTGATTCCCTCTCTCTCTCGCACACAGCTGTGTATGTATGTAGGAAGTAGATAAAGACATGTAGAAAATTCAGATGTAAAAAAATTTTGTAAACAAATATGGAAACATCAAATAGATCAAAATCTCCGGAAAGGTTCGACTTTTTTACTTTTTTCTTTTTCGGCATAGTTATTACCAATTATAGTCCAATTTATGCACTCTTCTTAGTCCCTTTCGTATTTCGTTCTTATGCTCAGCTGATAAGTATAACATACATACATCCATATACCGTGGGTACCGACCCCAGCGTTTTGCCGATTTTAATTTCCAAATTTGGCATTCCTACTATCCCCATACATTCTTATTTGCAGCAGATTTGTTGTTGTCATATTCTTTTTACGCTCTCTTGATATTACTGTGCTAACACACACACACACGCACCGCGCTTGCCGTCTCTTTCTGCGTGACTCTCTGTGTTTCTTTTATCTCGCTGTGCTGTAAATTGCCGGTGGCCGTACACTTGTTGTTGCTATCGCTTGCGCGCTAATTTTCGAGTATTTCTCGAAGCTTAAATTCATCTTCATTCTTTTGTTCTTCTTTCTTATACAATTTGTATTTTTTTAATATGAGTACCTGCTGTGCTTAAAACTGCGATCATTCGATAGTTACACGGCAGATGTTCATCTACTGCTGGTTGTGCGGGAATATGGCACATACTACTTTCGCAGGCTCTAGACATAATGGGGTTCGTGTTGTCGATCTAATTAAGGCTCGCTCCGGCCTCAACTGGACTTGTTGGGACTGTAGGGATATTAAAAACGACATGCGTGTCTTTATGAGATAGACGCACAATGAATTTGCTGCCCTTAATTCTGGATTCCGACTGCTCCAAGATAAGTTGCGTGCGACGGAGTCTCACTTCAAACCCCTCAAAATGTTGACTGAGTCTCCAAAGAGAAACAAGGGTAACAGTTATGTGCCAAATATAAACAAAGATGTTTTTTATTTCAGTCCCAAAATCACCTGTATCACTACCTCGGTCACCATCGTTAACTAACGCTATTAATATGAAACCTGTAGCCAATGACTCTTACCGGAAAGCATCTGGATCATTTGCTTCTCAGAGGGGTCATAACTTGCCGTCAGCAGTAACTCCGCCAACTGTTGCTTCGTGTTATCACCTCCAACCAATGTGGATTCTTCAAGCATCCAAGTGACCGTCAACTCAACTTTACTTCCTGCTCACATCACTGCTGATGGCACCGCTGCGTACACTCCCAGTGCTGGTGGTCTTGTTGCTGGTGATGCCACCGTTGCCCCCGTACCGAGACCTATTTTGGGTATGGCTCCACCATCTCGCTCTCGCTCGGGACTTGAACTTATTGGAGTGGTTTCTCGGAAAGCGATTTGTTTCCCGCTTAAATCCTGAGGCCACGTCCGAGGATGTTAGACAACATCTATGCTCTAGACTTAATGCTCCCCTTGATGATATAATTGTGACCAAGTTTACATTTACTCATAAGCATAATATTTCCTCCTTCAAGATTTTCCTCCCTGATTCTTACCTATCTGCATCACTTGAACCGTCAATTTGGCCTAAGCATACAATTATGCACGAGTTCCTACATAAAGTTTCCAGCCCGATTCCCAATATTACCGCCCCTGCCAACTCAAAAAACTAGATTACCTTTTTTCCGTTCACTACCAAAAAGCAGGCAGTCTGTTAGGCAAATTGTGCCAACTACATACGGATATTGCCTTTTATGATTTTGATGCTATCGCTTTTACCGAAACGTGGCTTAACTCTACTATTCTTGATCATGAAATATTATTTCACAAATTTATCACTTACAGAATGGATCGCGCATCTTATGCTGGTGGAGTTTTGATTGTAGTCAATATGGATTTCTCTTCCGAGTTGTTCCCTTTCAACAACATCCATGGGATTGAATTTGTTGCAATCAAAATCCGTATTGGTATAGCAACTGTGTATTTGGCCTGCTCTTATATTCCTCCCAAGTCCGATGCTGAGGTTTACTTAAACCATCTTTCTGCAATACATTCTGTTGTATTCGCCTTAGGTTCTGCTGATCAGATTATTGTCATGGGTGACTTTAATTTACCACTTCTTTCTTGGTTGCCCTGTGAGAACGCTAACCTGTTGCTTCCTAGTAAAAATAATAATTTTATTAATGCTCTAGCCGATATCTCTCTCGTCCAAATGAATGCTATTAAAAATAATAGAGACAGGGTTCTCGGCCTAATTTTCGTTATTGACGCTTCGCTAGGAACGTCAAAAATTTGAGAAGCTAATGGCAATAATGGCAAATTCGCACCGAAAAAAGTTACAGTTAGACAATGTGTTGTCAAGCTCTCTGACATTGGAGCACAATGTACTTTCGCATGCCAAATTTAGAAAGATTTATGTTTATAATGCAGTTTACTTCATGAATATATCTTAATTTGTTCAGAATTTCAGTTTCCTGTGCTTCCTCTGACATCTCTCCAGTTAGTAAGCTCTGATATTCAATTAAAATTTGACCATGTGTCAAAATTGTATGAAGCGTAGAAGTAAGTTTCTTTTCAGGACATTTTTCCTGTAACAGCTCTGCAGTCTTCGAGGCATATTCACCAAATTTGTGGGTGTTAATTTTTTCCTTGCAATTTAAAACATTCAAAATTACACCCAATCTTTTGATTATGTCAATATCCACACCAGTTATTTCTGCAGTAATTTCAACTTTTTCAAAGAATGTCCGTAATGAGTTTCCATCGTTTGTGTTTCCATATCCTTGTTGGGGCAGTCATCCTTTAGTGATAGTTTTTCAACGAATTTTTCTTGAATAATTTGTTTCGTATTGTTTTGTCTTTCCTTGGCTGTCGTGCTGTTGTCGAAAGATTCACCCTCTCGCAGAATGGTATATGCAAGTTTTAGAATGAACTTCATGCCTCTTATTCTTGCATGCAATGGGGAAATACCATATTCCATATTTTAATCTTCAACTATGGAATCATCCAAATTTTTAAAATCTTTTTGGGTTTTTTAGCAAAACGCACATTTCAAGGTAGATTTAGTATTAGTTAGTTCGTTAAGTACTTTTCCAACAATGATTGTAAGGAAAAATTCAAAATTGACATGAGCGATTTTTTCTTCCTTGATTATTTTTACCGGCCTTATATTAGAAATCTGGTTCTTTATATAGTTTACTGTGAACTTTATTAACTCCGAAGATTCTTTGGCGTATTTGAATTATATAGGGCAGCAAAAATGAGCTGACGAAAGTCGCGGATTTTTCCAATATTCCGGTGTATCCGATTTAAGCCGCAAGGGTACAAGAAAAGTCATAAACATGTTAGAATCTGTTATGGCTTTATCGTCTGTGGATATTGTTTCATCAAATCTTCCCGAGATATTTTTTGTATATTTTCATTGAGTATTCTTTTACCTATGTTCCAAATCCCTTTTTTGCGATTTTGGGGCGTTCGGCTTCTAGGTCGATTTAAGTGAGGCTACCTCGCAAAAATTCTGTTCAAATGTTAAAGCTTCAGGATGAATTAGAAGACCACTCGCTAACTAAAAGCACAACAGTAGACGCCCTGAAAAGTTTGAAGATGATAAAGAGAGCTATTATAGCAAATCACGAAAAAATAACGAAGGATGGTGTCGGAAAGGAGGAATACTTCGAAAAAACAATATTTTATTTTTTAAAAGATAAATACATGAAACTAAAAGGACAACTAAATTGTGAGAACGGTGTGATCTTAGAAAGAAACATCTTAGACGAAAGGCACTACAGGAGAAACCTACCGATTCTACAGGTACCGGGTATCATCTACCGGAAATACCCGTAAGTTTCGACGACACATTTTTAAAAGCCACCTAAAACCAATCTGAAAGTCAGAAAGAAACTTGTGAGACCAGTAGACAAGCAGAGGAACTGCTACGCTTTTGCAACGACATACACGGTGAGATAAACAACAAAATGTATATCGTATTGATTGTGTGGAGGATACATTATCAATAATGATAAGACTTTATATAAAATCGCAGAGTCTCTCAGAAGACCTCACAAAAATGTATCGCACGACATACACGGAATGTGGGAGAACATTAGATTTATTAAAAAACGAATTAAAAATGGAATCTAATCGGATCGATTACGATTTTAGATGCCAAGTAGAGTCCGAGCAGGTAAAAATACCAACGTTCCATGGAGACGTAAAGGAATGGATGACATTCCACAATCTCTTCGAATAGATGATACATGATCAAAAGACCATACACAATACGAAAAAAATTATGCGTCTGAAAGGTGCGTTAAGAGGTGAAGCAGCACGTCTAAACCAACACTTGCAAATATCGGCCGCCAACTATGAAGTAGCTTGGTCGACGCTCAAAAAGAGGAACGAAAAAAGCTGGATGCTATTCACAGCGCAATGGGACAGACTTTTGGACCAATCAGAATTTAACAGCAACAATGCCAACGATGTAAGACAGCTGCTAGATACAACGAACAATGGCATAATTACCACTAATGCATTAGGAATAAATATTAATGAGGAAGATCCTTTTATCGCAAGAATAATAATCCGAAAGCTCGATAATGAAGGAATGCGACACTTCGAGCAAGCCATTCAAAAACCCAGAGAAATTCAAAAGTTATCAGATGTGCTAAAATTTTTGGAACAGCAGTATCAAACACTAACAGCAGTAGCAGGAAACAATCATACTACCAGAAAAGGAAAGACATATCAAAAGCAAATAACTCCCGTCTACTCAAAAATGACAAAATGTAAGTGTTGCAACTATGAAGGTTATGTTATCTCGGGGTGCCGAACCCCAGAAAACCGATTGCAATGGGCAAAAGACTAAAGGTTGTGCCTTATATGTTTAAAACACAATAGAAACGAGCAGTGCTACGAAAAAAACAAAAAATGTAGACAATGCTACCAATATCATAACGAAATGTTGCATATTGAATTCAAAAAAACCCCAGAAAATGCTACGACAATGACGTCCAAAAGTGGATCAACAGTAATCCTGGCAACAGCACAAGTAAGAGCAAAAGCTGCCAACGGAGAGTACATGCTATTAAGAGCATTAATCGACCAAGGATCTCAGGTCTCTTTGATATCAGAGGAAGCCGCTCAGCTGCTAGGACTTCCTCGTCAAAGAGTCGTCACTAAAATACATGGGCTCAGCGAGACGCTAGTTGATGAGTCAAAACACAAAATCAGAGTCGAGAAAACGCCACGATTCCTAAGCAATCATAAAGAAGAAGTAGAGGTTGCCGTCTTGTCATCTCTAACCAGTGCGCAACCAGAGAAATCGTTTCAATACGAAATGGAAAAATGGAAAAATTATCATCTGGCTGATCCATTATTCAATAAATCGGACAGGATCGATTTAGTGTTGGGAGGAGAATTATTTGCAAGGATTCTCGAAAACGTGCTGTCAAGATTTATGGCAGTCTCGGACAATATACTAAATTTGGTTGGATCATATCAGGTATAGTGAATATACCCAAAACCAAGCCATTTACGTCGGCAGTCACTAATTTGGAGCGATTTGGGGAGCTGGAAGAAGCCGAAGACCAAGACACTAGTACAGAAGAGATGGAAAAAACTATGGAGGAGATACAAAAATTCCGTCCAAAAATGGACGATTTATAGTAAAGGTACCATTCAAGGAGGACAAGTAATTGGGCGAATCACGTAAACTAGCGATGGCCCGGCTATTGTCAATGGAACGAAAATTTAAGAGACAAGACGAGCTCCATAAAGGATACAAGAGCTTTATGGCTAAAGTTAATGATGGATCGATGGGAAAATATTATCTTCCCCATCAAGCGGTCATCAGAGAGGGAAGTGCTGCTACAAGTTGAGAGTCGTCTTCGATGCATCTGCAAAATCATCAAACGGGAAAAGTCTGAATGATATAATGTATACTCGGCCAAGGTTGCTAAAAGACATTTTCGACATCATCAAATTGAGAACGTGGAATATTGTATTAGCTGCCGATGTGGAAAAAACGTACAGACAGATACAAATTTCCAAAGAAGACCAAACGTACCATCGCATACTCTGGAGGGATGATCCAATGAAGCCCATAGAGGAGTATGAATTACAAACAGTTACGTATGGGACATCGTCAGCACCGTTTTTAGCTGTTCGAACGTTAATGAAGAAATCTTATTATACCCTGGACCCCAATCTGCGAAAAATCATCAAATCTGATTTTTACATGGATGATTTAATGACAGAAGGGAATTAGTTGATGGAAGCGATGATCAGACGCCAATATTGGATAATATCAGTCCAAACAGATATTAAGCAATTTGTGCGAAGGTGCACCAAATGCATCCGATACCTTCAGAAAGCAGCTGAACAAATGATGGGAAACCTTCCGACGGGACGAATAACAATCTCCAGTCTTTTTATACACACAGGAGTGAATTATGCAGGACCATTTCATATGAGATGTTCCAAAGGCAGAGGACAGAAGTCGTTGAAGGGATATGTAGCAGTATTTATATGCCTTGCTACTAAGGCGATTCATTTGGAAGCAGTCAGTTACATGACAACGGAAGCATTTTTAGCAACACTGAAACGATTTACGGTACGGCGAGGGAAATGTGCTCACCTATATTCGGTTAATGGAACGAACTTTGTGGGAGCCAACCGATGTCTAGACGCAGATTTTAAAAAAGCGATTAAAAGGAATAGTGACATTGCCCCAATACTAGCCAATGAAAACAAAACATGGCATTTTTCCCCCCCGTCTGGACCACACTATGGCGGAATTTGGGAAACAGGCTGAAATCAATGGAATATCAATTAAGAAGGACCATCGGAGAAGTCAAACTCACATTTGAAGAAATGACAACAGTACTAGCCCAGATCGAAGCAGTATTAAACTCTCGCCCACTTTATACCTCATGTGAAATTAATGGCGAAGATATTTCAAGTCCAGGGCACTTCGTTATTGGAAAACCCATGTTGCCAATACCAGTTCCGGAAGATGATATGGCTTTAAAATCTCTTAATAAGTGGAAACTAGTTCAAAAGCTTCAAAGAGATTTTTGGAAACGACGGAAGGAAGACTATCTGCACACGCTTCAACAAAGAAATAAGTGGAAACAAGCTGAGGAAAACCTACAGGACGGCTTTGTAATTCTAATTAAGAACGAAGACACTCACCCGTAACGACGGTCGAATACGAGTTGTATCGTTAGATTTAGAGAAAACTACCATCAAGCGCCCAATACATAAGAACTGACTTCTTGTTAAAATCAAGGAATATACAGAAAACGCTGACCCAAAAACAGTAAACGAAACAGGTCTTACTACCTTAAAGCCTCAGGAATTCAACCTATGGGGGAACAATACTATGCTTACTGATTGTTCAGGGTAGCAGCAGACTGGTGAATAGCACTGTGGGCAGCGCTCACGATCCCGCTCTCGCGCGGTCGTGGGCGCTCTCGCGATCCACGCTTCGCGCTCTCCACAAGTCTGTAAGCTCGAGCCCGGACACTCTCGCTTCCACCCCCGTTTCAATCGGCCGCACTTATTTCTTCGCTTCGTATATACATATATATTTATAACTACGCCCGGAAATATTGAATTGTTGGATATTGATAAATACATTGTGCTGGAAAGAAATCGACGCTCTGCATTCATTCTTTTGGTTTTTGGTTGGAACATCACCGGACCCGCCCTCCTACAAACATTGGTCCTTCGAGCCGGATCTTCGCCAAATCCAAAAAAGGAGAAGTCCATCCCAGCCCGCATCGGCGGATCCTCCCAGAATCAAAAGATAAGTAAGATCAATCCTTAGCCAACAGTGCAGTGCTTGTGTGTTTCCAGCCTGGTCCGAGTCCCGTAACACTTGTATTTACATACAGCGGTATACCAATATCGCTTTATCATTGTACACCTTCTTTTTTTTCCGCGCCTTCCTTTTCGGTGGCATATTATCGGCTATTCCGGCCGTTGTCCGATCTTCCGTTCCGACCCTCCGTTCCGTGGGTCTGTGTTTTCTGTGTTCCGTGATGTGTGCCGGCTCCTCTGCCATTGCGCAGTCCAATTATTTAAAAAAACAAATAATAAATCAAGCCCATACATAGATACACAGGCATCCACATATATACATACATATATAAGAAACGCAATCCCAGTCAACTAAATACACTATCCAGTGTTTCATTTCATGTTCATTCCTAGTCCAAATAAAATATAAAAATTCCTACAGTCCACTCTGATTTATCGAAAATATACGTACTTACATATTCCTTTACATATATGTATATACACATAATCGGTTCGTTAGCCCAAGCCGCGGTACATAACGCTCATACCCAACCATACGTACATACAAGCAGCAATAGCGGTGCCTTTCCTCGTTTCGCTTTCGTCTCTCCACCGCTGCTCGCGTTGTATTTGTTGGGAGAGTATATGTGCGGTGCCGCTTTTGAGCATAACGGAGCGCCAAGTGACGCGCTACCCTATATTCCGCGGGTATATCGTTTTCGTCTGTGACTTGCCAAGTGACGCGCTACCCTGTATTCCGCGGGAATATCGTTTTCGTCTGTGACTTGCCAAGTGACGCGCTACCCTATACTATTTTCGATTGTTATTGGTAACACTCCATATCCATCCGTCCGACCCTCCCGCATCCGATTTCTTTTTCTCGGGGTGTGACGTTCAAATATGTCCACTGGTGCCGAGGATACCAAGAAACCCTTGTCGTTGTCCGCTCCAGGGGCTAAAAAGGTCCGGAGCTCGTCCGCCCCGGGAACACCTACCTCGGCGTTTCGCAGAGTAAAGTCGCCAGGCTCTTCAAAGCCCGCAAGCTCCACTGTTGCGAAGACCCACTCCGTGCTGTTCCCTTCGCCAGTCACGCTCAAGGTGCCAGCACCTACTAACAGCAGCCCTATCTGCTCTCAACGCGCCCTCAAAATGGCCCAATCTTCCGTCAGCTCCGCACGGGCAAAGTTTGAGACAGCCATCGACAGGCTGACCACTTTCGAAGCCCCATTCATCGCTCCGGGTATCAGCACCCCATTCCCCGCCATCTCTCTGATCCGCCGAGACCAGTTACGGAGCATGTGGGCGAAAGTGGATGCTGAATTCGAGGCTTGTTCCATAGCAATGGTTGACGGGGATGCAGAGGCAAACGGGGGGAACGTTGTGAGCCGCGGCTCTACTTTATACCCGGTACTCAGTCAGTATATATGTATGTGAGCTTGTTGTAATTTATTACATGTTCGCAAAAGGGAAAAATTTAATTTTACCAAAAAAAAAAAATTTAAGTCGAACCTTTTCGGAGATTTTGATCTATTCGATGTTTCCATATTTTTTTACATACATTTTTTACATCTGCCATTTCTACATGTTTTTATCTACTTCCTACATATACATACACGACTGAGTGCGAGACAGAGAGGGAATCAGTCCGCGCTTGGGAGGCCACTGAAATTGTTCCTTCTGACTATATTTATGATCCAATCTGATCCAAATTCAATACTCTGATAGATATAGTCATTTTCTATGATTCTACGTTTTTGGTTTTCCCGTATCTTCAAAATTGTAGATTTTCATCTTTTGTGGGGGCGGAAGGGGGCGTGGCCAAATTTTAAAACAAACTCGTCTCGGTTTGATATCACAGGAGCTTGGATAGAAAGTTTGGTGGTTCTAGCTCTTATAGTCTCTGAGAACTAGGCGTCAAAATATTCGATCAGGCATAGCGCCTATCCCTGTGTGTGAGAGAGAGCGAGAGGGAACGATGCATTTCGAAATGGTTTTCTTCATTGTGGCTATATTTATTATCCGATCTGATTTAACTCTCTGATAGATAACGTCAGTGTCTATGATTCTGCGTTTTTAGTTTTCTCGTATCCTTAAAATTGTGCATGCCACAGATTTTCGTCCTTGGAGTGGGCGGTAGGGGGCGGGGCGAAATTTTGAAATACGCTTGTAGCAGTGCGATAGGACAGGAGTCTGGATACAAAATTGTGTTCCTCTAGCTTTTATGGTCTTTGAGCTATAGGCGCTAATGAAGACGGACAGACGGACAGACGGAAGGACGGACGGAAAGACAGACATACATAGAACGACTCGGCTATTGATGCTGATCAAGAATATATATACTTTATGGGGTCGGAAACGCTTCCTTCTGGGTGTTACACACATTAATTTTTTGCACAAATCTAATATACCCCTTTACTCTTCGAGTACTTGGTATAAAAAGGAAGTCCAAGCCATGTATCGCGAGTGCTATGGCAGCTATGAGCGAAACATGTCTGACCTCACTGTCCAAGCTGCCAGTCCAGCATGTCCTCCTTCGGCACCGTCCGACTCTCATGGCGGCTGTCGATTGCCCCCATGTGACATCGAAGTGTTCACTAGGGATTACGTCCGCTGGCCCACCTTCCGGGATCTGTTCACAGCAATCTACATAAAAAATTCACGACTGTCTCCAGTGGAGAAGCTGTACCATTTGACATCCAAGATCAGTTGCGACCCAAAGGCCATCGTTGCGAAGTCCCCGCTGACCAACGACGGGTTCGAGACGGCATGGAATGCCCTCCGTGACCGGTACGAGAATAACCGGCTCCTGGTGACCAACCAAATTAACATTCTCCTCTCACTGTCCCCAGCCGTCTCGGAGTCGAAATTGACTCCTTCCTCAGTCAGAGGTATCTGACGCTGGAACCCATCGAAGGCAACCCTTCCATGCACGTATCCAAAGTCGATCCGAATCCGTTCCGTTCCCAAGGGAGCCCTGTTCCAAGAAGGGTTCACTCGTTCGGGACTACCGTGGTTCCAAAGAGGAGATCGTGTGATCGCTGCTCCAAGGAGAATCACCCCATCCGGATATGCCCTCACTTCCTCCAGATGACCGCTGATGCTCGTTCCAGCTACATTAAGGAGAAACAGCTGTGCCTCAACTGCTTCGCAAGAGGCCATCAGATGCGTGAATGCCAAAGCGCCCACAATTGCGTCACTTGTGGGGAACGACACCAGTCGCTGCTGCATCAGGGCATTCCAATTTCCAGTGAACCCCGTTCCACATCCGTTTCGAATCCAAGCTCTTTTGAACCGCAACCCAGCGTTCAAAACTACTTCGCCTCTGGCCAACGGGCTGTCCTTCTAGGCACCGCGGTCATTAACATATGCCACCTTGGTACGAATTTCCGAGCCCGCGCTCTTATTGACCCGGGTTCCGAGGCAACGTTCATTACAGAGCGGCTCTTCAATATCATTAAGCTGCCATTCCGACTTATCCAAGCACAGATTTCGGGCCTTAATCAGACAGTGTCCGCTCGATCCCAGAAACTTTGTGATTTTTGCATCAGTTCCCCGAAAAAACCGAGCTGGCAGCTCGACGCAGCCGCCTACTTTTTGCCGGAACTGGCAGGCAACCTTCCGTCCTATCCGATCCCGCAGAATTCAATGCGAGACTTGCCGAACCTGCCATGGGCTGATCCTACATTCTACGAAAGTTCCCAGATCGATGTCCTGATTGGAGCTGACCTCCTTCCTTCCATTCTTTTAAGCGGAGCACAGCCCAACATCTGTGGGTCTCTCTTCGGGCAGGAGACTATTTTTGGCTGGGTGCTTACCGGCCCAGTGTCCACTACTGGTCAAGGCAACATCTCGTCGTTTTCCACACGGGTTTCCACCGAATGTGAGCCTGGGTGAGGTCTGGGGCGATCGTATTCAAGGTCGATCGCACTGGCTCAGTTTCTTAAAACCAAAATCGTTTAAGGAGAGACTTTCCTTTAAAGGAGCAGTACGATTCCGTGATCAAAGACTACTTAGAACTCGACCATATGAACGAGGTTCCTCCGGCTCATGATTCCGCCAATTACTATCTTCCGCACCACGCTGTACTCAAGCCCGAGAGCACGACCACCAAAGTCCGCGTTGTATTCAACGCGTCCAGCCCTTCGACCACCGGCGTGAGCCTTAATGATCCTCTGCATGCTGGTCCAGTCCTACAGTCGGACTTAACCCTGCAGATCCTGAAATGGCGTTATTTCCGTGTCGTGTTCAATGCCGATATCACTAAGATGTATCGCCAGATTTGGGTAGATCCGAAGCACTCTCCGTACCAGCGCATACTATTCCGAAACACGAATGGAGAAATCCGCGATTACGAACTAAAGACTGCCACCTTTGGAGCCAATTGTGCTCCCTTCCTCGCCATCCGGGTGCTGCAGCAGCTGGCAGACGACGTCCAGTCCCGATTCCCGAAAGCAAGCCATATTATCCGATCCTGCATGTATGTAGACGATGTCTTAGCAGGCGCAAATTTCACCACTGAGGCTCAGCTAGCCATCCGCGAGCTGCAGGCCGCGCTTAGTTCTGCAGGTTTTCCGCTACGAAAGTGGACGTCCAACCATAAGGACGTTTTGACCAGCATTCCGAATGACCATCTCCTACACAGCGACTTCCTTGAGCTTGAGGCCGAGAGCACGGCCAAGACCCTCGGGATTCGATGGAAAGCTACCTCCGACGAGTTCTTCTTTGCCCCTCCCCAATTAGCGATTGAGTCCTCCTATACCATGCGAGCAGTTCTTTCCCAGATTGCGAAGTTGTTCGATCCGGCGGGGTGGCTGGTGGCTGAAGGAGGCTTCATTGTCCGTTCCAAAATTTTCATGCAGGAAATCTGTCTGCAAGATTAGGAATGGGACGACGATCTCCCTAGCGAAATGTGTCAGCGCTGGCAGAGCTTTCTGCAAAGCTACTCCGTGCTCAATCAAATCCGCATTCCCAGATGGATTGGTTCCCAACCATCGGTGACCATCGAGCATCATGGTTTCTGCGATGCTACCGAAAAGGCGTACGTTGCCGAAATCTACGTGCGCGTGGAGGTTGACCATCGTGTAGAGGTGCGACTGCTTACCGCAAAAACCCGAGTCACATCCGTGAAGACTGTATCGCTCCCCCGATTGGAGTTGTGCGGTGCGGTACTATTGTCTGAAATGGCGACGGCTGTCCTGCCAAACATGCCGATGGCGAGCACAAGCTGTTTCTACTGGACTGACTCTACCATTGTCCTGGCGTGGCTGAGAAAGCCTGCGTGCCACTGGGCCACCTTCGTTGCCAACCGGGTTACTCGGATATCGCAAGCCACCGAGGCCGAGAAATTTCATGTTTCATCCGAACAAAACCCCGCAGACTTAGCCAGTAGAGGCATGCCCTTGCAGGACCTGGTTGATAGACAACTTTGGTGGCATGGACCGGTACGACCTTAGAGCAACGGGTAGTGAAGGTCCACTTCGCACCGAGCCCATCCGAAGAATTCCTCGAACGTTTCTCCAACTGGGAGAGAGCGCTGCGAGTCCGGGCGTATGCTTTTCGGTTCATAAACCGTTGCCGGAAGGTGGCCACCGCAAAGGAGGACCGTCTTACCAGCGGAGAAATTGCCGAAGCTGAGCGAGCTCTTATCCTAGAGACTCAGCGTCACGAATATCCCACCGAGTATCACAGCCTAAGTGCTAAGCGCCCAGTGCCAAGGTCAAGCTCCATCCTGACCCTGAACCCGTTCCTAGACCGACATGGGCTCATAAGAGCATGCGGCCGTGTCGGGGGTTCGGAAGCTCTCAAGTATGACGAACAGCATCCAATTATTCTTTCGTACAGTTGTCGGCTGTCCCGGCTTCTGGCTCAGATCACGCACCGGATAACTCTCCACGGCGGCAACCAACTAATGGTGCGCCAAATTCGATCCAAGTATTGGATTCCACGGATTCAGAAGCTTATGAAAGGGGTAGTCAACTCCTGCAAAGTATGCACTATCCACCCAAGGAAGTTGCAAACCCAAATGATGGGAGACCTTCCAGCGGAACGGACTTCCTTTTCCAGGCCGTTCACGCATACAGGAGTTGACTATGCTGGTCCTTTTGAGATACGCAATTTTACAGGGAGAGCGTGTC
Source organism: Drosophila helvetica (assembly GCA_963969585.1). NCBI lineage: Eukaryota > Metazoa > Arthropoda > Insecta > Diptera > Drosophilidae > Drosophila > Drosophila helvetica. The sequence continues at coordinate 23,428,355 of OZ018403.1, read as the reverse complement.
TGATTACCAAAGGGTATGTGTGCGTATTCGTGTTCTTCTCCACGAAGGCGATCCATCTGGAGGCCACATCCGATCTCACCACCGAAAAGTTTCTCGCGGCCTTCGCTCGGTTCGTCGCACGACGTGGATGTCCACAGCGGATCCATTCAGACAACGGTAAAACGTTCGTTGGTGCGGCGTCTGTGCTTTCCCGGGACTTCCTAGACGCAGTCTAGGAACTGATGACTGACTGATGCGTACAGCCATCAGCCGGTTTCTTGGCAGTTCATCCCACCAGGAGCTCCACATATGGGAGGCCTGTGGGAAGCCGGGGTAAAAAGTTTAAAAACTTTGTTTTACAAGGCCACTTCCACACGGCGATACACGTTTGAGGAGCTTTCCACGCTTCTCGCAAAGATCGAAGCATGCCTCAATTCCAGGCCGCTCTCTCCGATGTCCGAAGATCCGACCGAACTGTTAGCCCTCACTCCCGGGCATTTCCTTATTGGAGGACCTTTGATGTCTGCGGCCGATCCGGAAATGAGGAGTGACCTCAAGTCGATAATCAATCGATGGCAGCATTTGAAGGCCCTCAACCAACAGTTTTGCCAGAGGTGGAAAGAAGAATACCTCACAGAACTCCACAAGCGCACTAAGTGGCAGACGCCAACACCAAACCTTCAGGTGGGCGATATGGTTGTCATTAAGGAAGACAACCTGCCTTCCAATGAATGGCGACTCGGGAGAATCCAGTCCGTATATCCGTATAAGACCCATTGTAAAGGTCGTTCTCCTTCCAGGAGAAAACCGTACTTCCGTCCAACAATAATGTGCATTTGATCCGTTCCTAGCTCATTACTAATGCTCCTCGTTTTTTTTTATATACCCTTCTAGTTTCTTTTCGCATTCAGACATGGCCCCACGATCTCGCGCCGACCGCATCATGGAGAGCGCTCGCAGTCGCAATTCCTACCGGTGCCGAGTCTGCCCAGGAGTGCATCCGCTAAGGACCTGCCACCACTTCCTCCGGTTAAGCCCCGTGAAGAGACTCCGAGCCGTGCTCATCAACAAGTACTGCGCGAACTGCTTGGCGCATCAGCACTCCGGCAGGGACTGTCGCAGTGGCGGATTGTGCTGCTTCACCTGCCCGCGTCGCGTCGCCCTTCCGCGGCAGCAACGTTGCCACCTCCGCCGTCCCATGTCAACCGCCGCCCTCGGCGCCGCCCCAACCGGCCTGTCGGAGAAACTGCCGCACCCTCGCCCTCTGTGTCAGCATCCCAAGCCGAGCGCCACCCGCGTCTCCCCGTGAGCCAACCCATGGCAGGGGCCCCAGCGCCATCCGTCCACTCGCTTCTCCAGCATCGAAGTCTCAACCTCCTCCCGACGGCAGTGGTGGTCCTGGATACGGGTTCACAAAACTATGAGACGGCGGCGCTCATCGACCCGTGCACTCCGGTGAGCTAACGCCTTCAAGATGTCTACCACTCAGGTCGGAGACGAAAAGGTGTGCACCGCCGTCATCCGGTCCAAATCGAGCGAGTTCCGATTGGAAGTGGTACTTAAGGTCGAACCCAGCTTGCGCATCCGCCCGCCGAACCGAAGGTACCGTGTACCCGAAGGTGATCCAGCCCGGGCTCCTTGCACGCAACGAGGGCCTTCCTGTGGCGCAGAGCACCGTTTTCGGATGGATCATATCCGGGGCGTGCACGCAGCCATAGGACCCAACTTTGCATCCTGCAAGGGGGGGGGGGAGGATGTTCAGGGTAGCAGCAGACTGGTGAATAGCACTGTGGGCGGCGCTCACGATCCCGCTATCGCGCGGTCGTGGTCGCGCTCGCGATCCACGCTTCGCGCTCTCCACAAGTCTGTAAGCTCGAGCCCGGACACTCTCGCTTCCACCCCCGTTTCAATCGGCCGCACTTATTTCTTTGCTTCGTATATACATATATATTTATAACTACGCCCGGAAATATTGAATTGTTGGATATTGATAAATACATTGTGCTGGAAAGAAATCGACGCTCTGCATTCATTCTTTTGGTTTTTGGTTGGAACATCACCGGACCCGGTGATGTGCTTTTCTCAAATCAAAATGATTTGAATTTTTTGATTAAAAAGCAGACAACGATAGTCGAATCAACTCTAAATGTTTTGACACGAACTACAAAGGATATCAACGAACAATTTAAGAATATTGAATTTCACGTTGACGAATTGACAGATCTTCTACATATATCAAGAAACAATCAGGTTCTTTATGCTAACCAAACAACTTAGCATGGCAATTTCGGAAAGCGAAAGAATTCAAGCAGACATGGTGGGATTGCTGATCGATATAAATCACGGCAAGCTAAACCCAAATGAATAGCGAAATTCAAGAAATAAGAGAGCATTTGCCTGAGAAGTATAAGCTACCTAGAATAGGTACAAATGAGATACAAGCTATCTACAAATTACTCACTGCAAGTGGAGCAATAGTCGACGACAAATTAGTTATCAGCGTAAGCATTCCGTTGTAATGTCCGAAGCATCGTTATATAAATGCGATCGAACTGCTTTCGACGTGTATGTCTGCGAAGGGAATTGGCCATGCAAATGATAATGCGTGCGAAATAGCACCTCTGAAGCCGTTAAGTACTTATCAATGTACGTTTGTTGAAGCTAAGCCACTACCGCTTCGGATAAAGCTAAAAAACGACTGGCTCTTCAAAACATTCAACAAGACGTGATCAAAGACTTACCACGACAAGGGATACTTTCTCCACAAAAAGGATGTACAGTTCGGTCCGGAGGAACAACGCGGTTTTCGCCAAAAAAAACATTGAGAGTGAATTGTCGAAATCATCCCTTAACCAAGGAAATCGGGAAATCTCACAGTTTACCCTAAAACCACTAGGTTCAAGGGTAATCAATAACAGCAAGGAAATTGATGATCTTCAAAAGCGGATCAAGGAAATACAAAAGGAGATTATTCATCTAAAAGAACTCGACTTCTACCCAGTACACAAGTACAGAGGATCCTTCACACTATCAGTGATTATCATCATGATTCTGGAACTATTGATTGTGTATCTTAGGAAGATATTCAAATCAAAAAAATTAGTCACCATAACCCGGACGAACAATCCTGGCCGGCAAAATGTTCAGAATATGAACAGAACCAGACACCAGGTCACGCTGCAGTAATAACACACCCCTGGCCAACCGCGGGCAAGATATTCATGCACATGAACAGGACCCGAAATCAGGTAGCGTCACACAAAAAAAAAAAAAATACAGTCTTACTTAAATGGACCTATAAGCCAAACGCAACAGAACAGGTTTTCATTGATTATTAATAACTATGAATATACCTAAATGGAAACACTTTAAACAGAATAATACGTAATGTAGTTTAAAATTTAAAAAATTTTTTTGATCAATAAAGAACGATTAATTATAAATTTTACAATAAAAAATAATTTAATATATAATTTTGAATGAAGCATATTTAAAAAAAAATTTAAAATTTTTTTTTTTAATTCAAAGCTTGTAAATTTTTTTTTTTAATATTTAATATACATATGTTCATGCACATGAAAAGGACACGACATCAGGTAGCGTCACAAAAAAAAAATACAGTCCACTTGAAGGAGGCCAACAAGCTCGCAGTTATCACATATTTAGCAAACCGCGGGCAATACGTTCATAAAACATGAACAGGAACCGACCCAGTCCAACCAATAAACAATACAGTCCACTTAAAGGATGCCACTTGAGAAAAAGGACGCATAGAGTTCGACCATAAAATCATATACATTGGTCACGTCGAACCCAAATCTATTAACACATGTGGTTTGCATGTATTAGGTGTCATTAGAAGGGATGAGCGTGGGAACAAGTGCCGCACATCCCTCCTTTTCTTAGCGTCGGTCTTAGTTTTAATCTATACATCTATATCTATATATATATAGATGATTTGCTGTTCGTTAGTCTCACTAAAACTCGAGAACAGCTGAACGGATTTTTCTTATCTTAGTCTTGAAATGTTCGTGGAGGTCTAGGAAAGGTTTGAAAGGCGTGAAAAAATCGAATAATTTCCGGGAAAACCCTATAAACAGCGCTTTTCTATTTCCCATAAAAAGGTTTTCTAGAGTCATTCCAAGTAGTGTGATCTTTTTTTGTTGTTATTTTGTGAGCGAGAAATTTTCTGACTTTGTTTAATTACGTTACGATGCCGAAGAGAAAACGACCACACTTAGGTCGTCGCAGTCAATCAAATTTGCGAAGAGCTACCTCACGTGCTAACCGCACTGATGACCAGAGAGAGACAGATCAAGAAAATAGTCGTATTGCTATGTCAGATTTGCGATATTTACAGAGTGACAATGAAGTGGATGGGCTTAGAATGCAACGAGTTCGTGAACATCAAACACAACAACACGACATAATGAAATTGAGCGAATCCGCAGACGCAGTGCTCCTGTGATTCTTGAACGAGCTGCATTCCACTATGATCCGGCAATTGATTATTGTGCCGACAAATCGGTAACAATTGGGGAAATGAAAATAATTTGTAAATATTTTAAGGCGTTAAAATACATTGGTGAATCTACTGGATTATGTTGTGCTGGAGGTAAAGTAAAATTGCCACAATTGGTCCCACCACCAGATCCTTTACGCTCTTTGGTTTCTGGGATTGGAAATGATTCTAAGCACTTCTTGGCCAACATTCAGAAATATAACAACTGTTTCCAGATGACATCATTTGGCGCTACACATATTATACAGGACAATTTCATGCCCACTTTCAAGGTATTATACCAAAATATTTTTTTATAATATTCAAGTTTGTACTAAAATATATATACAGCGTGGGCCACATTTTTTTTTTTTCATATTTCGACCAATGTTCTTTGGGGAAAGTTGTTGAGTTTCTTGAGCACATTCACCTCCTTCAGGGTTGATACCCCCCTTCCCTTACACTCTGTATATATGAAATAATTAAATGACAAAATTTAAAATATTACAGATACAAGGACAAATTTATCACTTACTGGGGCACTGTTACCACTATCTGATGCAGATCATCAATTTTTACAAATTTATTTTATGGGCAATTCAGATGCGGAAGTTGATAATCGTTGTGTTCACAATCCAACAGTGAAGAGAACCATTGTCCAAGAACTACAAATGTTTCTTCATCAGAATAACAATTTAGTAAACATGTTCAAAATAGCATTGGATCGGATGCCATCTGATAGCCATAATAATATCATTCGAGCTGACAAAACACCTGCCGGTGAACACACAAGGAGGTTTAATTCACCTACCATTGATGAAGTGGCTGTTGTCATTGTGGGAGAACATTTACAATCTGGAGATATTGTGCTTCATCGTCGGAATAGTGATTTAAAACGTGTATCTGAAACACACAGGAGCTATGAAGGATTACAATATCCTTTGATCTTCTGGCAGGGGGGAGATGGATACCATTTCAATATCAAAATGGTAAATCAAGTAACAGGTAAATAAACTGAGCAGGATTAAATAATATTTTTAAATTCAATTCATCTAAGTAACATTTATCATTTTTCATTGCAGGTGCTGAAACCAACAAAAAAGTTAGTGCTATGAATTTCTATTCATACAGACTCATGATCCGTCAAGGTGAAATAATCAGTTTTCATCAGTTTGCAGTTGACATGTATGTCAAAATTGAGACAGAACGATTAACATACATCCGTTTGAACCAACGACAGCTACGATCAGAGGAATACATTCATCTCCGCGATGCTATAAATTCCGATGGCAATGTGAATAATGTAGGAAGAATGACAATTTTGCCAGCCATTTAAATAGGAAGCCCACGCCACATGCACGAATATGCTCAGGATGCTATGTCATATGTTAGGCATTATGGCCGCCCAGACTTATTTGTTACATTCACATGTAACCCAAATTGGTCCGAAATCAAGTGGGAATTGCTACATAGCCAAACACCAGTTGTTAGACATGATATAATTGCCAGAGTTTTTAAACAAAAATTAAAATCTCTGAATTTCTTAAAAAAAAATTTTTTTAATTTAAAGCTTGTACATTTTTTTTTTTAATATTCAATATATGTTTATGCACATGAACAGGACACGACATCAGGTAGCGTCACAAAAAAAAAATACAGTCCACTTGAAGGAGGCCAACAAACTCGCAGTTATCACATCTTTAGCAAACCGCGGGCAATATGTTCATAAAACATGAACAGGAACCGACCCAGTCCAACCAATAAACAATACAGTCCACTTGAAGGAGACCACTTGAGAAAAAGGACGCATAGAGTTCGAACATAAAATCATATATATTGGTCACGTCGAACCCAAATCTATTAACACATGTGGTTTGCATGTAGTAGGTGTCATTAGAAGGGATGAGCGTGGGAACAAGTGCCGCACATCCCTCCTTTTCTTAGCGTCGGTCTTAGTTTTAATTACCTTATATTTTACTATATACAGTGTATACGTTTTGAAAATAAAACAGTTTGAACTTACAACTCAACTCAACAACATCAACATTTGGTCCATCGAGCCTCTGTGTTTCCCCCACCCGGGGTAAGAAATTCAGAAGTATCAGCGCCAAGAAAAGCACAAACCCTTGCCTTATATAGTAAAGTCGCAAACAAAAAAACACCAAGCCTCTGTTCTCCCCCACCAGTGGTAAGAGATAGAATGCGCAAACCCTTGAATTGTATAACAAGGTGCTAGCGGCAATAAAAACAGAATAGCGTAGTCCCTTGGGTTTCAATAGCAAAGTCACAATCAATAATTAAAAAAAACGACAATAAGTTACTGATCTCCCCCACCAGTGCTAAGAGACACAGTGAATAAAGTCACAAAAATTACGCTAATCTTCCCCACCAGTGGTAAGAGACACAGTAAATAAAGTCACAAAAAGGACACTGATCTCCCCCACCAGTGGTAAGAGACACAGTAGACAAAATCGCAAAATAACCTCAGCCTAAGTGAACACATCCAAGTTGTGAGTCGGGGCACAACGTAGTTAACAAGGCGACCACAATAAAAACACCTTAACGGTTCACTTAGGACTAAAAGGTTAAATAAAAAAATGGCCACGATTCGGCAAAAGTTGCTAGAAGAGCAGGAGCAGCTAGAAGAAGAAATGTTAAAGCTTCAGGATGAATTAGAAGAAAGCTCGCTAACTAAAAGCACAACAGTAGACGCCCTGAAAAGTTTGAAGATGATAAAGAGAGCTATTATAGAAAATCACGGAAAAATAACGAAGGATGGTGTCGGAAAAGAGGAATACTTCGAAAAAACAATATTTTATTTTTTAAAAGATAAATACATGAAACTAAAAGGACAACTAAATTGTGAGAACGGTGTGATCTTAGAAAGAAACATCTTAGACGAAAGGCACTACAGGAGAAACCTACCGATTCTACAGGTACCGGGTACCATCTACCGGAAAACCCGTAAATTTCGACGACACATTTTTAAAAGCCACCTTAAACCAATCTGAAAGTCAGAAAGAAACTTGTGAGACCAGTAGACAAGCAGAGGAACTGCTACGCTTTTGCAACGACATACACGGTGAGATAAACAACAAAATGTATATCGTATTGATTGTGTGGAGGATACATTATCAATAATGATAAGACTTTATATAAAATCGCAGAGTCTCTCAGAAGACCTCATAAAAATGTATCGCACGACATACACGGAATGTGGGAGAACATTAGATATATTAAAAAACGAATTAAAAATGGAATCTAATCGGATCGATAACGATTTTAGACGTAAAGGAATGGATGACATTCCACAATCTCTTCGAAGAGATGATACATGATCAAAAGAGCATACACAATACTGAAAAAATGATACGTCTGAAAGGTGCGTTAAGAGGTGAAGCAGCACGTCTAATCCAACACTTGCAAATATCGGCCGCCAACTATGAAGTAGCTTGGTTGACGCTCAAAAAGAGGATCGAAAGAAGCAGGATGCTATTTACAGCGCAATGGGACAGACTTTTGGACCAATCAGAACTTAACAGGAACAATGCCGACGATGTAATTACCATTAATGCATTAGGAATAAATATTAATGAGGAAGATCCCTTTATCGCAAGAATAATAATCCGAAAGCTCGATAATGAAGGAATGCGACACTTCGAGCAAGCCATTCAAAAACCCAGAGAAATTCAAAAGTTATCAGATGTGCTAAAATTTTTGGAACAGCAGTATCGAACACTAACAGCAATAGCAGGAAACAATCATGCTACCAGAAAAAAAAAGTCATATCAAAAGCAAATAACTCCCGTCTACTCAAAAATGACAAAATGTAAGTGTTGCAACTATGAAGGTCATGTTATCTCGGGGTGCCGAAAATTTGAACGGTTAACCCCATAAAACCGATTGCAATGGGCAAAAGACCAAATGTTGTGCCTCATATGTTTAAAACACTATAGAAACGAGCAGTGCTACGAAAAAAACAAAAAATGTAGACAATGCTACCAATATCATAACGAAATGTTGCATATTGAATTTAAAAAAAACCCCAGAAAATGCTACGACAATGACGTCCAAAAGTGGATCAACAGTAATCCTGGCAACAGCACAAGTAAGAGCAAAAGCTGCCAACGGAGAATACATGCTATTAAGAGCATTATTCGACCAAGGATCTCAGGTCTCTTTGATATCAGAGTAAGCCGATCAGCTGCTAGGACTTCCTCATCAAAGAGTCGTCACTAAAATACATGGGCTCAGCGAGACGCTAGTTGATGAGTCAAAACACAAAATCAGAGTCGAGAAAACGCCACGATTCCTAAGCAATCATAAAGAAGAAGTAGAGGCTGCCGTCTTGTCATCTCTAACCAGTGCGCAACCAGAGAAATCGTTTCAATACGAAATGGAAAAATGGAAAAATTATCATCTGGCCGATCCATTATTCAATAAATCGGACAGGATCGATTTAGTGTTGGGAGGAGAACTATTTGCAAGGATTCTCGAAAACGTGTTGTCAAGATTTATGGCAGTCTCGGACAATATACTAAATTTGGTTTGATCATATCAGGTATAGTGAATATACCCAAAACCAAGCCATTTACGTCGGCAGTCACTAATTTGGAGCGATTTGGGGAGCTGGAAGAAGCCGAAGACCAAGACATTAGTACAGAAGAGATGGAAAAAACTATGGAGGAGATACAAAAATTCCGTCAAACGCGACAAAAAAGGGCGATTTATAGTAAAGGTACCATTCAAGGAGGACAAGTAATTGGGCGAATCGCGTAAACTAGCGATGGCCCGGCTATTGTCAATGGAACGAAAATTTAAGAGACAAGACGAGCTCCATAAAGGATACAAGAGCTTTATGGCTAAAGTTAATGATGGATCGATGGGAAAATATTATCTTCCCCATCAAGCGGTCATCAGAGAGGGAAGTGCTGCTACAAGTTGAGAGTCGTCTTCGATGCATCTGCAAAATCATCAAACGGGAAAAGTCTGAATGATATAATGTATACTCGGCCAAGGTTGCTAAAAGACATTTTCGACATCATCAAATTGAGAACGTGGAATATTGTATTAGCTGCCGATGTGGAAAAAACGTACAGACAGATACAAATTTCCAAAGAAGACCAAACGTACCATCGCATACTCTGGAGGGATGATCCAATGAAGCCCATAGAGGAGTATGAATTACAAACAGTTACGTATGGGACATCGTCAGCACCGTTTTTAGCTGTTCGAACGTTAATGAAGAAATCTTATTATACCCTGGACCCCAATCTGCGAAAAATCATCAAATCTGATTTTTACATGGATGATTTAATGACAGAAGGGAATTAGTTGATGGAAGCGATGATCAGACGCCAATATTGGATAATATCAGTCCAAACAGATATTAAGCAATTTGTGCGAAGGTGCACCAAATGCATCCGATACCTTCAGAAAGCAGCTGAACAAATGATGGGAAACCTTCCGACGGGACGAATAACAATCTCCAGTCGTTTTATACACACAGGAGTGAATTATGCAGGACCATTTCATATGAGATGTTCCAAAGGCAGAGGACAGAAGTCGTTGAAGGGATATGTAGCAGTATTTATATGCCTTGCTACTAAGGCGATTCATTTGGAAGCAGTCAGTTACATGACAACGGAAGCATTTTTAGCAACACTGAAACGATTTACGGTACGGCGAGGGAAATGTGCTCACCTATATTCGGTTAATGGAACGAACTTTGTGGGAGCCAACCGATGTCTAGACGCAGATTTTAAAAAAGCGATTAAAAGGAATAGTGACATTGCCCCAATACTAGCCAATGAAAACAAAACATGGCATTTTTCCCCCCCGTCTGGACCACACTATGGCGGAATTTGGGAAACAGTCTGAAATCAATAAAATATCAATTATCTTATTCGGACTAATGGATGAAGAAGCTCGAGAAATCATGGAAAGGCCCATGCAAGTGCTTTTCGCAAATCAAAATGATTTGAATTTTTTGATTAAAAAGCAGACAACGATAGTCGAATCAAATCTAAATGTTTTGACACGAACTACAAAGGATATCAACGAACAATTTAAGAATATTGAATTTCACGTGGACGAATTGACAAAGAAAATCTAGCAGATCTTCTACATATATCAAGAAACAATCAGGTTCTTTATGCTAACCAAACAACTTAGCATGGCAATTTCGGAAAGCGAAAGAATTCAAGCAGACATGGTGGGATTGCTGATCGATATAAATCACGGCAAGCTGAACCCAAATGAATAGCGAAATTCAAGAAATAAGAGAGCATTTGCCTGAGAAGTATAAGCTACCTAGAATAGGTACAAATGAGATACAAGCTATCTACAAATTACTCACTGCCAGTGGAGCAATAGTCGACGACAAATTAGTTATCAGCGTAAGCATTCCGTTGTAATGTCCGAAGCATCGTTATATAAATGCGATCGAACTGCTTTCGACGTGTATGTCTACGAAGGGAATTGGCCATGCAAATGATAATGCGTGCGAAATAGCACCTCTGAAGCCGTTAAGTACTTATCAATGTACGTTTGTTGAAGCTAAACCACTACCGTTTCGGATAAAGCTAAAAAAGGACAACGACTGGCTCTTCAGAACATTCAACAAGACGTCATCATATATAAAAAGCAACGAGAATCATGAGGTGATAAAAGACTTACCACGACAAGGGATACTTTCTCTATAATAAGGATGTACAGTTCGGTCCGGAGGAACAACGCGGCTTTCGCCAAAAAAGTGAATTGTCGAAATCAGTGAACATCCCTTCACCAAGGAAATCGGGGAAATCTCAGAGCTTACCCTAAAACCACTGGGTTCAAGGGTAATCAATAACAGCAAGGAAATTGATGATCTTCAAAAGCGGATCAAGGAAATACAAAAGGAGAATATTCATCTAAAAGAACTCGACTTCTACCCAGTACACAAGTACAGCGGATGCTTCACACTATCAGTGATTATCATCATGATTCTGGTACTATTGATTGTGTATCTTAGGAAGAAATTCAAATCAAAAAAATTAGTCACCATAACCCAGACGGACAACCCTGGCCGACAAAATGTTCAGAATATGATCAGAACCAGACACCAGGTCACGCTGCAGTAATAACACACCCCTGGCGAACCGCGGGCAAGATATTCATGCACATGAACAGGACCCGAAATCAGGTAGCGTCACACAAAAAAAAAAAAACATACAGTCCACTTGAAGGAGGCCAACAAACTCGCAGTAACTCACATCTTTAACAAACCGCGGGCAATATGTTCATAAAACATGAACAGGAACCGACAGTTCCACTTGAAGGAGGTCACTAGAGAAAAAGGACGCATAGAGTTCGACCATAAAATCATATACATTGGTCACGTCGAACCCAAATATATTAACACATGTGGCCTGCATGTAGTAAGTGTCATTAGAAGGGATGAGCGTTGGAACAAGTGCCGCACATCCCTCCTTTTCTTAGCGTTGGACCTAGTTTTAATTACCTTATATTTTCCTATATATAGTGCATAAGTTTACAACTCAACTCAACAACATCAACAATATATATTAATAATTATTTACATTGAAAATAGTATCTTTTAAGCTTAAATTTATTAAAGAATATTTATTTGCCTATTTATTTTGGTATCTCCCTAATATATGAAATATATGGATGTATTAGTATATGGATCTCATTTTTTTGTGATTCAGGCTGGATAGCAATCTCATTTTCAACAGGCAAAATTAGCAAAATTCTAAGAGAAACCCAAAACATTGGGAAATACATCGCTAACACTTCTTTCAACAATATTTTACAAATCAACTTAATCTGCTGATAACTGTCAATATGACAATTGTATGCTGAAATTTGAAATGTGTATGCCACCGGTTTATGTACCAGTAACAAAATGTCACCGCAATCCGTAATTGAAACAAATTGGGCTTCGGAGATGTGACACGTCTGCCCATACGATTTTGTACTGTTCATAAAACATGAACAGGAACCGACACAGGCCAACCAATAAACAATACAGTCCAATTGAAGGAGGCCACTTGAGAAAAAAGGACACATAGAGTTCGACCATAAAATCATATACATGGGCACGTCGAACCCAAATTTATTAACATATGTTGTTTGCATGTAATAAATTTCATTAGAAGGGATGAGCGTGGGAACAAGTGCCGCACATCACTCCTTTTCTTAGCGTTGGTCTTAGTTTTAATTACCTTTTATTTTCGTATATATAGTGCGTAAGTTTTGAAAATAAAACAGTTCGAATTTACAACTCAACTCATCAACATCAACATTTGCTGCTTCGAGCCGAATTCATCCTTGATCTGGAGAATAGAAGCAGAATCAACATTTGCTGCTTCAAGCCGGATCCATCATTGATCTGGAGAATAGAAGCAGCATCTACATTTGGTCTATCAAACCTCTGCGTTTCCCCCACCCGTGGTAAAAAATTCAGAAGTATCAGCGCCAGGAAAAGCATAAACCCTTGTCTTCGATAGTAAGGTCGCAATCTAAAAAACACCAAGCCTCTGTTCTCCCCCACCAGTGGTAAGAGACAGAATAGCGTAAACCCTTGAATTTTATAACAAGGTACTGGTGGCAATAAAAACAGAATAGCGTAATCCCTTGGGTTTCAATAGCAAAGTCACTATCAATAATTTAAAAAAACGACAATAAGTTACTGATCTCCCCCACCAGAGCTAAGAGACACAGTAAATAAAGTCACAAAAAGGACACTAATCTTCCCCACCAGTGGTAAGAGACACAGTAAATAAAAACCGCAAAAATAAGATACTTTATATATATATTTGACTAAAAGGTTTAGCAAATAAATAAAAAAAAAAATGGCCACGATTTGGCAAAAGTTGCTAGAATAGCAGGAGCAGTTGGAAGAAGAAATGTCAAAGCTTCAGGATGAATTAGAAGAAAAACCGCTACTTAAAAACACAACAGTATACGCTCTGAAAAGTTTGGAGACGATAAAGAGGGCTATTGTGGCAAATCACGAAAAATTAATGAAGGATGTAAAGGAGGAATATTTCAAACGAATAATATTCTATTTCTTAATGGAAAAATACATAAAACTAATCAGACAACTGAATGGTGAGAAAGGTGTGATATTGGAAAGAAACATCTTAGACGAAAGGCACTACAGGAGAACATGCAAAAAGGCTGAACTCGCTCGGATTAGAATACAACATCTTAGATGAAAGGCACTACAGAAGAAAAATCCTAAAGGAAAAGTCCTGCGGAACGAACAAAACCGCCGGAAGTTTCGGAGAAAAGTTCTTAGACATCACCATAAACCAATCTGTAAGTCAGAAAGCAACTTGTCAGAACAGTAGACAGGCAGAGGAACTACTACGCCTTTGCAACGAGATACGATGTGAGATAGACGACAGAATTTATCAAGAGGTCACCCAATGCAATCTCAATTTAATGAAAGATAAATTATCAAAAATGAGAAGGTTGAAACGTAGAATCTCTCACAAGACATCTTCAAAATTTATTGCACGACATACACGGGATGTGGGGGAAAATTAGAAGCATTACAAAAACAGTTAAATCAGGAAACTGAAACCGCCAGAATACGTCGGTTCACGCTGGCCTTCCCGAACTCCGAAAATGATGTTGAGATCGCCAAAACAAGCAAAAATACGCATCCAGGTCGCTTTGCGACCTCTGAGGTCCAACTGCCGCCAAACCATAACTTAGGCGCCATAAATCGACGCCAGTTCGGGAGTTATGGACCCGCAGTAGACGACGACAACTTCACCACAGACGCGGAGGACCGCGATACAATACTGCGCAGTCACGGGACCCTGGCGTCTGCACTCTTGGGCGAGGGATGCGGGGACCAACTACTAGCCTACGAGCCCGGCAGTGATTTGGACACCATGAACCGTCCAGCACATAGGGATTCCGGTTTTTGTGCTGAATGGGACCTGATGAGTCCACGCCGATCCGAGGCACATTCGAACGAGGAAGTAGAGGAAGATCCGCGGGAGGCCGACCGCACTACTCAGACATCTCGGAGGCCAGCAATCAAAAAGAAGGCACAGTACCGCGTTGCGACGAGCCAGAGTCCGACCAAAGGTCCGATAGGTCGGATAGCGCCGTACATCGAAAATGCTGATGCAGAGTACATAGTACCCAACGAGGATCCTCATGCTCACGGAGGAGAAACTATGGAGTCCAAGCAAAAGAAGAGATCCATCTCGGAGATCTGCGATATTGCGACTGAGCAGGAAAAGGAGCAGAAGAATGACGCCAAACAGAAAGTAAGAGAGACAGATAAAATCGTCGAAGAAAAAGAAACCGACGCAAATCAAGAATTCAACGGAGAAAAAGAAACCGTCGAAAACAAAAAAGAGAACCTACTGGTTCTATTACAAACGAAGAAACTCACCCGTCAAAATGGCCAATAACTCCGCAAGCCCACCCAGCCAAAGACGGTCGATTACGAGTCGTATTGTTAGAAGTGGAAAAAACTACGATCAAGCGACCAATACGTAAAGTGTATCCCTTTCTTAAGATCAAGGAATACTCAGAAAGCAGTAATCAAATTGAAACATTAAAAAACTTTCGTTCACTTTGTATATCAAGCAAAATAAATGGCGAAGATGTTTTGACACCAGGGGATTTTGAAATTCGTAAATCCACATTGCTAATACAAGTTCCGAAAAAAGATGTAGCCAAAAAATCTATTAAAAAACGCAAACTGGTTCAAAAGTTTCAAAGGAACTTTTGGAAACAAGCTGAGGAAAGGCGACTAAAGCTGAAAGTACTCAACTTTCATCCCAAACAGGAGTAGAGCGAATTCTTTCTACTGATGCTGTATATACGGAAGAAAGTCAAATTAAAAGACAGTTCCCATAACACTGGTAGATCGCCGCCAAGATGTCCAAAATATGAACAGAACCGGACACCAGGTCACGCCGCAGTAAATACACACCCCTGGCGAACCGTGGGCAAGATTTTCATGCACATGAACAGGACCCGACAGTAGGTAGCGTCACAAAAAATAAAAATATACAGTCCACTTGAAGGAGGCCAACAAACTCGCAGTTGTCACATCTTTAGCAAACCGCGGGCATTATGTTCGCCTTCCCAGGGGACAAATCACAAGTACCGGTGATGACGTCAGACGAGGGGCCGAGCTCCCTTAGGAGCGAGGCAGGGCCGGCGACGGCGGAAAACATACCGGAAAGGGGGGACCGTCATGCCGGTCCAGGCATGACCAGGTATATTCAAATAGAGGCCCCTGAGGAGAAAGGGGAACCGTCCGGCCTGCAGAAGGGGACGCCCCTACACCAGTCGAAGCTGGAGATAGGGGCATTGTTGAGAGTACCCGCGCGTCGTACGGCGTCGTACTCCTCTCTGGTTCTACCCGCCTTCCAAGCGAACAGATCACCAGTACCGGTTCCTAAGTTAGACGAGGTACCGAGCTCCCTTAGGAGCGAGGCAAGGCCCGCGACGGCGGAGAACGTGCCGGAAAAGGGAGACCGCCATGCCGGTCCCGACGAACCGAGGACTCGGGAGTGGGGACCGCCCAGGAATCAGAGGTTGGTCCCCGAGATCGTGCGGAAATGGGGAGTACGTTTCGACGGGCTGACGGACCCCTTGTCTTTCATAGAAGAGGTAGAGGAGAGGATGATTTCGCACAGGATAGACGAGGATGAGATGCCCAGTGCGATGAACGAACTCTGCGTTGACGCCGCCGCACTGTGGCTGCGGGCCAGCGGGCTGCGTCGAAATTCGTGGGCGACTTTCCGGGCGGGTTTCCTGGACAGTTTTCTGCCCCCGCTGTACTACGAGAAGCTCGAGGACGAGATTCGCGTCCGCCTGCAAAGAAAAGGCGAGACCTTCTTGCAGTATTCCATCGCGATACAATCCTTGATGCACCAGGCGGGGTACGATACCAAGAAGAGCCTCGCTCGGGTATACGACAACATGGCGGCCATGTATAAAATGTTCATCCGGCCGAGCGACTACGCGAATCTCAGCCAGCTCACTCAGAGGGCGGCCGAGGTGGAATACATAAGGAAGAGAGACCCTGGCTTTGAGGCGGGGCCGATTGAACACCCTAATCTAACGAGTGACAGATGGGGGTGCGGGGAAGGCAGAACCCGTTCCGCGAGGGACCGGGAATGACTCGGAACGCCGAGATGGCTCATCGCGCGACTTCTCAAGCCGACGAGCAACCCTATGACCCACGAAGGGCGACCACTACGCTCGAGAATGCCCTAATCCTCGGATCCTCTTCTGCGTAGGTTGTGGGAAACGGAACGTGCTGACCAGAGAGTGCTGTCCAAGGGCAGGGTTGGGAAACGGATCCCAGCCCCACTCCGGTCGGGACCGAGGGGAGGCATAATAGAGGCAGGCCCGGGGAGCGGAGACCGATTGAGGGTCGAGGGGGGCCGGATCGTGGCAAGGGTGGAGTCGTCTCATCTCCGCCACGCTCGACACCGGGGCGACGCGAAGTTTCGCGAATGAGGAGTGTGCCCGAACGTTGGCAGCGGTGGTAGAGATGGAGACCGCGAGGACGCGCATAAGACTGGCAGATGGCTCTTGCCTGGACACCAACCGATCGCTCAGGGCGGAAATCGGGGCTTGGGGGCAAGTGGTGAGCCTGTCACTACTGGTGATGCCGTCGATGGTCGAACCATTGATTCTGGGGATGGACTTCTTGTGCGCGGTGGGGACACGGGTGGAATGCGGGTCGCAGAGGCTGCTCATAGGAACGACAGCGGCCCCTGGAGGGAAGGCGATCGGGCAAAAGGCGGGAATGGGTAAGGAGGAGTTCGGGGAAATGGAGGCCCAGCTCTCCACGATGTATCCCACGCCACCAGAGGAATCAGGAAAGGCGCCAACCCACACCGAAGGTACGGCGACGGAGAAAGAGGCGCGGCAGCAAGGAGACCAGGCGGAACGGCCGGTCCGTCAGAAGCCCCCGGTGGGGGACCATGGAAACGAAAGGGGGGACGAGGTATTGACACCCGAGTGGATGGAGGAAAGGGACGATGACCCGGGTAAAGATCGTCCGTGGCCTGAGGACTTGGAACCCGAACTGCAGGCGTTCCTGGAGGCGGAGCTCGAAGCATTTGAGGGACTCCAGGGCGTGTCCCATATCGCAGAGCACCGGATCATCATCAGGGATGACAAGCCGCTGAAGCAGCGCTACTATCCCAAGAACCCGGCCATGCAAAGGGTGATCGACAAACAGGTCGATGAGCTGTTGGAAACGGGGGCCGTGGAACCATCACGAAGTCCTCACAGTGCCCCGATAGTCTTGGTGCGGAAGAAGACGGGGGAGTGGCGTATGTGTATGGACTTCATTCAGCTCAACGCACACTCTGTCCCGGACGCATACCCCACACCCAGGATAAACCACATCCTGGAAAAACTACGAAAGGCGAAGTTCATATCCACGCTGGACCTGAAAAATGGGTACTGGCAAATCCCGATGGCCGATAGTAGGTAATGCACGGCTTTTACAGTGCCGGGAAGAGGCCTGTTCCAGTGGCGGGTGATGCCCTTTGGGCTGCACTCAGCCAGTGCCACATTTCAGAGGGCGCTGGATACCGTGATCGGGCCGGAGTTGGAGCCGTGCGCCTTTGCCTACCTGGACGATATCATAGTCGTCGGGGAAACCAAAGAACAACACGTAGCCAATCTGAAGGAGGTCTTCCAGCGCCTGCGAGCCGCTAATTTGAGGGTCAATCGCAAGAAGTGCGATTTCTTTCGGCAGGAGATGCGATATCTGGGCCACATGGTTACCAGGGACGGTATCGGGACGGACCCAGCGAAAGTGGAGGCGATACGGAACCTGAATGCCCCGACCAACCTTAAGGAGCTGAGGCAGTGCATCGGCATGGCATCTTGGTACCAGAGGTTCGTGCCGAACTTCGCTGATCTGCTACTGCCGCTGTCCACTATACTCAAAAAGGGCGTCAAGTGGCCTTGGGGCCAGGAACAGCAGGCTGCGTTAGAACTGCTCAAGGAAAAGCTCACCACGGCCCCGGTACTGGCGTGCCCGGACTTTGAGGAAAGGTTTACCCTCCAGACCGACGCTAGTGATTTCGGCCTGGGAGCGGTGCTGACCCAGACCATCGCCGATCAGGAGAAGGTGATAGCGTACGCGAGCCGTAAACTGCTGCCGGCGGAGCAGAATTACTCCGCGACGGAAAAGGAGTGCTTAGCCATAGTATGGTCCATCAGGAAGCTGAGATGCTACCTGGAGGGGTACCACTTCGAGGTCATGACAGACCACCTGGCCTTGAAATGGGCTCTCGAGCTCCAGCAATACCAGTTCGACGTACGCTATAGACGAGGGAAGATGAACGTAGTGGCCGACGCGTTGTCGAGGCAGCCGCTAGAGGAATTGCACCTGGCCGCGGAAGAGGGAGACACTTGCCGGTGGACTGCGCGGATGAGGGAATGTATCGCTAATGACCCTTCTAAGTTCCCAGATTACGTCATTGAGAATGACCAGCTGTACCGCCACCTGGGGCACAGGCCGGATGACGAAGACTACATCCCTTGGAAGCTCTGCGTGGAGTCGGGTAAACGGAGGAGGGTCATGCAAGTGTGTCACGACGCCCCGACGGCTGGCCATCAGGGGGTACGGAAGACGATATCACGGCTGGCCCAACGATACTACTGGCCAGGGATGTTCCGGGATGCGGCCAGATACGTGCGGGGATGCGACAAGTGCCAAAGGTTCAAAGGGGAGCAGAGGAAGCCCGCAGGACAGATGCTGACGAGGCAGGTTGGTGAGCCATTCACGGTGTTGTGTGCAGATTTCGGTGGACCCCTTTCCGAGATCCAAACATGGCAATAATGTTCTGCTAGTTTTCCACGACGCTTTTAGCAAATGGGTGGAACTAGTTCCCTTAAGACGAGCGACGGCGGCCAACTTGCAGCGGGCCTTCCGGGAGAGTATCCTGAGTCGATTCGGCGTTCCCCGCAAGTTCGTCTGCGATAATCGGGTACAGTTCGTCAGTCGGATGTTCAAGGCATATTTGGCGTCGCTTGGGGTGGAGGTACAACACACGGCGCCGTACTGCCCACAGGAGAACCCGACCGAGAGGACGAACCGCACCGTCAAGACAATGATAGCACAGTTTATCGGAGACCAGCAGAGTACGTGGGACGAACTTTTACCGGAGATCTCGTTGGCCGGGAACTCGAGCATAGCCGACTCGACAGGGTTTTCACCGGCGTTCCTGGTTCAAGGCCGAGAGCCAAGACTACCGGCAGCATTGTACGAGGAGGCCACCCCGGGGTCGGCGACCAGCCCACACACCCCAAAGGAGAAGGCCACCCGGCTCAAGGAGGTGTTCGAGATCGTGAGAGGAAATCTGCAGAAGGCCGCCACCACACAAGCTCGACACTACAACCTGCGTAGGCGGGAGTGGCGACCAACCATCGGGGCGAGCGTGTGGGTACGACAACACCAGTTGTCCAACGCAGCTGCGGGATTCACGGCCAAACTGGCGCCCAAGTTTGACGGCCCATACAAGGTGATCAGGTTCGACTCCCCCAACATCGTGAGGCTGAGTAAGTTTGGGGAGTGGAAAACCAAGACGGCCAACATAGCGCAATTAAAGCCGTTCTATGCGGCTGAAACGGAAGGGGCAGTCCGAGAAGGTGTAGGGGAGACTAGTCGGGGACGAGGCGATCAGACAAACAGTACCCTTAAGCATGACCCGCCCTAGACCCGTCCTGACCAAACGAGGCATAGTAGCGACCATCGCCCACTCCGGGGCGATTCAGAGAAACCACACTAATACCTTTGTGTTTACAGAATACCATGGAGCAAGGAACAGCAACGGTGCGGACGTTCGAGGCGGCGTCAAGCGGAGAAGAGGACGGGCCCCTATTCCGGCGGCGATTCACCGAGGAACGGGCGGACGGCGACGGCCAGACGGAGCGACAGCTGCCAGCAGACACTCCGGGGAAGACCGGGCAGACGAGCCCCACCGCAGTGGCCAACCGAAAGGCGACCTCGAAGGCCCGCTCGCCGTCCCCCAGCTGGGCACCTCCACCCGACCGGGTCCAGCGCCCGTCGTTGAGGGGCTGCTACCGCGGGTGCCGACGATTGGCGGCTGCGACGACAGGAACCGGGAGGGGCGCCCAACTCCTAAACCCGAATACGTGGGCCGACTGCAGGGGCAGGCGCCGCCTGATGCGGTCGCGCGGGGACCAGCCGGGTACCGCCGCGCCACCAGAGGAGACGGGAGTGGCCATGACTGATTTCCAGGCGAAGGTCCCGACACCGGAGGAGTACACCATCCGGGGCGGCCCCGCCGAACTGCCGGGCCGCATCCTGTGCCAGGTCGAAGCGGAGAGGACCCGTCGACGCCGTGAGGAGATCCAGATCAGGAGCCGCGCGACCCTGCTGGAGGACGGGGTGGCGTACCACGTCACGTGGAAGCGAGGCGGCGCCGTCACGGTCGTGCTAGAGGATCGAAAGGGGGGGTGTAAGGCCGGAGCCCGGGGCTCCCGCCATACAAGACGGCGGCAGCGACCCACCCCGTACGAACCAGAAGCCCGCACGGAGCGGCAGGAACCTACGGGGTGCGAGACGTAAGCCCGCGAGGGGCACGTAGGACGACGGCAGCGACCCGCCCCCGTGTGAACCAGAGACCCGCATGAAGCGGCAGGGACCCACGGGGGCGCGAGACATAAGCCCGCGAGGAGCAACGACCTTATTGTTTTTTACATTATTATTTCCCATTATTAGTATTATATTAAGTAGAATTAAGGCATAGGATTAAGAATAATATAAGAGTCGCATGGAGCGAGAATTTGAGTTGCCCAGAGAGGCAGTAGGAGAGTAGCGGCACACAGCGCACTGCGCATGCCAAGAGCGTAGCCGATCACCGCCCGAGGGCCAGGCCTCGGGACGATCGGCGAGGAGAGAGGGACAGTCAGTGCGAAGACAGGGCAGTGATTAGTGGCCTCGCGGAGAGTTAAAAAGTGAAATTGTAAACCCAAGGAGAAATAAGTAAAAGGAAGGAAGAATAAACCCCATAAGAAACTGCCCGGCGTTTGGTCATTATTTCGGGGCGAATAAATACCCAGTGGTGAGTCTCAGTCCCTTACCGGTATCCCGGTAGATCCTACCTCCCTTTCCCTTGCCACCGACCGACCGTCAGTGTAGGCTGCCCTCACCGTAGGTAGTCCAGGGGCAGGGCCACCGAGCTAAAGGGGAAGTGCGATCGCGAGGGGAAGAGGCCCATAGACCTGATCCGTCTTGACGTCTCAGAATTACAAATTTCTTGTGACGGACCCTGGCTGCCTGAGTTCTATCTCCCCGGCCAGTGGCTTCTTTACAATGCACTAAGCTAGAAAATCTTTTTTGTTTCTCTTCGTCTACTATAAGTCTTGTGAAATCTTCTCAAGTAATAAATTTCAATCCTTTGAAACTGTGTCTCAGTCCTCGTCACTTTTATCTGTTAAACGTGGAATTCCCCAGGGATCCATACTCGGCCCTCTTCTGTTCACAGTTTATGTTAATGACATACCAAATGTTGTGTCTCAATGTTCAGTCCATAGATACCTAGTCCACTAGGTAGAGTCCATGAATGTATTGATGTAAGTAATAATTCGCTTAATTCCATTAATGAATGGGCACTAAAAAACGGGCTGGGTGTAAACCCAGGCAAATCTAAATGTTTAGTTATATATAAAAAAACTTTAGACACGTCCGCATTTGAACAGCTCAAGATCCGCAACGTATACATCGAATATGTTGACAGAGCTAACAATCTAGGCATCGTTTTCAACAGAACTTTAAGTTGGAATGACCATATACGCAAGGCGATAGGAAAAACGTATGGCCTACTCAGGAAACTGTACCACACTAAAGACTTCATACCGCTAAACTTAAAACTACTGATAGCCAAAACATATCTGACCACAACACTATTATATGGAATATAAGTTTTTTGCAATGCAGATGCTAACAATCAACAAAGGCTAAATGTGATGTTTAATGATATTGCTCGCTATGTTTTTAGACTGAAGAAACGTGATGTCTCACAATTTTCAAAAAATATATATAATCTAAGTCTTAGTAGCTGGATAAATGCAAGGGCTTTAATTTTTCTCCATAAACTAACAATTACTAAGGAACCAGCTTACTTGTATAATGAACTATGCCCTAAAGTATCCAGAAGAAGGAACGATTTTGTTTGCTCAAGATGTAATCTCGCAAGTTCTGAAAAACAATTCTTTGTTCATGCAGTCCGACTGTGGAATCAGCTCCCAAATGACATGAAACTGATTAGAAACGCAACGCAATTTAAATTAAAACTCTACACACACCTAAAGACCCAACTAGAAATTCAAAAATTGAAGTAATTTAATTTAACTAATTAAATGTATAAATGTTTAGAATTGAAAACAAGAATCTAAGTTATATAATAAGATTAAATATTTTTGTGACTAATGCTTTAAATATAAGTTAATCTTGTAGCACTAGGTTAAAGAAAATCCAAATAAACAAAATAAAATAAATACCCATATGTAACCCTCTAGGGAGGATATTATGACGAGTCGTGTAGCTAGTGCATTTGCACTCAGGCTTCCATCCATATTCACAGACTGAGTCGAAGGTATCCGAGCGGGGTGGGACCCTATGTTTCCGTTAGCTCTTTCGGGGTGGGATGGGTTTGCTAGGACCCTTTCTCTCGCCTGCATAATCTTAATTAAGGATCCCTACTGAAACTACAATGGGAGGTTGACTCCCAAAGCAAAACAATTCGATTCGGTGAAGAAAGTTCAACCAAACGATGGGTAATCAAGAAGGCATTTTAACAAACACGAGTTGCGAGGTATTAACGTGGTCTAAAGGTGTAAGTCGACCAACGTGTTCTTTACCTTCCCTACCTGGCTATTAAATATTCGGTTTTACGATTATCCCCTTATGCAATGGCTATCTCCTAGTTCTTAAGTTCACCGTTCAAACTAAATTCCTTAGTTACTCATTTCCAAATATTTAGATTGCAATCTTATATAAATTCACTGTATTTCATCGCAGATTTTTAGTTTTCTTATTGCTAAAGTAGAAATAAATTAATGAACAAAATTTACATGGCTACGAAATATATGCTTACGAAATACGAAGAAAAAGTAGTTAAAAAAAAGAAGATTTAAAGGTTGATGGGAAAAAAGTGCGGCAAAATATTCTTTAAATGTCGGTTAATTTCCGGTTGTATAGCATTTCCCGGATCATTGTTTTATAAGATCGGTCGAAATGTCTGGTTATTGTTTTTTCCATTCGTTAGTGCCAATACAAGAATATCAAGATGGAAAACTCACATACCAAAACTCTCCAGCGGTGAAAGGCCTTCCAACGGTGTTGATGTGGTATCTAAACTTTGGGAAAGATTATTATAGAGAGGTACAGCTATTGACACTATGCATTATGGATCTGAATTTTTATTTGCTATTTGTTCTTTAAACGTTTCCGCACTTCGTTTCCGACAAATTTTTCTCATAATACAAATCTTAAAACTTGCACGCAGGCAAAAGATCGAATTAGAACAAACGATTAATTGAAATTTTAATAAAACATTTTAACCAATGAAAAATAAACGAAGCAGAGAAGTGAAGATCCGTTTTGGTGGTCGAGTACCACTGTGCGATCAGTCAGCGCGATAATTGACCGTTTTATGTGTGGAGCGCTACTGTGCTACCGTTTAGTGTGGTAACTGTCCGTTTTGTTTGTGGAGCGCCACGGTTCTGGCTGCAATGCCGGGGTTTTGGGAGAGCTATATGTTTGAATTCAGCCTTCTGCTCTAGATACGTGAAGTATGATGGATTAGCGGATTGCAGTTTGCCACTCCGACAAAGGGTTGAGGTGCTCCGAATAGTGTGGGTGCTGGTGTTGGTGTGATAGCATGGACTCATGCTAGCGGTGCATGCGTGTGGGTGCTTTACTGGCCACACAAAGACGCACTGAGAACCACAGATGAAATTCCACCCACCCCCGAGAATCCGCAATTGCCGCTTGGCAAGATGCGTGTAGCAGGGTTGGCAATGCCCAGATCGCGGGGCGTGGGCGATGGCCAGAAATCGTTGGGCACGCTGATGAAAAGATAATGCCGTTGAATGAAATGAATACTACCGAATCATGTGGTAGCATACATACCTTTTGTTGTGCCTAATTCAATGAAAGGATTATTTGATCACTTGGATCGGTTTAAGTGCTGCATGCCACAAGATTAAATTACGGGCTTAGTTTTCACAAACGTGATTAATTGATTGCTTTTTTTGCAATTGCACACTCGGTATAACTTGCAGACGCACCAAGAACAGTGTTTTTTAGAAAGAGAGCGTGGGCCCAGAAGCAATTTTCTTGTATAGACCGCCATTCCAGAGCTTTCTCTCTGCAGCCTCTCTGAGAAAGGGAGAGTGACAGATGACGTTTGGTGCATGCAGAAGCACTGTAAGAGCTTTTCCAAGCTGCACCTATAATCAAAGCTGTTGGAAGATCACGCTAGATCATCTAGCGCCCTCTATTTTTCAGAAAAACAATATGCAATTTCGAGGGAAATTTAAATTTATTTTTGACGATCTTATAACGGACCGAAGGGCGCCCGTTACACTAGAGCGAAGAGCCACCCTAAAAAGCGAAGCACATGATCAAGTTTAGGCCAAAGGGAAAGGGTACGTACCGAGTCTTGCTATTGCGCCGAGGTGAGCCACCCAGCGCTATTACAGTCCGGTTTATTAAGAAAAAAACTCACCACATCACTACGTAGCGACAAGCCAAGGAGGCCCTCGCCCAAGCTCAGACGGTCTGGTTGAAGGATGTCGCAGCGCAGACGGAGCCATGGCGCGTGTCAAGCCAGCCGGCCGTGTCAGAAGGCACGCTAGTGGAGCCGTTCACGGGGCGTGCGCGTCAAGCGCAACTGACAAGAGTCAACGCAACCAGATGTAAAAATGTATATAAACAAAAATGGAAACAACAAAATCTGATTTAAAAAATCCCGGAAATGTTTAGATAACGAGCTTTTTCGTTAATTAAGTTAATTATTTAGTTAATTTAAAAAAACGATTGAATTACAATACGTTGTAAACTTTTATTGTGTGTGATTTGTATACTGAGGATGGCCAAAATTCCCAAAGCCTTCAACAAAGTACATACATATGTATGTAAGAAATCGAGTTAATAAACTTGGAGAGGCAAGCGAGACTATCTCGTGCCAAGTAATAGATTGGGGACAAAAGGCCTGTGCTCCAACTTTATCAAGCGGTAACTTACATAGCAGACGCAGCTGCTGAGTTGAGTCATAAAATAAGAGAATTACACTCGTGCCTCTCCCGAACATACTCCCCCCGTGGAAGGATCCATGCCTTTCACCACATCTCGTAGCGGCAAAAAACACAATTTGGCAAATGCTCTTCGGCTAACACCTGTAGTCATCGTTATCGTGGCGACTTGAGATACGACATCAGCTCCTAGTATGAGTTCGACGATTCTCACTAGAGGCCAATTAAGCAGAGATAAGTTTTCGTCCTTAACAAGAACGATATCATTGACGTAAAGCTCAGGATTCCGGAAGCGCCACTTCGCTCGCTCGGGCTGGGTGTAAACCCAGGCAAATCTAAATGTTTAGTTATATATAAAAAAACTTTAGACACGTCCGCATTTGAACAGCTCAAGATCCGCAACGTATACATCGAATATGTTGACAGAGCTAACAATCTAGGCATCGTTTTCAACAGAACTTTAAGTTGGAATGACCATATACGCAAGGCGATAGGAAAAACGTATGGCCTACTCAGGAAACTGTACCACACTAAAGACTTCATACCGCTAAACTTAAAACTACTGATAGCCAAAACATATCTGACCACAACACTATTATATGGAATATAAGTTTTTTGCAATGCAGATGCTAACAATCAGCAAAGGCTAAATGTGATGTTTAATGATATTGCTCGCTATGTTTTTAGACTGAAGAAACGTGATGTCTCACAATTTTCAAAAAATATATATAATCTAAGTCTTAGTAGCTGGATAAATGCAAGGGCTTTAATTTTTCTCCATAAACTAACAATTACTAAGGAACCAGCTTACTTGTATAATGAACTATGCCCTAAAGTATCCAGAAGAAGGAACGATTTTGTTTGCTCAAGATGTAATCTCGCAAGTTCTGAAAAACAATTCTTTGTTCATGCAGTCCGACTGTGGAATCAGCTCCCAAATGACATGAAACTGATTAGAAACGCAACGCAATTTAAATTAAAACTCTACACACACCTAAAGACCCAACTAGAAATTCAAAAATTGAAGTAATTTAATTTAACTAATTAAATGTATAAATGTTTAGAATTGAAAACAAGAATCTAAATTATATAATAAGATTAAATATTTTTGTGACTAATGCTTTAAATATAAGTTAATCTTGTAGCACTAGGTTAAAGAAAATCCAAATAAACAAAATAAAATAAATACCCATATGTAACCCTCTAGGGAGGATATTATGACGAGTCGTGTAGCTAGTGCATTTGCACTCAGGCTTCCATCCATATTCACAGACTGAGTCGAAGGTATCCGAGCGGGGTGGGACCCTATGTTTCCGTTAGCTCTTTCGGGGTGGGATGGGTTTGCTAGGACCCTTTCTCTCGCCTGCATAATCTTAATTAAGGATCCCTACTGAAACTACAATGGGAGGTTGACTCCCAAAGCAAAACAATTCGATTCGGTGAAGAAAGTTCAACCAAACGATGGGTAATCAAGAAGGCATTTTAACAAACACGAGTTGCGAGGTATTAACGTGGTCTAAAGGTGTAAGTCGACCAACGTGTTCTTTACCTTCCCTACCTGGCTATTAAATATTCGGTTTTACGATTATCCCCTTATACAATGGCTATCTCCTAGTTCTTAAGTTCACCGTTCAAACTAAATTCCTTAGTTACTCATTTCCAAATATTTAGATTGCAATCTTATATAAATTCACTGTATTTCATCGCAGATTTTTAGTTTTCTTATTGCTAAAGTAGAAATAAATTAATGAACAAAATTTACATGGCTACGAAATATATGCTTACGAAATACGAAGAAAAAGTAGTTAAAAAAAAGAAGATTTAAAGGTTGATGGGAAAAAAGTGCGGCAAAATATTCTTTAAATGTCGGTTAATTTCCGATTGTATAGCATTTCCCGGATCATTGTTTTATAAGATCGGTCGAAATGTCTGGTTATTGTTTTTTCCATTCGTTAGTGCCAATACAAGAATATCAAGATGGAAAACTCACATACCAAAACTCTCCAGCGGTGAAAGGCCTTCCAACGGTGTTGATGTGGTATCTAAACTTTGGGAAAGATTATTATAGAGAGGTACAGCTATTGACACTATGCATTATGGATCTGAATTTTTATTTGCTATTTGTTCTTTAAACGTTTCCGCACTTCGTTTCCGACAAATTTTTCTCATAATACAAATCTTAAAACTTGCACGCAGGCAAAAGATCGAATTAGAACAAACGATTAATTGAAATTTTAATAAAACATTTTAACCAATGAAAAATAAACGAAGCAGAGAAGTGAAGATCCGTTTTGGTGGTCGAGTACCACTGTGCGATCAGTCAGCGCGATAATTGACCGTTTTATGTGTGGAGCGCTACTGTGCTACCGTTTAGTGTGGTAACTGTCCGTTTTGTTTGTGGAGCGCCACGGTTCTGGCTGCAATGCCGGGGTTTTGGGAGAGCTATATGTTTGAATTCAGCCTTCTGCTCTAGATACGTGAAGTATGATGGATTAGCGGATTGCAGTTTGCCACTCCGACAAAGGGTTGAGGTGCTCCGAATAGTGTGGGTGCTGGTGTTGGTGTGATAGCATGGACTCATGCTAGCGGTGCATGCGTGTGGGTGCTTTACTGGCCACACAAAGACGCACTGAGAACCACAGATGAAATTCCACCCACCCCCGAGAATCCGCAATTGCCGCTTGGCAAGATGCGTGTAGCAGGGTTGGCAATGCCCAGATCGCGGGGCGTGGGCGATGGCCAGAAATCGTTGGGCACGCTGATGAAAAGATAATGCCGTTGAATGAAATGAATACTACCGAAACATGTGGTAGCATACATACCTTTTGTTGTGCCTAATTCAATGAAAGGATTATTTGATCACTTGGATCGGTTTAAGTGCTGCATGCCACAAGATTAAATTACGGGCTTAGTTTTCACAAACGTGATTAATTGATTGCTTTTTTTGCAATTGCACACTCGGTATAACTTGCAGACGCACCAAGAACAGTGTTTTTTAGAAAGAGAGCGTGGGCCCAGAAGCTATTTTCTTGTATAGACCGCCATTCCAGAGCTTTCTCTCTGCAGCCTCTCTGAGAAAGGGAGAGTGACAGATGACGTTTGGTGCATGCAGAAGCACTGTAAGAGCTTTTCCAAGCTGCACCTATAATCAAAGCTGTTGGAAGATCACGCTAGATCATCTAGCGCCCTCTATTTTTCAGAAAAACAATATGCAATTTCGAGGGAAATTTAAATTTATTTTTGACGATCTTATAACGGACCGAAGGGCGCCCGTTACACTAGAGCGAAGAGCCACCCTAAAAAGCGAAGCACATGATCAAGTTTAGGCCAAAGGGAAAGGGTACGTACCGAGTCTTGCTATTGCGCCGAGGTGAGCCACCCAGCGCTATTACAGTCCGGTTTATTAAGAAAAAAACTCACCACATCACTACGTAGCGACAAGCCAAGGAGGCCCTCGCCCAAGCTCAGACGGTCTGGTTGAAGGATGTCGCAGCGCAGACGGAGCCATGGCGCGTGTCAAGCCAGCCGGCCGTGTCAGAAGGCACGCTAGTGGAGCCGTTCACGGGGCGTGCGCGTCAAGCGCAACTGACAAGAGTCAACGCAACCAGATGTAAAAATGTATATAAACAAAAATGGAAACAACAAAATCTGATTTAAAAAATCCCGGAAATGTTTAGATAACGAGCTTTTTCGTTAATTAAGTTAATTATTTAGTTAATTTAAAAAAACGATTGAATTACAATACGTTGTAAACTTTTATTGTGTGTGATTTGTATACTGAGGATGGCCAAAATTCCCAAAGCCTTCAACAAAGTACATACATATGTATGTAAGAAATCGAGTTAATAAACTTGGAGAGGCAAGCGAGACTATCTCGTGCCAAGTAATAGATTGGGGACAAAAGGCCTGTGCTCCAACTTTATCAAGCGGTAACTTACATAGCAGACGCAGCTGCTGAGTTGAGTCATAAAATAAGAGAATTACACTCGTGCCTCTCCCGAACATACTCCCCCCGTGGAAGGATCCATGCCTTTCACCACATCTCGTAGCGGCAAAAAACACAATTTGGCAAATGCTCTTCGGCTAACACCTGTAGTCATCGTTATCGTGGCGACTTGAGATACGACATCAGCTCCTAGTATGAGTTCGACGATTCTCACTAGAGGCCAATTAAGCAGAGATAAGTTTTCGTCCTTAACAAGAACGATATCATTGACGTAAAGCTCAGGATTCCGGAAGCGCCACTTCGCTCGCTCCTGAAGACTTGTTAAAAAAGATTGGCGCCATCGAGACCAAAAGGTTTGCTGAAGCTGTGTGAACTTCTGCCAACGGTCAAAGCTATGGACGTTTGAATTAACCAGTTAGGTCCTAAGAAGATTGTGATAGGGGCGCCAACCAAAAAAAAGGGCTGGCGTGAGCGCATCTAAATCTAGCGGGTTCTCTAAAAAAGGATACAATGGCCTATATGCACAAATATTGCACGCAAGGGGGCGCACCTCATCAAATCCAAGAAGAGAGGATTCAAGGGCACGATGAGGATGATGTTTAGTGACCTTGACTGACGCCTCCCCACAATCCCCCGAAATGTGGCAATCTAGGAAGAAGGAAACGCCAATCGATGCAATCGTTGAAGCAAGCTTCTTAATGATTGTCTCTGAAAAGCCGTACATCCAGCATGCCACAACGATTGCATCGATTGGTGCTTGTAGATGTACCGCTTGATATAGTTGGAGCACAGACCTTTTTTTTATATTTGGACGTTGACATGCAATGACTGCACCATCAAGTGGTCCATGGGACACCAGCCGATTGCTGTTACGCGCGAATCCCAGGTCGGAACGCAGCCCTTATCCCACCCAACCGACCGAGGGGTGCTGCCGCATGACGCGCGACTCGTTAACCGAAACGATCGCGATCTTGCAGGAAAGATAGATGCTAGACTAATCTTACTAAAGGAACTAAGCATGCATTCAAAATATCGTACACTTACAATTTCTAACTACGAGAAAGGTATGTGAGTATTAGTGATTTAAGAAGACGAAGGGAACTAGTAGTAAATATGATATGGTAGAGGCAATTACAATCCGATCATAAAACCCGAAAAGGTTCATGCTGGGAATAAATCGATCGACAAATTGGAAGGAAAAACGGTATATAGTTTCTAGTGTTTCTAACTGGAAGAGTGAAGTTTATGCGGCTCAACAAGTTAGGGCTATCTACGTCACCCCTTGATCAAGTTGTGCACAAAAATCACACCAATCATTTTTCTACGATGAACTATAAATGGAACTTTTATTTAAAGCAATCTATTAGAGTAAGACGGCAGTCTCACACTTGCATCCTAGTTAAAGCCTCATAGAGCAAAAATTACATAGTTTTTCTGGACTGATTCTATACAGTCCTGGTGTACTTTGTACTGAGGGAACCATTCACAAGAACCATATTCTAAAATCGGACGAACATGCGATATATAGAGAGTCTTTGTTATATAGGGGTCGTCAAATTCCTTTGACCACCTCTTTATAAAAACAAGAACTCCCATGGCCTTACTTACCATGATAAAAATATGCTCAGAAAACTTTAACGTGGGATCTAAAAGAACACTGTTCAGTCGGGGAATTATGCATAAGTAACATGATACATACATACATAACCATGTAGACATATTATGTAATACACATGACACTTTTACCAAAACAACAACTTCACCCGGTTAACAGGAAATATCACGACTCAGCATTATAGCTGAGTCAACAACAAACCGCCTCGGCAGCGAATTCTGCTGACAATGCGATCATTCCTCAGAGACCAACAACACTGGTGCAATTGCTGACCATCACAATAGCCCAATTTGCACACCAGCCAATAAAATCATATTAAATCCATATTAATTTCACATTAATTATTTTGTACCATTTTACCATATTCTTAATAAATCAGCACTTTTTGTACCTGTTGTTACCTATAAATAGAGCTAAGTTTTGGTTGAATAAAATCAGTAT
Source organism: Drosophila helvetica (assembly GCA_963969585.1). Classification (NCBI taxonomy): domain Eukaryota; kingdom Metazoa; phylum Arthropoda; class Insecta; order Diptera; family Drosophilidae; genus Drosophila; species Drosophila helvetica. The sequence goes on along the minus strand of OZ018403.1, from coordinate 23,396,576 downwards.
TAGAAACAGTACCAAAGCTGGCTATCACTCAATTCCCACTGCAATCATCAGAGGCTGTCGCTTTGTCTTCAGACCCTCACCTGCACATTAAGGGATACCATTTCAATCGCAATCTTCAGAGGCTGTCGCCGTGTCTTCAGATCCTCAATTGTGCACCGCAAGGATACCCTCTCCGCAGTCCAACTGGTTCAATTTCTAGTTGTGACGACCTAACTGTAGACGGTTTATGTACTAACATTTGGTGACCCCGACCTCAGTCATCCTGTCCGTCCTGTCAACAAGGTGACAGAGAAAGGGTTCGACGCAAAACGGCACTAGCCACATACAACAGCATTTATATCACTTATCAATTCGGCAATTCTGACACATTCAGAAAAAAAGCCAACAGCATGAAATCTATGTTCGATTGCTAACCAAGCGATCAACATTATCTGCTGTACGTGCGTTCCATCAACTGGAACCAGCACAACTCCCTCCATCCAATAGTTCAAGTCTACTTGTGCTTCTTTGACCAACAACGGTTGCGATTCGGAGCGTAATCCAACTGCAAAGCAAATAAAACACTCCCATCGGGTCAGAAGTACAAAGGGACGAATTGAATAATCCAAAGGAGGAACAAGCTGCCGCCACAAAGGCATTCAATATCCAGCAGGAAATTGGCGAGGAAATCTCGAAATCTTCATACTTTCTAGCCAAAATATCAGCAATCGAAAATGCATGGAATCGTTTCAACACAAACGACTCCACAATTCGAGAGGAAGATACAACTGAAAAATACATAAAGTTCTCTATTGACCTACGTATGACATATGAAAAATACGTTGCGATCTTTACTGAGAACCTTGACAATCTAGAAAAGGCATCAAGCAATCTTAGGGAAAGTCAACCCAAATGGTCTCAATCAGCAATCAAATGAAGATTACAGCACTTCGCTATGTCGCCGACAAAAAGCCAGTCGACAGTCGATCGACAAAAAGTCGATGCCATAAAACGCAATCTGAAACTATTTTCAGAGGCGGGAGGACGTTCCTCAAGTGATTTGATAAAATCACTATGGACTCACGCACAAGAAGTCCATTTCAGCATTCATGAAGAATATGAGAACCCAGTAGCAGGAGGATACGACATAAAATCGTACCTATCACTGGAAAAAGACGTTCAAAGGGCATTGGCGAACCCAGCCACATCAAAAAATGATGACGTGCAGCTTCCACGCATCACCATTCCAAAGTTTGATGGGGACATACTGAAATGGTCCCAGTTCTACGACTTGTTCTCATGTATGATTCATGAGACAAACATGCCCACAGTACAGAAGATGTGGTAACTTAAAACCACCGTTACTGGGGAGGCAGAATGATTGATAAGATATATCGATCTAAAAGAGGACAATTATCTAATAGCCTGGGACATTCTTGTTGAAACACACAACAATCCCAGAGATGTTGCAAATACGGTACTGAAAAGTTTCCTCAATCATAGTACAATCAATGACGATCCCAAGTCATTAAAAGAGTTGTACATAACAACAATGGAGTCACTTGCATCCTTAACAGGGCTCGGCATCAACATATCCACATGTGATCCAATATTGATTGCCATGATCAAAAAACAAACTAGTTGTCAGAAATAGGGCCTTGTATGAGCAATCATTGGGAAGCTCAAAAGATATACAGTCATTGGACACAATACTTCAGTTCCTAGGGCAGAGAATTCGAGTTCTAGGAAGTGGTCGGAAGCCACAAACATTGAAGAAAGAGCCAAAGGGCACAGCCTGCGCATCAGCAAACACAGGACATGCACAAGCACAGTTAAACTCCGCAAATGGTGCTCCAACAATGAGCAACTTCTTCAAGGAATCCCCAAAGAGGACATTGTAAGCGATGTCAAACTGGGAGAGACACTAGATCACTACAGCGTGAAAACTCTAGGTCTTATCTGAATGCCAAAGAAGGATCAACTACGCGGAAGAACAAATAAAAGCCAAGCTGCACGCATCACAAAACGTGTGGTATGCTCCGAGCTAGCCCAAGTCTTTGACCCATTAGGACTTTTTGCACCGGTGGTCGTCAAGGCCAAGATCTTCATGCAACAACTTTGGGAGTTAAAGCTGGACTGGGATGACGAATTACCGCTACAGCTCCAACACGAATGGAAAGACTACCGTGAAGACCTACAAGCATTGAACGAGATGCAGATTCCCCGGCATGTCTATGACGGCAAGGTTCCAGTTACCCAAGAACTACACACTTTTGTAGACGCATCAGAAAGAGCCTATTGCGCATCAATATACGCACGCGCTACATACAAAAACAACCAAGTGGCAGTGCGACTGCTCTGCTCCAAGTCACGTGTGGCACCGACAGCCAAGCAATCAGTACCACGGTTAGAACTTTGCGCTGCAGTCCTTGGTGCCGAACTCACACACCGAGTCCGAACGGATCTTCATATGGACATCAACACGGTTTCAGGATGTTTTTGGACTGACTCCACCATTGTGCTATCCTGGACAAACGCACCGGCATCGACATACCATACGTTTTTAGCAAATTGAATAGCCAAAGTACAGGCATTGTCTAACCAACTACAATGGCGTCACGTTTCATCGACCAATAACTCAGCCGATGTACTGTCAAGAGGAATTGCAGCAAACAGATTAGCAGATCACAATCTGTGGTTATACGGACCACTATTCCTCCACGGATCACGGACAAATGGCCGACTGCACCAATCAGTGAGCCTACTAACCTCGAGAGAAAGGCGAAGCATCTCAGCTTGCCAATCACACCCAGCGCACTTGGAGAAGAACTATACACATGCATACATAGCAACTCATTTTACAAGCTTCAACGCATTGTAGCATACATGTCACGCTTTTGCTACAAAACCAATAGAGCGGCTACCACGACACTCTGCACAGGAGATCTGAATAGTGCTCGCGCTATAATCTTGCGAACTATCCAACAAGTCGAGTTTACCGAAGATTTAAGGCAGCTACAACGCTATAAGATTGTGGACAAAAAGAGCTCGATCATATCGTTATCTCCCAAACTATGAGAAGATGGGCTCATCCGAGTTGGCGTTAGACTAGAAGAAGCTCTACTTCCGTACAACGCTAAACATCAACGCTACTGCCATACAATGATCCTAAAGTCAAAATGATTATTCGAGATCTTCCAGTACAAAGAGTCACACAAGCACGCCCATTTCTTAATGCAGGCGTTGACTACTGTGGACCGATTGCGATCCACCATAAGATCCGAGGAAAAAGGCCAGACAAGGCATACATCGCCGTGTTCTGCTGCTTTTCCACAAAGGCAGTGCACCTAGAATTGGTGAGCGACCTAACCACAGATGCATTCTTGGCAGCTATCCGTCGATTCTTAAGCATGCGTGGGAAATGCCAGACTATTCATTGCGACAATGCAACACACTTCATAGGCGCAAACAATCAACTAAAGGAATTAAAAGAATCCATCTTCAGCGAAAAGGCACATGATCTTATAACGAATCACTGCAACAAAAGACAAGTGGACTTCAAATTCATTCCTCCCCGGCCTCATCGTTTGGAGGCCTTTGGGAAGCTGCGGTTAAATCAGCAAAAAAGCTGCTGATCACAACCACAAACACAGCATCCTTGACATTTGAGGAACTAAACACAGTAATAATTGAAATTGAAGCAATTCTCAATTCTCTACCCATTACTCCAATGTCAAACGGTCCAACTGACATACCAGCGCTCACCCCAGGACACTTTTTGATTGGTGAACCATTGACAACACCACCTGACGTCAACACTGAGCATCAAGAAAAAACACTGGTAAAGCGCTGGGAATTGGTATCACGCTTAAAACATTCATTCTGGAAACAATGGCCTATGGAATACCTCCAAGAACTACAAACACGGCACAAGTGGAAAACCGCTTCACCAAACGTGCCCGAAGGACTACTTGTTTTGGTGAAGGAAGACAACCTTCCAGTAATGAAGTGGCCAATGGGTCGCATCATTAAGACCTATCCTGGACAAGACAACCACGTCCGAGTGGTTGATGTTAAAACAGCATCAGGGGTATACAAGCGCTCCATCACTCGTCTAGCACCGTTATTTCCAGAAGACGTGGCGATCAAACGCTCCAACACCGTCATCAACGACATTGCAAGGCCTGATGAGCCACCACCACAGCGCAGAAAGGCAGTTACACCTTCAATAATATCAACATTGCTAGTGATGCTTCTCATGCTTCCATTAACGTTGTCACAGTAAATAAATGTGACACAATTCGCGACCAAACCTGGAATATTCAATGAGAAAATTGGAACCTCAAGAATGACAACGTCTGAATGGACCATGATCATATACTATGACTTGGATCCATATTGGAAAGATATGCAAGTAATGTCCACCGGAATGTCCGAACTAAGACACATGTGCCCGCAACTAAAAAATGTTCCAGCGTGCAATTCCATATTTCAACATTTTCAACATTTGTACAATGAGCTACAAACAGGAAATATGTTAATGAAAACCTCTCGACAACGCGGATCACCGCTTGATATAGTAGGAAACGTGGCAAACAATTTGTTCGGTGTTCTTGACTCCAAATACGCTGAGAAAATGGCCGAAGTAATCGAAAAGGTAAAAACAAACGAAGACTTTCTACTACATCTACTGCGAAATCAAACCTCGATTGTCGACTCCACAATCAATGTTGTCAGGAAAGATAAGTCAGCAACGGACAATCGCCTGAAGGTGTTGGAACGGCAAGTGGCTACCATCAACAGAGAAAGAGGAACATATCACGGCGATCATCTCACTCAGGCATACCTAGGACTCACAGCACACTTAACTCTGTTGACATGCAGTCCGATATAGCTGATGTACTAATCGGTAATAACCATCGGACAATAAGCCCTACGCTAGTTTCTCCTGAACAATTAAGAGATCAACTAGACCAAATACGGGATTATTTGCCACCCGATCAAATGCTGCCGGTTACAACAAAAAATGTCATTCATCTATACAGAATCATGCGGGCCGAAGGAAGACCAACTGCAACCCACGTCATATTCAAGGTAACGCTACCTCTAGATTCAACAGTTCAGCTTGAAACTTTCAGCATCATCCCAATTGCTTGTTCGATCTCAAAACAACTGTAATTACAGTAAACACACATCGAGATCAGTTCATGGGTTTTACTCCAGAGGAATTTCGACGCTGCTTCAGACTGCCCAACGAAGTTTGTTTTGATCATCAAACGGTCTTTAACGTTGATAATCGCTGCGAGTTCCAGTTGTTTAACAACAAAACAACAACATTATGTCACGTCATTCAGTCAAAGGCGGACATGTTGTGGACAAGAACTCAGCAACCGAACAAATGGATCTTTGCAACACACTCTACAATGAGACTTCAAGCAGTCTGCAACGGATCTCCATCCACCATACAGTTGGAAGGAACTGGATTACTTTCGCTATCTCATGGATGTACTGCTCGCAACACAGAAATAAGCATCAGCACCTTCAGCACTACAAACAGCGAGGTAAAATCAATCTAGACTCGATTTGGAGACATAAGTTCAGCGGTGACATCTCCTTCACCACCAATGGTACCACCAGCTGAACCAGACTTCAGAGTCTTCACGAGCTGCCACACCATATCACCGCAGTGCAGCACCACCAAATTGCTGCCTATGCTGCCCTAGCCATGTTAATTCTATTGATTATTGGCTACATTTTCCGGAAAAAGTATCAATCATGGAAGCCACGGACATCAACCCAAGAACGGCGCGGATCTTCAGCTCCTACCCCAAGGTCCCGCTAATTTTCCATCAACTTAGGCGATGGTTGAACACTAGTTCAACGGCCGGGAGAATGTTCAGTTGGGGAATTATGCATAAGTAGCATGTTACATACATACATAACAATGTAGACATATTATGTAACACACATGACAATTTTACCAAAACAACAACTTCACCCGGTCAACAGGAAATATCACGACTCAGCATTATAGCTGAGTCAACAACAAACCGCCTCGGCAGCGAATTCTGCTGACAATGCGATCATTCCTCAGAGACCAACAACACTGGTGCAATTGCTGACCATCACAATTGCCCAATTTGCACATCAGCCAATAAGATCATATTAAATCAATATTAATTTCACATTAATTATTTTGTACCATTTTACCATATTCTTATTAAATCAGCACTTTTTGTACCTTTTGTTACCTATAAACAGAATTAATTTTTGTTGAATAAAATAAGTATCAGAAACAGTACCAAAGCTGCCTGTCACTCAATTCCCACTGCAATCATCAGAGGCTGTCACTGTGTCTTCAGACCCTCACCTGCACATTGAGGGATACCATTTCCATCGCAATCAACAGAGGCTGTCGCCGTGTCTTCAGATCCTCAATTGCGCACCGCAAGGATACACTCTCCGCAGTTCAACTGGTTCAAGTTCTAGTTGCGACGACCTAACTATAGACGGTTTATGTACCGTATACGTTATGAAATTTGTTGTAAAGTCTTGATCTTAAGTTTTTTAGACTGGATAATTCTTTGGTAAACAAAGGGGGTTTCCCAGATCTAATAGGACAGTAAAGCGGGACACAATAATCAAAAAGTGAGTCAAGTGCATCGTAACATCAGTGCACAAATACAAAGCGGACCAATCAAAATCCTTTATGTGGTTATTAAGCTTCGCGAACTTGGCTTTACGAAAGCAGCGGACACATTGAGGAAGCCTCCCCGACCGATCCAATGCGGTTGGTCCTATATCGAGCGACACTTCGAAAGTAGGATGGTATGCGTCCTCAGATACAATGCACAAATCAAGCAATCACCCCAAGGAATTTATCACATGGTTGACTTGAGACTGGGATAAGTCAAGTAAGCCGTCAATAAAGTCATGTCGTGAAATGGGCACTAGGTTATTAGACTTGCTTACCGAAGACCAAACAGTTTCTGGCAAGTTAAAATTAGCAAGAACTATCAAATGATCTTTACCAGATAGTGAAGAAGAAACAGCGCTTAAGGCGGACATATGCTGCTCGTAAATTGCGGTATCCGAAGAAGTTGGAATATACGAGCAATTAATGAAAACTGGAAGAGCGGGAAGAACCAGTTTTACACACTGGAATTCCAGTTCTTGTTGAATCTGGACTGCAAAATATTCCGATGCGAAGTTAGAGTCCACTGCAATCAGAACCCCACCTGCACGTCGAGACGAACGGTCATTCCTAAAGGTTGTGTACCGGCTTTAACCAAGTCTCGGTGAACACAATTATATGGGATGCAAATGCGACGCTATTATGGTACAGAGTACTGAGCTTACTAGGCAAGCCTCTAACATTCTGGTAGGTGATTAAGAGAGAGGAAGTTAGTTGGTTGACGGTTGGAGGTAGAACGGAAAGATGAGCATGAAGCACTGGCCTGATTAGTAGTGAGCGTTATTGTGGTTCTATTCTTCTTCTTAGCCTTAAACTCCTTCACCACCAAGTGTTCTGGCCCAAATTTAGCAGAACAAATGGTGTTAAATTGAGTCGGGGAGACGCTTATCTTGAAAGAAGCTATCTCCCTGGCATAAGAGAAGTTAAACTTCTCCACCTTAAAACCGACGGCTTTTATTTTGATTTGTATAAAAGCAGTCACATCACTAATAGTGGAGTCAGGGGCCAGCCGCGAGAAAAAAACTTGGCGTTTAGGTGGGATCACCACCAATCTTGGTCTTGGCACCAGGCCTGTTGCCTGTGATGGCAGTGCCCGGTGGTCCGGGTCGTATATTTGTTGGTGTGATCGGAATGGACGGGATAGCTAGTTGGTTGGCGGACTCGACGGACACGGATGTTACAGAAGTTTCTGGCTGTATGTTCTCCGGGGTGATAAATTCGGCAACCGAATTTGCATTACCAGCAGCTTTCGTTGCCCTTGAAGTAGCAAGTGATATCAGCTGCTGCACAATTGGAGTGGTCGGAGTCTGTTGTTCGGCAACGGGCGGCTGAGGGACAGATGGAACTTGCAGATTCCGCGGAGTGACCTTTTTGCACCTGGGAGATTCATTTAGAAGTTGCAAGCTGGTAAATTGAGACTCCATCGTACTGCTTTTAAAGCCCACGGTCAGCTACTTAAAGCCTTTTCGCGTCTGCTTCATAAACATGACCATGTCATTCTCAACCGCCCGGCATGCCTCACAGCAGTACTGCAGAGCATTGCATTTGAAAATGGCATCACCCACGAGGCCTGAAAACCCAACGCATTATGTGCACTACGTTTGCGCAGAGATAGCAGGGAACACTCGCCTGTCAGGGGTGATCTGCTTTTTGCAATTTTTTTTGACACAGACCACAGCGAATTCCATTTTCAATACAATAAAAAAGAATTTCAAAACAAATAGATATCGGACCAGTGTGCCAGACCAACGCTTAAAGCGGAATCAGTAAAAACTGAGCGTAGATAGGAGAATGGTTTCAACAGTTGCTATTGAGAAAGAGAGAGCTACTGCATGGAAAGTATTTAGGTTTGGGTGATAGGAAGAGAGTGATGCTAAAGCACAGATTACAAGATGAGAGCGGGCTAAATGCAATGTGAGAGCGTACTTACAAAGAGACACAAAAAACACACTGTTAACCGTAACAAAAAAGAATTATGAGATAAAGTTTGACACAATAAATAGACATGTACTCGCGATTCAGGATAGGATTCAACAAAACAGACTGTTAGCCGACGCAAAAAATAATTATTAAATTATATAAAAACACAATTACACAGGCATGCATTCGCGGCTTGGGATGGATTCTGAAATAGAGAGCTAATTTGCAAGTTTATCAAAAGTTTATTTTAAAAAAACACCGGCTGTTTAGCAAAATAAATGAAAGATATAGGCGATACCAATTCTATTTCTTGTCACGAGAATTTTCCCTTGCCTCTCCAAGTTTATTAACTCGATTTCTTACATACATACATATGTAAATTGTTAAAGGTTCATGAAATTTTGGCCAATCTAACTTTACAAATCACACACAATAAAAGTTTACAACCGATTGCAAATCAATCGGTTTTTTAAATTAACTATTATAGTCAACGAAAAAGCTCGTTGTCTAAACATTTCGCAGATTTTTATATATCAGATGTTTTTGTTTTCATTTGTGTTTACATAAGTTTTTACATCTGTCCTCTCTACATTTCTACATCTATTTTCTTAAATATACATACATGGCTGTATGCGAGAGAGAGAGGGAATGAGTAAGCGCTGGGAAGGTTGGGTGAAGGCGGCTGCCAGGCTCGATATGGGCGCATCACACTTAGGCCGGTTTCGACCCGTTTCGGTACCGCATGGAATCTTCCCTTTTTCGTGAGACCTTATGTCAACAGTTATCTCATCCGGCTGCTCTTATGAAGTTTGCTATCTTTCTGGGACATATTGCGGACATTTCTAAAATGTCTGCCATGAAGGGCGCTCCCAGGTGTTGTAGCCTTCTTCTTATCCATAAACAATCTCTCCTAGGGTTTCCGACTAAACTTGTCGATTGGACTAATTCTTACCTTTGTAATCGGTTTCAGCGTATCTCCTTTAACTCCTCTTTCTCTAAACGTGTTATAGTCTCATTGGGTGTACCTCAAGGCAGTCATCTGGGTCCCTTGTTTTTTAATTTCATATTAATCATTAATTAATCCTCAAATCTTACCTCATTCCCGTGTCCTAATGTACGCTGACGATGTAAAGCTATGTTTTTTCTTTAAGGACCCAGTGTCCCCGTTATCTCTGCAATCGGATCTTGACGCTCTTAATAACTGGTCTCTTCAAAGTTAATGACCTGGGCATTATCTTTATACCAAATCTTTGTTTTAGTTCCCATATTTCCACCATCTCAAATAAAGCCAAAGGAGTTCTTGGATTTGTCAAAAGATGGTCTAAGGATTTACTGACCCTTATACCACTAAAGTTTTGTATGTTTCTCTGGTCCGGCATGTGTTCCTGTGTCTGGTCACCTCATTACCAAAAATTTCAAGATATGCTTGAATCCGTTCAGAAACAATTCGTCATTATTGCTCTCCGTGGACTCAAGTGGGACCCTGCGATACATCTCCCTTGCCATGAAAGCAGGCTGCGTCTCATCAACCTCCAATCTCTTAAATCTCGTAAGATTTGTTATGGAGTTTTCTATCTCCACAAGCTTCTCTCTGCTGAGGTCGAATCATCCCGCCCGACTAGATATTACTTTCCTTTCCTAGTCAAATCTATCCTAATGAATAACTTAATTTAAATAAGTTTAATTTGAATTTGTTAGGCTACTGGCTTTTCTCTGAAATAAATTTGGCTGTGGGTGGGACCATAACGGCTATTGAGCCAATAATCAGCGCCACCGGGTCTTAGTAACTGCCTTAGTCTTGTATAATACGCATTTGTCATGTAATTTTTCCCCTTTCAGTTTAACTGATATTGTTAAACTTAAAACAACATTAAACAATAAACAACAATAAACTATAAGCTTACAGGTGGTTATTGGCATACAAATATCCTCCTTGTCTTGGAGGAGGGGTATTGATCAAGGTTCAGAACCGGACCATGGAGACGACTGACTGGACCATCACAAAGGTGATAGTGCGTGACACGGGGAACGGCACGGAACTCTGGATCATTATTGGCCAGAAAAGCCTTGCCAAACTCCTTGCAGTGAACTGCAGCAACAGGGAGAGGAAATCGAGGACCTCGTACGAGAAATAATGGCAACAGACAAGATGACATGGGCCATTATATCATTCAGTCCCTACAAATCCACGGGGCCAGATGAGATCAGACCAGCCATGCTGCAGATGGCATGTTCACACCTACTGCCGTGGCTGCAGAGAATCTTTAAAGGATGCCTTCTAACCGGGTATATGCCTCGCACGAAGTTGAGAAGAGCTCACGGTTCTAAAAATAGAACGATCTTGCATGTGTGAGTACACACAGAGCTACAAGCACACATGTGTGCGTATTCGTGCCGAGCTACCGAATTTACGAAACCAAAACATTTCTTGAGACAGAAATTTATTAGCTCGAAGTTGGGGCCCGTATTGACTCGACCCACAAATACCCTACACACATTTAATCTAATGTGAAGTCATTTATGACATAGATTATTTATTTTTACATAGGTACATTCCTTCATTAGATGGAGATGTGCATCTTACTATTTATATTGTCTTTGCCCGATGGTAACCAGATGGCTGGATAGCGTTCTCAAGAGCAGAACGATAAATACCAACCTAAGTATCTCCTCCTCAAGGAAAGCGGTCAAAAGAGGCACCCCACAGAGATAAGTTATATCTCCACTACTGTGGAACCTAGTTCTCAATGACCTTCTTCTGCAGCTGAGGAGCAGTGGACATACGGTCACGGACTACGCGGACGATATAGTGATAATGGTAACGGGCAAGTTTCTTCCCACAATCAGTGAACTGCTGAAATCTGCACTGGAGGCAACCGAATTGCCTAAGGGTGAAACCTCAGAAAACCGAACTTGTGCTGTTCTCACGTAGATATAAGATACCGAGTTTCAAACTTCCCGCGATTGGGGGAACGAATATTAGGCTATCGAGTGAAGCCAAGTATCGTGGCGTCATCCCTGACTCCAAACTCTCGTGGAAACGGAACACGGAGGAGAGAAAGAAAAAGGCAATGACAGCTTTCTACACATGTAGGAAGACCTTCGGACGAAAATGCGACCTACACAGCGGTTGTACGACCTATTCTGACATACGGAGGTTTGGTATGGTGGGAGGCAGTCAACACTAAATCCCACCTGGAAAACCTCCGTAGAGTCCAACGAGTAGCATGCCTCGGGGTCACCGGATCTCTTAAATCACTGGATCACCCCAGGCGGCTCCAGACACCATCTTGAATCCATCTTCACTGACGGCTAAAAGACAGCCGAGGGAACAGGAGCCGGGATCTTCTGCGAAGATCTGTCGACCAACATATCCCTAAGACCACCTGACTGGTGCAGTGTATTTCAGGCAGAGATATCTGCAGTATGGCAAGCGGCGAAATTTCTATACACCTTGAACATATCTCCGAGGAACATAGCAATCTGCGTTGACAGCCAGGCTGTTATCAAAGCCTTGGTATCCTGCAAAACCACTAGTAAGCTCGTACGCGAGACAGTGGAAGCACTTAACCAAATCAGGTCACACTCGCTCACGCTCACGTGGGTCCCGGGTCACAGTTACATCGCGGGAGACGAGAGCGCTGATGAGTTTTCAAAAGCAGGATCTACCAAACCGATTGCGGATGCGGTTAGTGATATATATGGAGAACACTACAAGACATTAACTCGCAGATGATGGGCCTAGCTAGAACGAGAGCCGACAGATGGTGTAACACCACCCCAAACTGTGGGATCTCACGCTCATTCTGGCCTCATTACGACCATAAGCGCACCAAGACTCTTCTGAGTCTCAGGACTCCCTGACGGGAGTCATAACGGAGCACTGTGTCATCGGCCGCATGGCCATGAGATATGGACTACCGCACCATGACTTTTGCCGCAGCTGTATGGATGAGGAGGAGATAGAGAGTGTCCTGCACCTCCTCTGCGGCTGTCCTGCACTTATGGGAAGGCGGCATCGTACTCTCGGTAGAGCTTTCTTTGAGGACCTGGACAGCCTGACAACCATGCCGCTTGGGAAACTGACACATTTTATTGATGAATGGTTTAAAAAACCTTCCTAGTTAGAGAACACCATCACATGACAAGTAAGGGCATCACAATGTGCAGATCTGCCACCGAATGACCTCGACTACGGTCGAGCAGCTCTATAAACCTTACCTAGCTTAACCATGGTATCCGGTTCTGTTCATATTTTGAACATCTTGACGGCGATCTAGCTGGGTTATGGGAACTGTCATTTAATTTGACTTTGTTCCGTATATACAGCATCAGTGAATAGAATCCGCTGTACTCCTGTTTGGGATGAAAGTTGAGTCCTTTCAGCTTTTGTGGCTTATCCTCAGATTGTTTCCAAAAGTTTCTTTGAAACTGTTGAACCAGTTTCCACTTTTTTGGAGATGTTTCGGCTACATCTTTTTTTGTAACTGGTATTAGTAATGTGGATTTATTAATTTGAAAATCCCCTGGTGTCAAAACATCTTCAACATTTATTTTGCTTGATGTACAAAGTGGCCGAGAGTTTTTAATGTTTCAATTTGATTACCGCTTTCTGTGTATTCTTTGATCTTAACGAGGGGATACACTTTATGTGGTCACTTGATCGTAGTTTATTCCACTTCTAACGACACGACTCGTACTCGACCGTCTTTGGCTGAGTGGCCTTGCGGAGATAGTGGCCATTTTGGCGGAGGAGTTTCTCCGTTTTTAATAAGAACGATATCTCCATCAGGTAGGTTATTTTTCAGGTTTTCGACGGTTTCTTTTTCTCCGTTGAATTCTTTATTTCCGTCGGCTTCTTTTACTTGGACGACTTTCTCCTCCTCTGTTACTTTCTGCTTGAAGTCTTTCTTCTGCTCCTTTTCCTGCTCAGCTTTAACATAGCTGATCCCCGAGATGGATCTCTTCTTCTGCTTGGAATCGGTAGTTTCGTCTTCTTCAGCATGCGCATCTTCGTTGGGCACTATGTACTCCGCATCGGCATCTACTATCTCCAGCGCTATCCCTGGGTGGAGCCGACCCCGCAGCAGCAGGTCGGCTGTCTCCTCGAACCTTAGCGGATGGCTGCATTCCGAACCCAATAGCTCCATCTCTTCTATTGTATAAAGAGAGTGTTGTGGTGGGTCGACTCCATGAGCTATAGGTGGCGGTGGGATGACGATATTTGGGCTTCGGTATGTTGCTACCCCCGGCTGATCTCCCTGAGGCCCGAAATCCAGGCTCATGACGGACATTTGTTCGGACTCCGGTTCGTCGCAACGCGCTACTGCGCCTTCCGCTTAGTCGCTTGCCTCCGAGAAGTCTGAGTAGTGCGGTTCTGACTCCCGGGGATCTACCTCTGCTTCCTCGTTCGAGTGTTCCTCGGCTCGGCGTGGACTCACAAAGACCGGCCTCCCTATGTGCGGGACTGTAGGTGGTGCTCAAATCACTAGATGGACCTTGGATCCCTCGTCCAAGTGTAAAGAGTGCTTGTTTTTGCGATCTCAACATCAATTTCGGACTTCGGGGTTAGTTTCCGGTTATAGCGGTTTTAGTTTCCTAATTTAACTGTGTTTGTAATGCTTCTAATTTCAACATCCCGTGTATGTCGAGCGATACATTTTTGTGACGTCTTTTTAGAGACTCCGTGATTTAATAAAGTCTTCTTATTTTTGATAATTTATCTTTTTTTTTCTAATTCAGTCTAGCAACTGTTGCCGAATCGTAGCCATTTTTTTATTTTTTATTTAACCTTTTAGTCCTAAGTGAGCCGTTGGGGGTGTTTTTATTGTGGTCGCCTTGTTGACTACGTTGTGCCCCGACTCACAACTTGGATGTGTTCACTTAGGCTGAGGTTATTTTGCGATCTTATTTACTGTGTCTCTTACCATTGGTGGGGGAGATTAGTAACTTATTGTTGTCTTTTCTAATTATTGATAGTGACCTTGCTATGGAAACACAAGGGATTACGCTATTTTTTTTTATTGCCGCTAGCACCTTGTTATAAAATTTAATGGTTTACGCTATTCAGTCTCTTACCACTGGTTTGAAGAACAGAGACTTGGTGTTTTTTATAGACTGTTTACACTACAGTTGAGTTATTGAGTTTTGGGCAAAACTCGAGTTTAATTTACATGGGGAAGCATAGGGGCCCTAGAGGTGGCAAAAAAAGTTGAGTATTGGTTGAGTTTCAATCGAGTTTGTCAGATTTTCCGAATATTTCAACCCAGATCTGCCCATCGTGGAACTATCACCACTAAAAAAACAACAAAAAACATATGTGATTATGAAGAAAAAAGGTAAACAAACAAATATTTCCTAAAAACTACTTTTTTCAATTTTTATTTATATTTATGTTCATGAAATGGCTTTTGACACAGAAAATAGACTCACTACCGTACGATATTCCGCAGAGGATCCCAGACAATGGCTATTCTCTTCTCCAGAAGGATTGTCAGTCGAAAAGGAGTGTCTTTCTGTTGGAGTTTGGGCAACAGTCCATCAAGTATGTTGAACGCACGCCTTTCCATGCGGACATTTTCCTCAAAAAAGGCATCAGAGTTCTTCGCAACGTCCTCCTGCCAAAAAGATCCATATCGCGGCTATTATAATTCAATATTATTATAAAATAGAAGCACTTGAAAATGAAGACCTTACTATAGAAGAAAAAGTTGTATGCTTTTCCTGGCGCTGATACTTTTGAATTTCTTACCACGGGTGGGGGAAACACAGAGGCTCGATGGACCAAATGTTAATGCTGCTTATATTCTCCAGATCAATGATGAATCCGGCTCGAAGCAGCAACTGTTGATGCTGTTGAGTTGGGTTGTTAATTCAAACTGTTTTATTTTCACATCATATCCACTATATATAGGAAACTATAAGATAATTAAAACTGAGACCAACGCTAAGAAAAGGACATATGTGCTGCACTTGTTGGATCGCTCATCCTTGCTATTGACACCTAATGCATGTATACCACATTTGTCGATAGACTTGGGTTCCACGCGACCCATGTATATGATTTTATGGTCGAACTCTATGTGGCCTTTTTTTCAAGTGGCCTGTGTCGGTTCCTGTTCATGTTTATGAACATATTGCCAGCGGTTCGCTAAGGATGTGATAACTGCGAGTTCGTTGGCCTCCTTCAAGTGGACTGTATTTTTTTCGGCATTGACTGCGGTTGGGTCCTGGGCATGAACATGTTGCCCTCGGTACGCCAGGTTTGATCCATCTGTGAAGATGTTAATGGCCCCTTCTGGGCCTGGAGGTCCGTCGAGCTATTCGTTTCTGTGAGGTATGATTATATTGAAAGGGGTTCCTGTTTATTCCCTTGGAACGCAGTTGTCAGACGCTGTTGACATACCTTGACTGAGGTATCAATGATCCCCTCAATGATCCCCTCAATGATCCCCTCAATGATCCCCTCAATGATCCCCTCAATGATCCCCTCAATGATGTCACCGTCCTACATATGAGGTATTGATCGATGAGCATCACCAAGTGACGGGCCACCCCCACGTCAGTCAGCGTTTCCGTAATGGCCCCGGCACGACGTTGTTGAAGGCTGTCTTGATTTCGAGAAAAGCTATTACAGAGTATTCTTTGAGGTGTAGAGATTTCTTTTCCGGTAGACATGTTTTGCACCTGACAGCACCTGGGGACTCATAGTTGTCCTCAGACTGAATGGTTTGAAGTTCTTTTTAAGTTGGGCCGGAATGAGCCGGCCCGGTCCTGGATATTTGAACGGATTGAAGCTGTTTATTGCCCACCAAATGTTCCGTTTTGTAAGGATGTGCGCCATCGAAGTTGTCGAGCTTTCGCTAGGGATGTGTGCCGGCTCGGTGGTTGTACACCAAGGGAAATAAGTGTGGAGATGAAAGTGTAGGGACTCCTCAGTAGAATTAGTCCACGTACCATCACTTCTTTTGAGGTACCCCACTGAGTCGTTTTAAAGAGGACCTTGCGTAGCATTGCGGCTTCTGACGTTTCCTCAATCTCAGAGCACAATTTTTTCTATGAGCCTCTTTTTGCCTTCCTGGTTTCTTTTTTGTATAGGGCCAGACTGGTCTTGCAGTACCTAACCTTTACATAACTTAAGCGCTGGGAAGGTGTTGCGTAGCTACTGAAATTTCATTTGTTCCTTCTGGCTATAATATGATCCGACCTGATCCAGATTCGGCAGTCAAGTTGATACGGGCATTTTAGATAATTTAACGTTTTGGATTTTCTCCTATCTTAAAAATTGTGGATTCCACAGATTTTTGACTTTTGTGGGAGCGGAAGAGGGCGTTGCCAAATTTTGAAATACACTTGTATTGAAGTGATATTACAAAAGCTTGGATAGAAAGTTTGGTTGATTTAGCTCTTCTAGTCTCTGAGAGCTAGGTGCTTACCGAGATTCAACAGTCTGATAGATATGATCATTCTCTATGATTCAGTTTTTAGTGTTCTCATATCTTATATATCACAGTATGATATGATATCACAGGAGAGTGGATACAAAATTTGGTTGCTTCATCTTTTATAGTCTCTGAGATCTAGGCGCTCATGAAGACGGACAGACAGACATAGCTATATCGACTCGGCTATTGATCAAGAATATATATACTTTATTTGGTCGGAAACGCTTTTTTCTCGGTGTAACACACATCAACTTTTATCAAAAATCGAATATACCTTACCGGGTATAATAATAGAAAATTCAAAGATTTATAAAAGTGTAGTTTTTGCTTGTAACGTAAATTCTTTCGCACACCAAATACGAATATATCCAAATAGTTCATTTATTAGACATTTGAAATACTAAAATGAATTGACAAATAATTCTTTTAGATTTAGGTTTAGATTAGATTAATAATTAAATATAAAATTTTGTAAAAATTTCACAATACAACATAATTTTATATTAATATTTTGATCGCATATATTTTCTTTTTTTAAACTAAAAAAAAAATTTTTTTAATAAAAAGCTTGTACATTTTTTATACCCGGTACTCGAAGTGTAAAGGGGTATATTAGATTTGTTAAAAAAATGGATGTGTGTAACACCCAGAAGGAAGCGTTTCCGACCTCATAAAGTATATATATTCTTGATCAGCATCAATAGCCGAGTCGATATAGCTATGTCTGTCTGTCTGTCCGTCCGTCCGTCCGTCCGTCCGTCTTCATTAGCGCCTATAGCTCAGAGACTTTACAAGCTAGAGCAACCAAATTTTTTATCCAGAATCCTTTCCTATCACACTGTTACAAGTGTATTTAAAAATTTCCCTCCGCCCACATAACGGACGAAGATCTGTGGCATGCACAATCCACAATTTTGAAGATCCGAGAAAACCAAAACGCATAATCATAGAAAATTACCATATCTATCAGAGTATTGATCAGATATTGATCTTGATCAGATCAGATCATTAGTATAGCCAGAAGGAACAAATGAAATTTCAGTGGCCTTCCAAGCGCAGACTCATTCCCTCTCTCTCTCTCACACAGCCGTGTATGTATATGTAGGAAGTAGATAAAGACATGTAGAAAAGGCAGATGTAAAAAATTTATGTAAACAAATATGGAAAGATCTAATAGATAAAAATTTCGAAAAGGTTCGACTTAATTACTTTTTTCTTTTTTGGCTAAAATTAAATTTGTCCCTTTTGCGAACATGTAATAAATTACAACAAGCTCACATACATATATACTGACTGAGTACCGGGTATAAAGTAGAGCCGCGGCGTAGACGCGAAATAGTTTCTCATAAACTTAAATTTACTAAAGAATATTTTGTTCAAAGCACTCAAAAAATTTTTGACTTTTGCCACCTCTTTTCGTCTGATGACCCACTGTGTGTCGAAGCTTCGCGATCCACACCAAAAAAAAGCCACGTCAAATAGGAATAATTCTTCGGTAAGCCGAATAATTGACTTTGATTATTTCTTTTCCTATGTATGTATCATTATAAGCCAACCGCAATACATCCTGCATCAATAATATGGATCCTACTATTTTTACGCTCCATTTCTTAAAATCGGATGCATCATAATTTCTAATCATGTGCGTACACCAGCTCTATTCTAACAAATCCACTGATCGCTAATCAAGTTGTGCTGGTGAACATTCATTCTTAATAAAAAACAATGATATAGAGCAAGACCAGCATTTCAAAAATTTGTTGTTAAAAACTTCACCACTGTGCTAAAATACAATGTCTCGAATGAACTCAGAACAGGTGTATGAAAAATGAAATGTATGAAAAATGTTTAAGGAGATGTGGAAAACCCCACATGTGCACACCCGAGAGTAAGTAGTTTACAAATTTTTATTTTTATTTCAACATGTATTTACACATAACATTATCAATAAGGAAGTATTTATTTGACAATTTAGCTTATAGTTTACAATTTAAATTAGGTCCAACGTTAAGCTTTTGTGTACCCATCGTGGCAATACAAAAGCTGCATCATGAACTTCCGGTGTATAGTAATTTAAATTTAGGTCTTCGATATCAAAATTTTCTATTTTATTTACAGAGTTATTGAACATTTGATTTTTGTTCAAAGAACCTATTACAAAACCTATATGACCACAAGGATAAGAGGGAACTGAAGTTATTGCATAAGAAACTTTTGGGAAGTGCTCTTTGCAGCCCAACATGGTTTTTTTTATATAACTCAAGTCTAGCCAAAAGCTACCTCCTTGCGAGCACACGATTCCATCATCTTTTAAAGCATGTTTCATTAATTTATAATAGCTTTCATTAAACAAGCTTACTGCTGGACCAATTGGATCCGAGCTATCCGTTATAATGACATCAAATTCTTTTGTATGTTTTTTCATGTACTCAAAACCATCGCCAATAGTAAGCTTCAACTTTTCGCTCTTAAAGCCGCATGCCATTGCAGGTAAATGTTGTTTTGAAAGTTCCACAACGCGTTCGTCTATTTCTATTTGATGTACTTCTTCAACCAATGGATGTTTCACAACTTCACGGGCCACGCCACCATCGCCACCGCCAACAATCAACACTTTTTTTGGATTTGGATGAGAAAAAAGAGGCAGAAAGGCTATCATTTCTTGGTACGAAAATTCATCTCTGGACGTGCATTGAATTATTCCATCTAGTATTAAGCATTTTCCATATGTTTCACTGAAAATGGAAACAAAAATAATAAAGTTTAAAAAGGATAGAGCAGAAAATAATCAGAGCTCGCAAAATATGCTCAACCAATTTTTCCTATGCTGTCTGCTCACTGAAAAGACACCGAAAAATCAAGCAAGCTCGCTCACTCTCTAAACAAAACACTTTTTTTTGTTACTCTCGTGAGAGAAACACAAGAAGCTGTCTTGCGAAGACACTTTGAAGAAGACACTTTTGTTCGGCGCTGAGCAAATGAGCAAAACGAGATAAAAGGGAGACCAAAGTGTTTTTTCTTGCGAAATGATAGACAAATACATAAACTTAACAAATTTCATAATTTTCTTTTTTGCAAAACAAAAAATTGGAACTAAATTAAATTAAATTACGAGTTAAGTTTAACAATTAATATTGAACTAAGTCACTGACGCAACTCACACACAAACATACATTTGCAAAAGACACTTTCGGCAAATTTGTATCTAAGTATCTCAGTTGAACAGATGCGTAAAGAGAGCGACAAAATACGCTCACTGGTTGAGCAAAGAGTGCATTGAGAACATTTGAAGTCGAAGTGTTGTTTCGATTTCGTTTTCTGTCGTGTGCGAAGGCAACCGGTTTTTTTATGACTGCCTGCAAAAAGGAGCACTTCTTGCGAGATCTGAAAATAATAGAAAACCAGTCGGAAGTCTACAAGCTAATCCAAGTAGTTATGGCAGGAAGGGATTTCACGAGTTAAGTTCTAGGATACTATACCAGGATAGAGCGCTAGTGATTTAAAGACAACAAATTTCTAATCTTATATACAATCAAACTTTTTTATTCCCGCTTGTATTCGATAAAATTCTAAAATCTGGCTACAGAAATCAGTGACATTACTGATCTACCATTTCAAATGAGTTTCGCAAGTTTTTAAATGAACTACAGAATGAACGTCTTTTTTTATTATTTTCACAAGGAAATTTTCTGTCATCCTTTCAACAAATTTGCATATGTTATATATAAGAACTACCTATCTCGATGCCGGATACGTTTTTCTCAGGACCCTAAACAGTTTAACAGCTTCGTAATCAGTAAGCGTAGAACGTCCGCACACCCATCCTCGCTATCATTCCTGAACACGTCGGCAATTAATGATCAAGCAATTGGCGATCTTTTTCTCCAGTTTTTTCAAACCAACTATTCTCCGGAAAGCTAC
This sequence comes from Drosophila helvetica, assembly GCA_963969585.1. Taxonomy (NCBI): domain Eukaryota; kingdom Metazoa; phylum Arthropoda; class Insecta; order Diptera; family Drosophilidae; genus Drosophila; species Drosophila helvetica. Next base: position 23,375,618 of record OZ018403.1, on the reverse strand, counting down.
TCCGGTCAGTCGTACCCATACGGTTTACCGAGGTCGAACGGCATTTTCAGTCCCTTGCTACTTCAC